>SMMW01000651.1:6667500-7245000 GCA_004794655.1 Marisa cornuarietis
CCTCGCCCCCTCACCCCCTCACCCCCCCACACACCTTTAGTTGCCGACTACCGTTATCTGTCGCTATAAAAATGTACTTATGCAATCTCTTTTTGTGTTCGAGTGTTCTTCAAGGATTGTTTTTATTGCGATCCACGTCCTTGAGCCCTTTTTACTCAGCAAGTAGCACAGGGGCGCAGTTTGTCTGTCTGCCTGCGTGCATGTCTTTCAATCTCTACGTCTGTCTCTTTGATTACCGACCTGTTTGCCTGTCTGTCCGTTGTACGACCAGCCTTGCTGTGGTATCACACCATGCACCGATGTCATGAAATCCTCGAAAGTCGTGGTGCCTCCTTTCTTTTCTTTTTTCGCTTCGATGGTAAGCAATTCTACAGACATGTAGTGCATCAAAGCCATCTCTGATGTCAAGCCCGACTAATCTCTCCCCTCAACCCCACCCCCACCCCCCAAAAAGAGAAAAGAATCCAAGTGAAGAGTCCTCTCCGAGTTCTGACTGGCCATTCACGTAATGGTTTGAGACTAATTGTGTTTCGAAACGTTCGCAAGTCTGATGTCTCATCCTGCTTCTTCTCATTCAGAGGTCAAAGATCATCTGGCCCCGGCTCTCTCTCTCTCTCTCTCCTACCCCCTCATCCCCCGTAAGAGGTCACAGACTCGCACGTGGCGGCTGATCTGCTCTACAAGATTGAAAAGATGGGGCCAAGAAACCATTTAACGTCTCTGCCCTTTGCCGCCGACCTCTTGTTCCACATATCTTTTCCCCCTATTTTATACCGCACCTGAAGCACTCCAACTATATTTGTTGAGCTATGAAAGAACACTTACACATGACTCTCCCCTGCGTCCCTCCTTTAACTCTCTCCGTCATCTTTTCTCCTTCCCCACGATCTTGATTCCCCTTTCACTATTTTACCCGCTCTCTTCTTCTATATCTCACTGCTCTACTTTTCCCTGTCCGTCCGTCTGCGTGTGTGTGTGTGTGTGCCACGACTGTTGCAATAAATTATTTGTTCACAAAAACATACGCTTATTGTTAACCGCTTTACACTTTATTCACACACACATGCAACGCACGCACACCCGCCCGCCCAATTCCAGGGGTTTTCCCTGTTGGGTGTCTCCGTTCATCTCAGCGGTGTAGGTAACATGCCTCCCAGAGGTTATCTCTCTAAATATATTACATTCCAGTTGTCGTTTTCACGGGTGGTCTAGTTCCACTGACACCCGCTCGTCACTAGGTGTTCACGCGACCAGTCACCCGCTCGTGGTGATTACCTTCCCTCCAAGTGGGGCTTACGTCACTCAGTTTCTCTCTCGCATACACGCTGGTGCTGTCAACATACCCCCAAAGGGGTGAATAGTCTCAGACAGGGGCTCCGTGCACACGGCACACAAGGCAGTGTGGTCGGAGTGTACGGTCCTAGTATCTACACCTTGCACCGAAGAATATGTGAGGTGATGTGATGGGGACAATCACAAAGCAAAGCCTTATTTGATGAAAATCATAGTTAAATCAATGACTCCTCGTGGGGTTCTTGCTGTGAGATTTGACCGCCGAGAGACCGTGCTGGGAGTGGTAGGTCGTTGGAGGAGTTGGGTGTCATCATTTTTCTCGGGGCCAGTTCTATGCGAAGGCGGAGCCCATTTCCTTTCCCATCGCTGCCTTACCTTTCCCAGCCCTCTAAAGAGTCAGGCACCCATTCACAACAGCTGGGTCGACTGGGGGAAAGTTTGCTGCGCTACACGGGTATCGAACCGATACTCTTTTCGGTTCGAACGCTAGCGCTTTGTCCACTTGGCTGTTACGATTTCAAAATGGTGAAAACACCCCTCGCTCCTCCGCACAAGAAGTTCCTGTTCCCTTTCTAAGCAGAATATAAGATAAATTTTTTTTAGAGAGAGCTGTCGTCTGGTGTCCCTTCTATCGCTGAAAGAAGCTTGTAACTGTTAAAAACGAGCTCTTGGGCAGTCAGAAACATTACTGTTGGTTATCAGCTGGAAAAACTGATATTTTTCTTGAGTAACAGCAGGTTGTCTGATCAACACAGTGAGGGAGATAGTGAGGGGATAGAGATGTCAAACTCCATACTGCACACCTCTTTGCGATTTTCTTTTCCCACATTGTACGCTTTTGGTCTGTGTGATATATCGATACATCGGTTTTTTACGATACGAAGCTAATGCACAAGAATATGCGTCTCGATTTTATTTTCAGTTCAAAGTTAGTTGTTTCTTATCTAGATTAATTAAATCCATAACTGATAATTCTGACGATAATTCTGACGATAATCTAATACCGTGAACCCTCATATTTATATATCTTTTCTGAGTCACTGCAGAACATCTTTCAATTTTAGATTCGAAAACATTCATTAACTGAAATTGGTGGCCATTAACAATTACTGCTAGAGGCTAAACGATTTCTATCTTACGATGGATGACATCCTAACATGCTGGACAACCAAAGAATCACATTTTACAGGAAAAAAATCAGCGGAGGTTATCAGCTGTCAAAACTGTCTCCATAAATTTATCATTCCTTGTACCTTATATTTCGGCGAGTTCATAAAATTCGCGCTTTTACTGATATCTTCGTCGTTATCACGTTTTAAGCGATAAATTTTATGCATCAACATTTCTGATTTATCGTCATGCATTAAAACTAGAGTTACCACTTTTATACTTACACCCCTATGGAGTTATTCATGAACTGTAATGGTGGGGCATGTGTGTGTGTGTGGATGAGAGAGAGAGAGAGCGCGCGCCAACTATCTTAAGAACGAAATTATCATTCTGCGGGTGCAAGGATGTGTATATGATACACATTAACCTCCCACAGAAAGGCATGCTTTTTCAACGCTGCAAGGTCGTAATAATCTATTAAGGTACACAGCCTTCAAGAAAGTAGAGAGAGTCGACCAAAAACGATGAAAGAACACGACAAGAGATGTATATATAAAACAACGAAGGAAATAGTTTCTTTCGAGGACTCCTTCTGATAAGCGAGAACAAAAGCTCTGTCTGACGTTCGGGGTGAAAAACAACCCCATTTACAACTAGAACAATTTATGAAGTCAACAGCAGGACCGAGAAATGCTTTGGAAAAGTCTGCCATCAAACCGCCAGGAGACAGGCCGTGATGGTATTGCTAGGGGCTAAAGGTTCCCAGATGCCTGGGTTACATTGCGATCTTCGGTGTTCACGGTTAAGAGGGGAAAGCTGCTGTTGAGAAATCCAATTGTTTCTGAGAAAAACACACACGCGTACATTAGTGCACGTGGAAACACATCACCAGGCCCAGTGTTCAGGTATTTTGCACCCTAAGGTATAGACGCATGCAGGGTACTTCACTCCTATACATTCATTGGTAACAGGTTCAACAAAAGATTTGCTCATGTTGTAAAATTAAGCTTACGATACAAAGTTCCTAGTTTTTTTTTTAACAAGGCAAAGAGTTATTAGTTCTTTCAGATGTAGTGCAGATACTAGATTATGCTGAGTGAATAGTCTGGGCTGAGTAGAGGACATTAAAGCATTGTTGATGTCGAGCAAGTTTTAATAAGTTTCAACTTTGAGAAGGCTTCATCCCACACAGACCTCCGTCTGAGAGAGTGATGGAAACTGTCAGTGACTGCAGCAGTGTGTATGTACTACACTGAAAACATGCTGGACAATGTAACATAACCATTTCCGATTCTTTCACCTGCGAGTGCTTTAAATGTTTGTCTAATGGCATAATGCGCTGTACATATCACACATAACACATACACACATCACATTCACATCGCACACATACACAGATGCGAGTGCACTTATGAAAGCAGGAAGAGCATATGCCTCATTGACATCACGTACATGCACGCGCACACACACACACACACGCAGGAGCACCTAAGAACGTAGGACAAGCAGTGTCACAGAAAGTAATGAACGCCCCTTAGCGTCCCCGAGGACAGGATTTGATCCCATGTTAGCCCTGACATGTGCCACGGAGACAAAGACAGCTTGCAAAGGATGGGAAAATCGAGGAACAGCATGCACTGGCAAAGGGGGAGGCACGAAAGGGAAGGGGAAGACAGACGCCATTGTAACCGAAGCGGAAAAGGGAGTTGGTGTTCCCTTGGCGGACCAGTCCTTTCGTTAGGTAAGACAAATTAGAGAGCAAGGCATGGCAGGGGGAGTCCGAGTAGGCCGACCCACCGGGCTATGGGACGACAAGACACTCAATTAGAGGCTGGCATTTTCATGTTTTCCCCCCCCCGCGCGTTTTTTTTTTTTTTTTTTTGGTGAACGCCGTCGCTGTTATTAAATTGATCCTCGAAATGTCTGTCAGTTTCTCTTCTCTCTCGTTTTCTCCTACTCCAGTCTCTCTCTTTTTCGAGCTTCCTATCCTAGTCTCTCTCTCTCCCCTCTCTCTGTGGGTATGCGTGTTGGTGGGTATGTGCGCGCATGACTCTCACCATCATGTATGTACGCACTCACGCAACCGGATGCACACTTCCTTCATCCTCATCCGTTCGCTCCTTTCTCCAACGCACGCACGCAAGCATGCGCACCAACGCTAAATTAGCGGTCTGCTTACCTGATCACAGAATCGCTACGGAGTCGATACGCATGCATCATGGGAACGCTATCTCGACAAACACCTGCCACGCATCCATCCCTCTTAATGCTGCGATGTTGGCGCGCATCTTTTCTGCATTTTACGCTTTGCCTTCATGCTTCCTCTTCTGAGACTTTGTAGCCAACAGCAAACAGTTTTATGCAATCGCCCGACACAGAGGATCAACCACCTGGCTACCACCCCCTCTCCCCAATTATTGCATGTAGTCTCAGGTTTCCACAAGGGTTAAAATTAACCCCCTCACAGTAGATCTCGCACACGCACACTCATGCCCGTGCGAAATTTCGCGTGGAGGTGTCGTTCACTTGCATCGCCGACAAAACCTGGCAACCACTGTCCCCTCCTTACGGGGTGAGCAGTAAAGATGGCGCTGGTCTCCTCACCAGACCTGTCACAGCGGAAAAAGGCGTCTTGTGTTTGTAGGTTTACACAGACGCTTAAATCAACATCGACATTAGCTGGCAGATTCCCAGAGACAACAGGAATGAGAGGGTTAACATGAGAAAGAGAGAGAGAGGGAGAGAGTACATGTCTCTAACAGCTGCTGTGATTTAAAGGAAATATTAATGGCGGTTAAGTAAATCTCTCCAGTCCCTAAAATAGTATCATTTTTTAAAAATGTTTTTGGACTTTTTAATCTTTTTTACGCTTACGTATTTTGGTTTTCTTACTTTTCTTGTGCATCCATTCATTCAGTCGTTCTTTTCGTGTATTGCTGTTTCTTTTTACTTCTTTTGAACAGTTTCTCATTTCGGGATTTATTCTCAAATCTTTCATTCTACTTCCTCATTTCTTTCTTTCTTTCTTTCTTTCTTTCTTTCTTTCTTTCTTTCTTTCTTTCTTTCTTTCTTTCTTTCCCGTTAACCTAGTACCTCTACAGCATGGCTGTCAGTTCTTCTCCCTCCAGACGTGGTTGCCGACAGGGGGGCAATCCCAACACTCTGTTCATGGTCTGTTCTGCTTGCCTACAACATAAAAGTTGAGGGCCCGCTCTACTTGTCTACATGAACGTAGCCTTGTTTCGTGTCAGAACAGCTTTTTTTCTCTCGCCTAAGGGTGGCAAAAGCCTTTTTTCATCATGGTTTTTTTCTTAAGCTTCAAGGGGTGTAGGGAACCCTATTCAGCTCCGAATCCCCAGGATCACGCGAAAATTGCTCTTTCTCACCAGGAAGGTTCTAACCTTCTGCACGGTACCTAATGTTTGGGTAGATGCTCTATTCACACCTCTTTTGTTCAGGGTGCTGACAAGCCATGAACATTTCCTACCCTAGGGAGAGCACAATGATGATTGCACTTTTTTCTGACATAAAAATGAATAGTTCGCCACTCAGTGAGTGAATAATGGTCACTTGCAGACGATAATTATAGTTCTTTGTACGTTAACCGACTGTACTCGTGAAGACCGTGTCCTTGGTGTGATACTAATGTACAAGCTGAACCCAGATGGCCAAGTCGCTCAGTGCATTTTCAACCCTCTTCTTTACCATAATCCAGTAACATTTTGGAGAAAAACCTCAATTTCTTTCGGTAGGTTTCAGTATTGGCAGACACAAAAACATTTGTATATACGCATACCTGCACTTACATACATAATGAAAACTTTCTTAGCAGTGTGCATAGATTTATGCATAGATATAGAAAACCAACAGACACAGAAGATTCGATGCGCATTAACACATAAAAATCATAAATACTTACACGAAAAGGTTGCTTTTCAAACTCCACTGTACTTAGAAGAGATAATATTTCTCGGGCGCCAAAGAAATAAGAGGCAGGAGGTTTATGCTTGGATCTGCGACTGATGAGTGAGTACTTTGCACTGGATCGTTAAAAATGAAAGATAATGGAAATGTGTAATCTGTTGTTCGTACGTGAAAAGTCATAAAAATAATCATTTACATTACATTGTCGTGTACAATGTACAATGTACAGTAAAGTCTTCACAACGTAGAGATTCTCTGTGAAACACAAATTATGTGTGCGTGTGTGTGTCCGACAAAGAGAGAGTGTGTGCGTGCGTGCGTGCGTGTGCACGCTCTTGAGAAACTCGTGGCCTGCAGGTTAGATTATGTATAATCCACTAAAATGCCGCTATCTGTTTTCTTGGGCCATATCTCTCGTTTTATAAATAATCTAAGCAAATATAAGCATTGGGTGATATATATATATATAACATACGTTACACGTCTGCGTGCTTCTGTATGTGTGTGTGTGTGTGTGTGTTTTGCAAGGGGGAAGAAAACAACATTTCTTATCAGATCTCCCCTGCGAAAGCTACAATCTTGGACACAGAAGTTAAATATCCTGAATGTGGCAAAAGAGGAGATATAAAGTGCAACAAAACTTAATGTCGGATGGAGAAACGCTGCACACGCCCTCACCCCTCCCCTAACTTAGAGTCAACCACCCCCTCCCCCGTTTCTGCAGTTTAAGCATTAAAGGAGTAGGCGGTGGGGAGGATCAAATAATTAATCTTGAGCGTCAGTAACGTGAAAACTCGGCCACCCAGGTATAGTCAATTGTTGTCATAATTTAGTTGGCCCACACCTGTCTGGATTTATATCATTTATTTATTTGTCAACACCTATAAGGAATTTCATTTTACTTGCATTATTTTCAGTACTCAGCACTGTCTGAACTGATCATCAGACAAGGAAACAACGCAGCGTCATGATGGAAAATGACAAAAGCCTTGGGACTACTCAGAGTACAGCTTGTAAGTACAAAAAATATGAACTAAACCCAACAGGTAGTGTTATAGGCTGTGTTCACTGTGTGAGGACAGGGCTTCCTGGATAGTCAATGAAAACGCAGTCTCTACTAATTGAACTCAGACCGTCGAGGTTGTCTCATGTTTCTTGAACACAAACAAGTTGGGAGATTAAGGTGTGCTTTAGGTGAGACAAAATGTTTGCACAGCATCTCGGGTTGCCTTAACCTTAAAAGGTATGGGTATCATCGCCTCACTTTTTAAATTTTCTTTTTTTTCACTCCTCGATTGTTGATTGTCTGCTTCTGCTGAGATGCATTTCAGTTGTCTGTCATCAGTTTTTCAGGCTCTCCATCACTCGTAGTTCCCCTTGCCCCGACTAACCCACTCCACCTTGTCTTACCGATTTACTGTTTCTGTTGTAAAAAGCCGTGACTGTTAGATTTCTCATCTCACCGTGCAGGTCGGCCAGGTAGAAAGCGAGGATTCTTAGCTGAATTTCTCACACCTCCTGCTTGGCATCAGAATGCTCGCAAGAGAACAGCCAGCATGTCTGGTAACAATGTTTTCATTGCAAGTGGCAGCCTCCCCCCCCCCATCACCGTTGGGTCTGGAAGGGCTCCGTGGTGCACGGCTCACCTGATCTGTTTTCCTACCTCTCCAGCGCGTGCGTCTGCACTGAGCATCATGCATGTCATCTTGACAAGCGTGCTAGTGCGATGAACAGGAGAATTCATGCTGTTGGGTTTGTCAGAACCCTTTTGTATGTTCGCACCAGATATTAAACATCAAAGAAGACTTTCTTTTTTTTTACCCTCCTCTCTGCAGTGTCCACGATTGAAAAGAGGCACGGTGGGTTAATAAGAGAGGCATAGGAGTGTACAAAGTGACAAGTAATAAAGGTTTAGACTTTAGAAGAAGGAAGGAACATGTGAGTGAGTGAGTGAGTGAGTGAGGCAAAAAATGAGCTTTTAATGTATTAGCTGCTCAGTGTGTGTGTGTGTGTGTGTGTGTGTGTGAGAGAGAGAGAGAGAGACAGAGATAGATTGCATATAATGAAAGATGTGAGTGAACATGTACATAAAGATCCTGAATGTCTCTTAGGCAAAAAATGAGATTTTAATGTATTAGCTGTTCAGTGTGTGTGTGTGTGTGTGTGTGTGTGTGTGTGTGTGTGTGTGTGTGTGTGTGAGAGAGAGAGAGAGATAGCATATAATGAAAGATGTGAGTGAACATGTACATAAAGATCCTGAATGTCTCAATATCTCTAAGAAGGTGAAAGAATTAAGAGGAAAAAGCAACCTTCCCCTCAAAAAAAGTACAAAAAACAAAACAAAACAAAAAACCCCAAAAATAAAAAATAAACAAAAACCGAAATTCCTAGACGTAGCTGTGATCTAAATGCACGCACTGACGATAGCGGGGAAGGCAACTGCAGACCCGAGTGGAAAGCTCGTTCTCGAAGCTCGGAAAGCGCCGAAGACTGACTTGAAAAAGTGAAGGGAAAGATATGGTGAAACGCCCGGATGTGTGTAAGTACGTTCACGTCCTCCCGTAACAAATGGTGGCACCGTGCCTCCCCAAGTCACCCGTGACATCATCCATTTCGCGCCTGTCTCTCCCCTCCCTTCGCTGAACATTCCCCGCTCTTCTCAGAAGTGCCAATGCAAGGAGTTATTGTTTCTGGAAAGAGATTAACTCCCTTTGCTAGTCATTCTGCTTCTTGTTAGCGCATTTCTGATGGAAGTAGTTGATTCAGTCGACAAAGGCTGTCTTGAGACCCAGATTTCTCTAAGATTAGAATGAGATATGGTGCGCGCGCACACACACAAACACACACACACACACACACACACACGCACGCAAATACACGTGCACATGCGCTTAATCTGACAGTATTTTGTTTGTACGTATTAGTCTCGTTTCTCCAAACCACTCCTGTGAGAGCTTTGATATACCACCTCTCATCTAACAACAAATTTTACTCTAATACATCTGGTATCGCACTCATGCATTCTTATCGTAATCCTTGTAAAAATTTTGGTAAAACCTAAAAAAGCTTATAATAAAAATTAAAAACTATATTTCTTTAAACTCTGAAAATCTGTACGGTGTTTATAATATGTGCGCAGTCCTTTACCCAGGACAGTAAAAGATCTAAACATATTGTAGTATCAATGACTACGACATATTATTACGTGGTATAAAATATTTCCAAAATTAAAATACAATATTTCTTATAAGTGTCTCAGATTGTGTCCAGTTAAGAAGGCTGTTACAAGAGGTGACGGTATGGAAAATGTCGGGATAATCTAAATAGGGACATAATAAATTTCTAAAAATATTTCTTAAAAAAATTTAAACACTGTGACCCTTGCCTAGTTAAGCCCGCATTTTTAGAAGCTACACTTTTCTAGAAACCAAATGAATGAACATTAATTTGACTACTGTGCCCATAGACTCAACATTTGCTAACCCTTAGGTCGATGTATTTTAATACCCACACGTGTGACCTCACGCCCAACACACACACACACACACACACACACACACACACACACACACACACACACACACACACACACAGAGGAAATGCAAATTACAGACAACGCTTATCCCTCAGCCAAACATTGTCACAAGTTTTGTTTGATCCCCATGTTCAACAGATTGGAACGCTTACAACCTTTACCCTTTGGAAATTATTCATGATTATAATAATCGTTGTGTGCCTACAAGTGACACCGGATGCGAAAAGCACCGTTCGGCAAATAACGAGCGACAGCAAAAGGGCATAATCAGGCTTTGTAACCACGTGACACCCGTCACCGCAGAGATGGCTAGGGTATATCTTGTGAAGAAGCCCTGACAGTGGCCAAATTGTCCGTAAACAAGAACATCCGCTAAGGGCAATTCGAGACTGGATGCAGCACACACCCCTGACGAAAAGGCTTTGATCGTCTCCCATACTTTGTCCGGCTTTCACACGGTACACATGGCGTGAGTGAAACGTTTAAACTTGGCTAACTGTTAAATAATTTTAAAAAATGCGACTGGCCGGTAATCAAAACAATTTAAGGATTGAAAGCTTTAATGTGACTGTCTTGTCTGAAGAAATAGGTTTGGTTACAGCAATCTAAAGTTTTCTGCTTTGTGTGTATGTGTGTGCGTGCGTGCGTGCGTGGGGGCTGGATGTAGAGGCCTGTACGTGTGGCAGTGACTACAGACGACAGAACACTGACGCCGGATTCTTGCTTCTGAGTCTTACCAAAGATTGCATATTTTACAAAGTCTTTGGTTTCATTACTATTTCCATTGGCGAGTTCCGGTTATCAGCAAATGACATTGACATCTGCCGCCTGTCTGATTGGAAGATGCAGCAGTTTCCCGTCTCCTGCAGTATTTTTTTTTTTTTTTTTTTTTTTTGAACAGCTTTGCGGTGAAAAGCTTTGCGCACATTTGAACTCTTCGTTTCACATACTCGCCTGAACCCTTCGTTCCGCATTCCCGAGGGCGGTCTGGTGGCACATTGATTAGCGACTGTCACCAATACGGTAAAGGTTGGCTGTCTGGGTTCAGCTCTTGTCTCGGGCACGCTGTTCTTTCTCTGCATGTGGCATCTGTTTACAGGGCTGGGTACCTTGCCGTGATATAACCCTAGTTTATGGCTCAGCGTAAAACACCAATACTCCGCATACCCGTCTGAACCATTCTCTCCACATATCCCTCTGAATCTTTCGTTCCGGATACCCGTCTTAACCATTCTCTCCACCTACCCGTCTGAACCATTCTCCTCCTATACCAGTCTGAACCTTTCGTTCCACATACTCGTCTGAACCATTCTCATCGCATACCCGTTTGAACCATTCTCTGCCAACAAGCTTCGTCGGCACAATTTAGGTAATGTGTGTCTGGCTCTGGGCTAAAATTGAAACTAGGCTTTAGGGTTAGATTCGGTAGGCACTGTTTGTGATTAGCTTTCCAGATCAGCAGGCAACATGCCGTGAAATAGCTTTCTCATTCTGCTCAAGCCGGGTAGTCGGTCTCTTCAAGGAACCTGAAATTTCAAGAATGCTCTCGTAATGGCTAGCAGAGCTTTGCATAAGGTTGTAGTTGCACTTGTATTAAAAGAGTTCGTTCTACTTAAATCAAAACACTCTCAAACTCCGACTAGTAGCCCCCGGTAGTCGTCAGTGCGGCCAAGACGACCACGGTCACATTTGTCACATTTGTCAGGTCGTTTGTCAGATCGTTAGTCGGATCGTTCGTCAGATCGATGAAGAGTCCACCCATCTACAGGCACTGAAGTTCTGAGAAATCTACGCTTGTGACAAGAGGTCATTCTTGACCTCGAGATTGTGACCAGTGTTCAGGGATATCGACATACAGTGGAGCACCATCCGTCAGACTGCGATAGTACAGATGCACTAACACCCTTGATGCCACTACAGAAAAACTAAAGCCTTTCAAAGCCCCACACAATGCACATGATCCAAAACTATTTCGGCATTCCCTCCACCACTGAGGGTTCTAAATAAAAGTAAAGGTGAAGGATCCCACAGCCAACGACGGTCAGTGTAGGGTAAGTGGCTCATCGTGCTTAGGCGTGAGGAAGGCGGAGCCTGTCTCTCTCCTACCCATTCCTTTGATATTCCCTGATAATCCAGGTACCCATGTGGTGGATGGGGAGTTTTCCCCGACACACACCCAGGCAAGCCACACAACGGCGACCTTCTCGACGAATCAAATCACGATCTTCTGCGCATGGTAAAGGAGACTATCACAAGTCCTAGAACACGAAAAGGCAGGGTTCGTCCTCTTGCCTTGCAGTCCCATGGTAGCTGATCGGGGGCTGGTTGTCATTGGCGAAACCAGGGAAATGCCAGAAAGGGCGGGATGCCCTCCGTAGCATGTGTTCCTGATTAATTTCAATGTTACTTTTTCCGGATGAAAATAAATTAAGGAAAGGAAACCCGGCGATGACACTAATTTACTGGGATGTGTGCTGATGAACGCTCGGCGAGTGATGGGTGAAGGTACAGGTAGCAAAAAACTGGGGGATGATGGGGGAGGTGGAAAGCCTGGAGTCTTGAGCGACATCTGCATAACTGGTTTATTGCAAGCGGTGATAACTCTACACGCGCTGAGCGATACAAGTGCAGGTATCGGTGGCTGCGGTGATCTTTGATGCCTGGTTCTAATTGTTGAGTCTGACAGGTGCCAAATACGTCAAAGCTGACAGTCGACCTTTCTTTCTGCCCCTGGTGTTCCTTCCGTCTACACCCATCAAACCGCTCTCGTGTCCACGTGAAGTACACGCGAGGCACATAACGCGAGACGACGTGTTGTAGGCGGGTACCGGGTACCGCTCCATTTATTTTCCTACCCTTCGATTTCACATCTCTTTTACCCCTCTTCCCCCGAGACTATACGGGTTTCACCTCCTCGCCGCGTTCCCTTCGCTCTGTCTTCAAACATCTGCCTTCGTCAGTCCCCTCCACATCAACAAGGACACCAGTAAAAGCAAACAGCAGTCGAATGGTTCCCGGAGAGCAGCCAACTAAACATCAACAAGTCTGGCGACACTGGCAGCACGTGCTTCATGGGTGCTTAATACGGGTTCTTGCAGCAACACGGCAGGCGGTGGCGGTACCGGCAGATATTAGAGAGTTTGAGATCCACGACGCGTAGGGAGACGTGTGCGGCAACGAGAACGGCGAGCCTCTAAGCCTACCCGTTTTGAGAAAGCGATTGGTTGGTTTTTGTGGATGTGATGATGTAGGGCGCAAATTCCCGTGACGCTACAGGTTGCCGTTCCCGCACGCGTCGCACGAGCACTGAATCTCAAACTCTCTATTAAATCATATGCACTACGTACAACGAGAGAGAAGTGGAAGCGGTAGAGAGACAATGACAAATCATTGGTTTTGAGGATGATAGGATTAACAAAATTTACGCAGGCGTCTGCAAGCAATAAGATGTTTTGATATAAATGTTTTAGGAGTCCTGTTTTGAATTGGTATAGACAGGATGTGTGTGTGTGTGTGTGTGTGTGTGTGTGTGTGTGTGTGTGTGTATGTGTGTGTGTGTGTGTGTGTGTGTGTGTGAGAGAGAGAGAGAGTACATCGCAAACCGGCTGACCGAAAAGTCTTGTTTGTTTACAATACTGATGAGGATCTGTGTCCAAGGGCAGGAGAAGAGAAGGTGGAAAATCACTCATGCTATCAGCATCAAAGAAAAACTCGCGGTGAGGATGTAAGAAAGTGAAAAGTGAGTAAGCTGCATCAGTTGCGTGGGATCTCAATAGACCGAATTTTCAGAAAAGAAAATGACATCATGCCTTTACAAGTCGTTTTCCATTAACTACATCTTGTGCCTACCCTAATTTTGAATATGACAGGTATCTAATTCTGTTCGCAAGTCCGCCTGCATATTTCATGTTCTCGCTGGGAGTCGGCAGGTAGTGGTTGTAGCAGCAGGCGGTGACCACGGCATCATGAAAAACATGTGTACACTGCATATAACTGTGTGTGTGTGTGTGTGTGTGTGTGTGTGTGTGTGTGTGTGTGAAAGAGAGAGAGAGAGCATTCAAAAGACCGAAGCCTTTTGCTAGAGTAGTGGTTTCCTGGTTTTCTAAGATTCATTTACACACTAACTTCTGTTTTTCTCTTTCATTCAACAACGCGATGTTAGGGCAAAAGGAGCTGCAGCAATAAAGAGAAGCAATGGAGATAGAGAGAGAGAGAGAGAGGCTGAGACTGCACCCAAGAACGGACTATTTCGCTAATGAAAAACTTTGTTGAGATGCATTCGCATACTTGACTTTTTCTTTTGACAGTTCCATGTGGGGACGAAGTGTAGCTCCAGACAGGACTTCCGTCGCTGTCCGTTCTCATCAACCATTTTGCGTTAGTAACTTTACCCGGTGCCACCAGTTTCCCCTCAGGCTACTTCTCAAAGCAACACGACTTTGACAGGTTGGCTTTCACGGCAGATAATGCTAAAAGGGAGCAGGCAGTATTAAAAGCAAGCCACTTTCTGGTGGCAAGGTGAATCATGCACTGCACCTCGCCTGTCATCAGCTGGAGGGGACGGAGGAGGCGATGAGAAGTTGTAGATAGTCGATTGATTTTCAGACCTGGCAAATGAAAACAATCAGCAGTTCCAGCTGTGTCTTCGCAATAACATGAACAGCAGCTGTTTCATTTCCTTACAATTTCAAGCCCAGCAAAATCTTTGACTAGCTCTCTAACAGAAACTGTGATGTGATTTGAATTGTTTAGCTTGGATGCGGTGCATGGCAGCGACGGAGTCTGCTGCATCTTCAGTTTCAGCACAAATGGGAAAGTTCAGCGCAGACAGTTTGATAGACACATGTAAATGAATATCATTCCCCTGAAATAAGTCGGATATATATATATATAAGAAATAAAATAAGTAGTAAATAAAATAACGAAGGAAAAATATGACTTTACATTCTGAGACGATCGAGGGAAGATGTACGAAAAGTGTTTCTCTTGTCGTTGGAGTTGACTGGCGGATCTCGTGACGTGCAGGTAGACAGGAAGATGGTCAAGAGAAGGTGTGAAATGACTGCTGAAGATGATTAAACTTGCAGACAACTTATAAATATGAACCGAAGTGATATATAGATGCTGAAAGATTGTCACGTGAAATAATTAGTGCACTGTAGTTACTAGCACGCGCTGTGTTGACGCTAGAATGTGCTGAAGATATAGTGGAACTGAAGAAACATAAAGCCCTCGATGCAGAACATTGACAGTTCGTAAAAGAGGGAGATTAGTGGAATAAATAGATTAGGAGAGAAATTATTTTTGTCTTCAAAACCCACATTGTACTTCTCACAACGTTGGAGGTCCAGGAAACGAAATGTCTTTTCTGTGGAGCTGTAACGTGTGCTCAGGCTAAGAGAATCCGATTAAGAAAGAAAACGATTAAAAGAACAAGTCTAGGTGAGAGAAGAGGAAGAGAGCGGAAGTCAAAATGAGAGCGGGAGGAGGTGTATAATGTGTGTGTGTGGGCGGGGGAATAGGAGAAGAAACTTGAAAAGAGAAGAAATACTTGAAGATAAGCAGCGACAGTGACCAGAAGTGCATGACGCCATGTGCTACCTGGATGGCCATCCCAAAGCAGTCAGTTAAAATAAGCCAGAAAAAACTGGGTGTGGTGTTGTGGTCTGGCCTCAGACAGCACCTCTGGTCTTATAAAGAACTTGCACCTGACGTATAGGATGTACAAAGTATCGTTTCAATATCAAAGGTTATTTTATTTTATTTTTTTATTTTTTTTTTGTAGCGCCATATCCCGGCCCTAAGAGCAGGCTCATGGCGCTTTACAAATGATACAAATGATACTAATTATAACAACAATAATCATGATAGGGAGAAATCGAAGAAACCAACCAAGACGACAGGAAAGAAAAAGGGATAATGCATAGAAACGGAAATAATAATAATACAAAATTGTAGTGCTATTTGAATAAATAACTTCAATAATGCGGTACTTCATTATCCAACGAGTCTGTGAAATTAAAATAACTGCATAAATTGTTTTAAAAAAAAGTCCTGGCGACAGAAGAAAACTGGAGACCAGATTTGTCTGGGGAGACAGACGACACGTTTCACCGCCGAAGATTGAGAGTTTAGATCTGCAATTGCTTGTCATCGGAGAAGTCATCAGAAAGAACAGATCAAGAATTCTGAGGATAAACCTCCACATGTCAAACAAAATGCAAAGTTTCAGTAGATATGAAAGAACAAACACTGTAATAATGGAAAATTGTTATCCAATTGATCGCAGGGCAGTGTCACCCTATGGCCATTGGCAAAAGGTATCATCCTATGATAAGAAAAGAAAGACAGAAAAATATCTTTATGCTGAAAAATAAAAGAACCTCAAACACGATGTATAGACGGACACACAGACCGAGATCGAATAAGACTAGCAAAGAAAAAAAAGAAAGAAGGAAAAAATAAACAAAAACAAAAATGAAAAAAAGAAGTAAACAAAGAAAATTGAAATAACGTACAAAAGAAAGAAAAACGGAAAAGGAAGAACGAACGAACAGACAAAAGAAACAAAAAAGTAAAGACAAAAAATAAAATAGAAAAAGACAAAGAGGGGGAGGAAAAGGGGTCAAGGCTAATGGAAGATGAAAAATAATAGTTAAAAAGATAGCCAAAGAAGCGAGAAGTGTCGTGACACGAAGAAGAAAACTAATCCAACCTGAAGGTTTGGACGCAGAAAAACTGAGCAGCTCCCTCAAGTCAAAAGAAAAGATAATACAACAGGAGAACCTACGTAATCACGAAGTTAGGTCCCTTGTCGTTTTCGAGAGTGAGACGCAGTCATCACGTGATTCTACGAAAGGAAACGATCTACCCCGCAGTCCGCAATCCAAAGAGGGCAGGAACGGCTTGTACCTTGAAAAAAAAAAAAGAAAAAAAAGAAGCAGCTACAGGTGATAAAAAGAACAGTCGTGATTCCCGCTGTGTGGCATTTTGCTACCATTACGATAGTTGTAGCGGAAGTCGTTATATTTGCAAATAGCCTCGAGGGACACCTGCCAGGTGGTCGGACATCAGCGGCCACCATAATAAGGGCTGCATCAAAAACCTGTCTCACAAAACACACGCCCATCATCTTCAGGCTGGCTTGGTTAAGAGGCTGGTACGGCGTACAACTCACGTCAACCTTGGTTTACGGATGTCTAAATACAGTGCACGTGTACTGCCAGATACCCAAATTTCGCTCCCAGGAAAGATCACCACATGAGGGTTTTTATAGATTATCATCTGCCAAGAGAAAATTAACGTTTTGGAGAGCTTTCAAGAAAAATACACAATTTTTGCATTGCGATTTACGAAAAAGGAATGCACAAGGTCTGAAGGGAAAAGATAAATAGAGAGAGAGATGATTATCGTAATATTTTAAAATGTTTGAGTGGTTATCGCGGATAGAAAAAATACCGTTTTATTTGTTTTTCACGTGGTTGTGCTTGTGTACAGTCTCCAGGATAGCAAAGTTCGCGACGATGACCTTTTAAGATCTGGTGCGAATTCTTCAAGCGTAAACAGCGGCCCAAACACTAAAACGCAGCCAAGCCTGTAGATGAAAGTGTCGTACAGTTCTCTATCTCCTAATGCGTTGATTGCTGTGTGGGAGCAATCTTTAAACTAAGGTTTGCTTGAAGGGAAAGGAGAAGGAACAACTTCAAAGCGAACACAAAAAAATCCTACATACGTCTCTTTTTTTTTGGGGGGGGGGCAGCGTCAGGCTTGGAGCTGATCACCGAGTCTGTATATCTATTTTGGAAAGATTCATGGAATAATGTCAACCGCAAGATAAAGAACTGGGGAGCAATGAGAAACTGCTGCTGTTTAAAAAGGTGTTTGTGGATGCAGGGCGTCCTTAGAGACACTAGTGTTACCTAGTTCACAAACATGTTTTCGGCTTGCTGGACGAATTTGTTGGGAGTCTCTCAGCTGTGAATGCCATCTTTGTATCTCTAGTGAATAAAAGTGCATAAATTTCATTTATACCGATGAAATAAAACAAAAATACGGAGGAAAAAAGACAGGGTGCATCAACTCACACAAACACACAAGCAGGTTCATACGGATTACCCTATAGTTGCACACAAGGACTTTTGCGAGCCACATCTGTGTTGCTGCTCTTGTTCTTGCTGTTGTTGTTCTTTCTGCCGTTGACTTAGCTTTTTGTTTTCGTTCTGGTTCTTGTTCTTCTCATTCTCATTCTTCTTATTCTTCGTTGTTTGAGTGCACATGCATACCAACAGGACACCGTTTTCTGCAGACAACGAAACTGCTTTTCACCTGTGCAGGTAAGCACTGGGCATGTGTGTGTGTGTGTGTGTGTGTGTGTGTGTGTGTGTGTGTGTGTGCCTGCGAACGTGGGTAAAACGTGAGTAAAAGAGAATAAATAAGTAAAAAAATTCATTTGTTGGGTGTCAGTCTATTTCAGTTAGTTATTAAAAGTAATACTGTCTTAAGCTAGATGGTGTATACATCATATAAATATTTTAACACACACCGCTATACATCACTTGACATACAAAAGAATAATAAATGAAAAGCGAGAACTAGTTTCACTTAAAAATAACTTGTATTTTGCGTGTATACATGAACACAGACCAACATTCCCACGCATGTCTTAACCCACAACATAAAGATTAGTCTTGATTTTCTCGTCGTCGTCGTATGCTGAAAAATGATAAGCCTTTGTTGCGACTTTTGCATGCTGGGCAGCCTGGAATCGCACAGCTAGTGCCTGGTATGTCAAATTAACTACAACAATAGCTGTGAGACGCGCTGTGTAAGCGAAACCGGAAAAGGCGAAGGGATGGAAAAGCCAGCGCATGCGCGTCGCAAGTTATTTGTTCCCGCGCTCGAGTCGCTAGTCTTTCTTTCTCTAAAGTCTATGCCCACAACCACGCAATATCATTGGCCTTGCAGTAGATAATCGCGGTCCCTCCAACTGGGATTTCAAAGCCCGAGATGCTGACCCTAAGGCAGGGTCAGATTAATATAATCGTCTCACGACCTCTTAGCGTGACTGCGACCTGTAGTCGGGTGCAGCAGGCGTGGTAGCTGGGTGCGGCTGGCCTGGCAATCAGTTAAAAACGTTTTGTGCGCTAGACGATGCATCCTCTTCGAACCACTTCACATTTCACCGCAATCTTATCCTCGCAGCAAAGTGACGGTAGCATATAGGACAGGCTGTCACTGATAACAACACATCCTCTTAAATAATCATCTTTGACGATACATCTTTCCTTTATTTTTTTTCCCTTTCCCTTCTTTCTAGCGAGCTTAGTTCAATGGCGGTCGTATCTAGTGATCTGGGGAATCAGTCTCCAGCTCGCCCCCCTGTTTGTACCACGCCTATAGTCTTGTATGTCTGTTTCCATTTTTCACTCTCTTTAAAGCATTTCCTAACCTTACCTACTGGTACATGTTGGTGGCCTTTTCTAGCGGGATTCTGGAGGAATTCATGCATCTCACCTGTCAGTTTCTTCCCTTTTATGAGAACGTAAAGGTTGTGTAGATGTCTTTCCTTCTTTTTCAGATGTGGACTAAGACAAACTGCTGCCTACGAGTGCTGTTGAAAAAGCTAATCATGACTTGTCCAGATGAATGTGTGGGGGTAGCTGAGTGAAATGTTATTAAGAACTTGGGTGCCTTTAAATTTTTTTAAGCAGCAGAAAAAATAAACTTATCAACTACAAAAAATAAACACAGAATAAGATGTGTGCCCCAGTTACAAACAGGATACGAAGCTGTTTATGCACTGAAATCCAAGGTTTATAAATGGCACTTTAACCTGCTCGCCGTAGATTTATTTTTTTGAGTGAAAGTAGTTTTCCCCTGCCTGTCTGTGAGAGTCTGAGAGTCTTGCTCTTGTATTTGCTCACCCATGATTTCAATTAGTAGAGGTTTTCCGCGGACTTAAAAAAAAAGAGGACAAAAAAATGGAAAATTGAAGAAATGAACGGTTCATAAATTTCAAAATTCGAGCCAAACGAGCAGGGGTGGGGGGTAACTTGGTGAACTCCAGCACCCGAAACGAGCTCAGAACTTGACTCATTGTGCTTTGCTCCAACCTCCAACCCCTAATACTGTACCCGAGCTTGTACAGCAGAACTTACCTTTAGCATTCTCGCAGTTCGCACTAATTGCCCTTACATACAATGTGCGGTATTATATAATCGCAGTAGGTCTTGGAAAATATTACCCGAGAACACGGGTGATTGTTGAGGAAAGTAGCGATATGGATGTGGATATTATATATATCTAATTTTTGAATAACACCAGAAGAAGAACAAATATGGCGACGATGACTACGATAAAGATAATGACGATGACGAAGACAGAAAAGATGATGATGACAACCAAAGTCCTGTTTTTGACTGCTTTATGATTTGGTGACTTCTACAGGACAAATTTGCGAACAGCCATGGGGAACATTTGGGCAGGGAGAAATGAATCTTTTACAAGCAGACAGACCAGCAGTTACATCGACTTGCGAGAACTCCGGCTCGTAAAGTGGGCGTCATTGGTGGTTTTTGCATGGGTAACCCGCGGTTTATTGACGGCGGAAGTTCAAAGGCACCTCTTTACTTCTCACTATGAGAGTAAGGCTGGAAACCGCCCTAATGGTCTGTAGGCTTCATTAACTTCAAAGTCTTGCAGTCACTTTTGCAGAAAAAGCAGCGAAAAAGATGTTTTTAAAAGTACAGCAATGAAAATTCCTGACAGAGTTTTCTCATAAAATTTGAACTGTTGGGAAAGTGCTTGAAAACTGACAGACCAAGGTGAGTGACTTGAGTTTTTTTTTTAAAAGAGTGATTCACTAAACGTAAGCACATGCGCGTGCACGCATGCACACACATTTTCTCTGTGTGTGTGTGTGTGCGCGCGCGCGTGTGTGTAAAGGAGAGAGAAAAAGAAATATTGAAACATTAATGGGAGGCCACTACAACCTCTTAACATGAGAGAGAGAGGCTAGCACATAGGAATGTAGTGGGGAATGTAAATAAAGAAACAGCTGGAAAATGGCGAGAAAGCAATTTTGTTTATGGAAACGTGTTCATAAGTGAGTCTCTAACACGTAGACGATTATCAGCCATTGCTAATATGTAACACAACCTTCACTCTTACTTTATTAAAACTACATAAAGTATTTTCCGGCTTTGATCGACATTATTGAAGTCTGTAGGTTGTTTTTTTTTTTTTTGGATTTGCGTTGTACTTGACATCGAGATCTACAATGTTATGTGCATCCTGCTACACCATATGATACGCTTGTAATTTAGCCTTAGGTCGCCAGGCAAGAGATTTTTAGCAGACGAACGGACAAGAAGGATAGAAGACTATCTGGTAGAAAGGGGTAGAAGAGTGAAGACGTTTCAACAGAAAATCAACGACCAGACCCAAGCCTCTCCTCCACAGCTGCTTGTGTTGTGGGTGTGTACCCAAACTGGGAAGAAGTGAACGCCTCAGAAGAAGGGTAGTTGTGCCGATCACTGCGTTTAAAAGACCCCTGGGCGTAACAGGAACAAGATAAGAAAGAAGCTGGTTGTGCAACTTCGCCCACTTGCCATTTGTGCATCATTGTCTATGCCAAACACCAGCAGCGATTCAGACAACTACCCCACCCCCATCCCACGCCCATTCTAGGTGTCGATGTGTGATGTCAGTGCCAGCGTCATGGCAAGGACCCGGATGAGTCACTCTAGGGCAAAGGGTGAGTGAGTGTGTGAAAAGTTAGCAGACAGAAAATCTCAATAAAGTCAGTATTTTTTTCTTGGAATAAAGACACATTCAGATTAAGATTATGCTAATGTACGGGGACTCAACATACACATGACACCGTATCTTGACCCTGCTGTGTTGGAGCCACTTGTAGTATGTATATAATCACTAAGAAACGCCAAAAAGAAAAACAAAAAGGAACAAAATAAACAATTAATCAAATATAACTAATAAGCATATAACTAGACAAAAATAAATAAACAAATTAATAAGAAATAACTAACAAAAAAGGAATAAAAAGAACAAAAACAAAAAACAAAGAAACAGAAATAAACACAAATAAACACATAAAGAATCAATTAAGTACATAAAACACAAACAAAACGTATGTAGTTAAGTACCTAAAACATAAACCAAAAAATCAAACAATTAAATCAAACAAAAAAATCAAACTATTAAATAAAAAAAAAATCAAACTAAAAAATCAAGAGTAAAGCAACCATAGAAACACGTTGACTCCAGAATTAGGACAAGTGGAAGAAGCAAACAAAACCATGTCAGCACTCTGTAAGAAGACAAGCTGCAATTTGTAAGGCAAACTGCAATCAAACATTGAAACCAGGACAGACTCTTCTACAGAAAGCTACCGAGGCCCGCCCTTGGTGGCCACCCCATGCTGTCTGTAATTAGCAGAACAGCACGAGCTTAAGAAAACAGGGGCAGACAATTTGACTGGCACCCCATTAAAAACTCATCAGCTGACTGCGGGGAATGGGATTTGAGACGAAAAATAAGGCATTAGCGGTGCCGAAAGACAGGGGAGTTGATATCCACAGCCTACACCTGAGCGATAGGAGCTGAAACAGCAGAACAGAAGGCCTAGAGGTGGGATTAACCGTTTGACAGGAGGAATTTCAGCTTGGGGATGGAGCTGCAGGATGAACAGGAGGAGAAGAGGTTAAAGACGGGGAACATATTACTTACACCCACTTGCGCTTCTTTAAGTGGCTTTTGGAACACGCTGTCTGGCCAGATGGCGGGATCTCGGGCTGCTGGAGGAGGCTGGGTTTCGTGGCCTTCATTAGGTATTTTCAGCGAGCGAGTTGCTTTTTATTCACCGTTCAAGCTCACGAGGAGAAGATCTAGCAAAATCTGGACATTAGATGTGCTGACGCCGTAAGAAAAGAAGCTGAAGCTATATTTATTTTTGAATGTGTTTGTAAAAATACTCTGCTTAATTAAATATAAAAAATACACATGGGTAAATGGATTAGGCTGCTGGCACAGTCTTGTTTGTTTGTTTGCTTTTGTTTTTACTTTTGATCTCTAAAGTATAATTACTGCACCCCATACACAAAAAAGTTCATCTTGAGTTAGATGTAATAGCAACTATTCTGGGAATAGAAACTATTCAGCACAGATTACCCTGTCAGCCTATAACGTAGAAACCCCTACCAGTCTACCTTAAGGCACATTTATACTTCAGTCCTAGACTTCTCGCTGTGTTATTGCAAACGATTGTTATTACGGAAAACTGCTTACAGACACGCATTATTGTATTTGCATTCTCTGAAAACACTGCACGTGGAAGCTGCTGGAAGGACGTCAAGGGTCACGTGACTGTGGCACCGTCGAGCTTTCCTCCCTGAAATGCTTTTCCTTCGAAGTTCATCTAATCCTTCACAGAATACGTGTGATGTGTTCGTCAGATTCGGTGATTAACACTAACGTGTGAATTTTTAGAATAAAAATAGTGACTCGATCATCAACCCTAAAATATACCGACTCACTAACGCTTAAGTATGGAGACGTAAGGCCGTTCTTAACCTGCAAAACGTCGTCAAATTTTGGATCAAAGTTGATAAATATTGAAGTACATTCTGTCAATACAATTAGACTTTAAGGCAGTACGAAGGTTTGACGCTTCGGTTCTTTTGCTCGGTTAAAAAAACGCCTTTAGTAGGACCTAAATGTGAGGACATGACCCTAAGGTCAATGTTGGGTAGCCACTATTTTATTATCAAACATTAGCACCGCAGTATAAAAATAGTAAAAAAATATGAACACGGAAAATAGGAGTGTATAAAGAATTGGCAATGGTTTTCGTAAGCGCAATCCCAAATTGATTTTGAGAATAGATAACATATAACAAATTAAACTAACTCTCTCGAAAAATTAATAAAATGAAATACCCATTAATTTTTCTTTGTCAATATCATGGAAAAGGCGAGATAAAATACTAATAAAAAAAAATCCAGCGAACATAAATATCATCGTCTTCGTGTTCTAAGCTTGCAAAGGCATCTCCTCCATTAACCCGCTTGTAGTAACGATTTTAGGTCGTAACGACAGCCTTGCCAGTTAATAAATTAGACACGGCAACAGACATGGCATCCTGGGTGTGCCAGAGCCTCCCACTTCTCCAGTAAGCTTCATTACTAAAGCAGTTCTTAAATGAGTTGCGTAGCTCTTAAATAATAAATCACTAACTTTTCCCACCACCTTCGTTTAGGACATCTTCCTGGTGTTTAGACGTGCTAGAAGCCGGCTTTGAAACCGGTCCTCGGGAAAACTAGTGTTGTGATTTGTGTTCGTAACATTGGTTACGACTCCGCAGGGCGTTGTTTATCTTAACGAGATCTAGTTTTTAAAGTTCTAGTAGGGCGCAATATTTTTTTTTCCTAGTGAATCAGCGCAAGATATTATTTCACCAAATCCGGGTTATTAATCCTCTTCTGTTTCTCGAGATGTGTGCACTGAAAGAGGTCAATGACGCAGACGTCTGGATTGTACATGGACAGATTTGGGTGTGAAGTCTTCGGCCAGTGGGAAAACTGGGATCATGTGTTAATGAGGAGTATTCTGTACAAACGTGACGTCACAAGTTTGACCGCTTACTGTAAATGATGATGTTTGTTGACGTGTATCTCTGCGAACGGGGGATATTCACCCAGATATTGGGAAATAGTATCTTGCACTCAACTTTACCCCATAATTAGAACCAAAATTAATATTGCTCACCATTGAGTCTTTTAAAAAAGCGTACAAATTTATGACTTTCCAAGAGATACGCTGTTTGGTCATAGAAGACTAGCCTGATATTTACAGACAGTCTCGTGTTTCTGTGAGAGTTACGCACAACTCGTTTTCGCGGCGAAGACCTCCGTGCGAAAACAATCCCACCGCCTCCGGACATCCGATCGCCCCGCGCCGGGCGCATGTTTGGACAAGACTGCGCTAACAAGCTCACGCGCGCGTTCGATGTCAGAGGTCAGGATCAGTTCTAGCCAGGAGATCGGGAGGAAACTGATGGAGGCTGGAGAGAAGGAAGGGTGATGTGAGAATTAAGGAGCCCGCACATAATGCAACCTTTGACCTGTCATGCAAAAGAAGAGTCAGCGGATAAAAGTTCTGAGTAGTCCTGTGGGGTGGATGGAAAGAAAAAAACAAACAAACCCGGATAACACGACATGTGAAGGCTCCGCCTAGTGATTATTTGTTTCTTGTGTGGTTTATTGCTGTGATAAAGATTAATCTCCACACGAGAGACGAATTGTTTGAGAGTACGAAGTTAACCTGCTCGATGTCTAAGATGTTTTCTAAGGACATCAGTCAAACGGGCAAAGGAAGTTAAACTCTTTTTAATATTATTATTGTTGTCGATATTTTTTTATTCTCCGCGCACGGGCACGCAGGCGCGCGCGCACGCACGCACACACACACACACACACACACACACACACACACACACACACACACACCATCATCATCATCATCATCATCCTCAAACAGCTGAGATTTTGTCCTACGCCAAGGTAGAGAAGCCTACACCAAGGTCCTTTGTCAGTAGAAGTGTGAAATATGGGTTTGATATACAGCCCGAGTCACGCCTGTTTTGTACAGCTTTGACAGATCCTCGTCGTAGTTTACCAGGGTGTGGTCAAATGAGTCACAGAAAAGGAGCCAGGCATACGACATGGATCGTAACTGGATCCCAAAGCTTGCTTGCAGCAACAAGTAATATTATCTACCATACATACAACTCTGACAGACATTTAACTGCCGACCTGGGCTGTGAATGATGTAATTAAGGGAAGACCGGAACGAAAGCCACCCGCATTTCAAAGCGTGAAGCGCTGATTGCAAACTACCACCTGCAAACTCGATTTAATTATTTGAGAAGTAAGTGGTTAGGGTGGAGCGGGTGGAGCGGGTGGAGCGGGTGACATAACAAAGCCGACGTCATTAGTATCAGACGAAGACTGTTCTAAGATCGGATTCCGCCACTGCTGAGTTTGTTGATTGTTTTTTTTTTCTTTTTGTGCACAAAAGAATCCCCCTTAAAAGTTGACCCTATTTATCCATTCACTGTGTCATTCGTTCTTTCTATCACTTAGTTTAGTTTATCTATTTCAAATTCATTAACGAGAATCTGAGTTCATTCGCAGTGTGCGTGAAATGAATAAATAAGAGGATGAATGCATAAAACTTAAAAATCGTTAATGCATAAATAAATATGTAAAGAAACAAATTTTCCACAAAAGCAATGCAACGTTTGTTTTAACGCAGTTTCATT
Organism: Marisa cornuarietis; assembly: GCA_004794655.1. Taxonomy (NCBI): domain Eukaryota; kingdom Metazoa; phylum Mollusca; class Gastropoda; order Architaenioglossa; family Ampullariidae; genus Marisa; species Marisa cornuarietis. The sequence goes on from SMMW01000651.1 coordinate 6,693,702, forward strand.
TCTTTCTGTGAAAAGTTTTCTACACTTGCATTTTGTTTTGGTGTATCGAGTATATAACGGACCCGCACAACGAGACGATGTGAAATGTGGGCGATGGATTAACGCAGTGGTTAATAGGTTAATAATACACCGTCTCGTTTTTTTCGCTCGTTCAATAAATAATATAGCTTTATATCATACATAGTCGTCATCTCCCGTTTTTACACACATACACAAGGTTTTTCTTTCTCTCTATACGTTTCATACACACGTATACAATATTCACAAAGACAGGCACTCATTAAGACACACACCAACATTTTACACACACACACACACGAATCCCAGACACTTTATCCCCAGACACCTAGTCCCCAGACACTTAATCCCTGACACTTAAACCCCCAGACACTTAATCCCCAGACACTTAATCCTCAAAATGAAATTTCAACTCAAAAAATTATGAATTGAATGAAAAATTTAATTCAAATTCAAATAATTATTTTCATGTAAACATCAAAATAAGTTTGACAATTAAAATAATACTTAACTTCAACATCTATAACATTAGTTAAAGTTCATGTGAGCTATTAAAGTCAATGTTCTTCAACAATATGACATGAAAAGTGTTGTTAATCAATATGACAGGTAGGCTAATGATCGGAGGTACCCTAATTGGGGCGATTGTTATGTCTCATTAGAGTTACCACGCGACACATTTCTCTTACGGTTATAATATTTCAAGTTCACAAAATAGCAGTTTTGAGTGTTGTGTCGCGATTTGGGGGCAGTTTTTGAGGATTAAGTGTCTGGGGATTAAGTGTCTAGGGGATTAAATGTCTAGGGGATTAAGTGTCGGTCACTCACTCACCCACCCACCCACCCACCCACCCACTTTCATACATTCTCTTTTTTTTCTGTCACTCACTCAAACATGCTGTTTCTTACGGATACTCGTACCTGCGCTCACACACACACACACACACACACATTCTCTCTCTATCACATCGATAACACATCGGTCAACGTGCACAGCACAGCTACCGCTCTCCGTACTTACTGCCAACCTGGTTTTCACTCCGATACCCTCAAAAGTCCACCCTCCTCTCGAAGCAGGCACGGTTATTCTCCCTACCCAGCTCTCTCCTGCCTGGAATTCCTGCAAGTCTTCAGATCAACACCGGCGCCGACCTCTTGCAAGTCTTTTATTTAAGTCTCTGCTGCCGCCCGCCCTTTGTTTTCACAGTCAACGTGTGGTCTCGCCCTGACTCGCCGCTCCTGCTACCAGAACTCTGTCGGTATTTTCACTGCGTGCATCTAGTGAGAAAAAAAATAACCCAGAACGAGAGGACTAACAGACTGCATCTGTCATCGCCTCTGTCCGTTTTACGTCGCCGAAACGTTAGCGTTCAATGTCGGCCTTTCGCGCGCATTCCGGCAACACGGAGTAAAACACTGTACAAGATAACAGATTTTTGTTTATGAGGTGGCGAGAGGGTTACAAGTCTGATGAAATATTTGTGTCCGTCTGCCAAACAACGGTCTGTCATTTTTCCACACATCCACGCACGCACACACGAAAGCAAGCTCGCGAACACACGCACACAGACCGTTTTTTTAAATACACAAAGTTCGCGACAGTTCCTTAGCTTAAATTACGAGAACAAATAAAGGAATGCTATATTTGAGTGAGATACCTCAGATAAGGGGAGGAAATAGGGAAAATGCATCGGTCAGGGCCGTTCTTTGACGTCCTTTTCAAAGCTAATAAAAGGAAAAGAACTAAAGACGTATTGTGGAGTTTAACTGAATTTGTCTGCAGAAATATATTGCTTCTACTGCATAACATTATTTTTCTTATTATGCTGGTGTTTAATTCCCGTAGCTGTAACTTGCTGTTTACTTGATGGCCATCTGGCAGTGCATAATTGTCGATGTAACATAGGCCAGGCCACTTCATTTCATTCTGATTAATCCTTCGTTAGGAGAACGATAGCTAGTTGGTTTATTTAGTAGATAAGATAGGCTTCCACCCTGAGGTGTTTTCACTCTATAAAGGCTGGGGGATCGGAGTACCCGGAGAAAGCCCCCGACGCTCAACCCTGCAGACAGGTGTCACATAGACAGTGTCCCGAGACGAGATCTGAACCCAGAGCCTCTCACTGCAATGATGACAAGCGAGTGTGTTAACCACTACACTACCGGGCACCCATGAGGAAAACGATAGGCCAAACATCAATTTATTTATTTCTTTTTATAACAATCATTCGTGCCTGTGTCTTAAAAAAACACAACTAACAGTCGTTCTCTCGAATTCACTATCGTCTGCCTAGCGCGTAAATGGCGGCTGATTAATATTACAAAGTAGCAATGGACTGCAAAACTATGGCGTTTGAAATAGACCAAAGAAAGTTGAGCAAGAAGAAAACCCTTGCACTAGAAGGATGGAGTTCCTTAATTAAACGATGCAGGGATGAATCTGTTTACAGGTAGGAAGAGGATGTAACGTTAATGGCGAGGTAAATAAGAAAAATGAAAGTAAAGGTGTTACTGAGTGCTATTCAGCCATCTGGCTACAAATACAACACCTGTGGTCGACATTAAACATCAGACTTACTCGCAGTAATTTTTCTTTTTTTCTTTTTTTTTTTTTTTTTAAATCATCACCTGACCAGGTGGTCTTTACAGCAGTCTTCATCACACACGTGTACAGTTACCCGTTCCAGTCTTTCAGCACCTTTAAATGTTAATGCAGTTTTCATGTATCAGACGTTAAAGTTTATGCTTTGGCACTTCCTTTCATGTCCCGGCTTTGTTCTGCAGCTATATATTCAGGAAAAAGATTAAGGGTAGATTTGAGGAATACATTTAGTTCGAGTCTCCTTTCCTGCTGTTCGTCAGGTGCAATCTCCAGTGGTATTCAGTCTTACGCCAGGTGTTTTCTCTTTTTAGTTTCTCAGTCTCTCTCTCTCGTTTATCATAAATTTCTGCATTCCGTTACTCCCATGTACATTTTGTTCGTTAGCTCATTTGTTTGTTCGTCCATTCATTTTTAGTAGTTTGTTTACTTGTTCGTAAGTGTTTATTATTTTTTCTTTCGTTCGTGCGCTGCTCGTCTATTTTCTTACTTCGTTATTTTGTGCATTCATTTTTCTTCCTTCATTCATGAATTTATTTTGTCAGTAAGTTCTCTCTCTTCATTGATTATTGATGCCCTAAAAGCTGACAAGGACAAAAATCTGTTTCCATCATGCTGTTCGCAATGACAACTCGCATGTTTTAGACATTTATTGCATAAAAACTTTTATTACGACTGGCAAATGTTTTGAAAAGAGATTTTTTAAACTAGGTGAATGGAGCAAAAGTGATGCTTGAGGCCTCCCGGCGGGAGCAAAAGGAAGAAGGCAGGTTTCACACAAAAATACTAATTTAAATTCTCGAGCGCCGGGCTCAAAAGGCACCCTGCAATTTTATGAAGAGGGAAAGAACAGCTCTCCTATTTCTTTCCAAAGGATTGTGACACAAACACTTAGGAAAAGCTGTGTAAACAGATGCGCGTTTAGCACAACACAAGATAAAACATTTTTATTTACACCTCACAGTCTCAAGACAAAAGGTCAGCATCCGCTTACATCCGACAGGGAGAGAGAAAAGGCCAACACCACCAGCGTACACATGTTGAGGGCTAACCTCCTGTTCTATAGGGTGGGCTTTTTTAAGTACAGTCCCACAGTTACATGGCTTTCTCCCCTTCCCGCAAATTTCAAATTAATGCTGCACTTGCACAGCTATGGGAGGGCTCATTTAAAAGGGTGCCATTTTTATTGCGCATCTGATGTTCTAATATACGACTTAGTTTGATGTCTGGGGAGAAGGCGCTGCAAGGTTTCCTTGGAAGAAGAGTGAGACCAAAGCAATTTGCGGTGCTTTAAATGTGAAGATATATATATGTAGACTTACAAGGTCTGCAAAGGCTTTAAAACTTCTTCGACTTGGGAGTTGTAGCTAAGAACGGGAAGTAAAGCAATCTCAATGGCAAGCAATTAATACCGGTTGGCGAGAGAAATGGGTACAGGTTTACCAATTTGCATATCTCAGTCGTTGGAGTCAGTCAGTGAAGTATTTCTTAGAAAAAAGACAAAATTCTGACAATTCTTTTTTGGTGCAGTTTAATTAAGGAAATCAAATCACATCAGAGCATTTTGTCTTTCGCAATAGCTTTCAGTCTCGCTATTTGGTCAAAATGACATCTTCCAAAAAAGTGTAAACTTCTTCAAACATCTCGAACTTCATCAAAAGTGAGTCTGATATTGAGATATAGTCAGTGAAAACAGAAGAAGCATTAAAACTATTGTTCTTTAGGTGAATACAGTTTTCTTTTACGAAAGGAGGTACTGCGTAGAGACAAGTTTAAATACTTGTAAGTGCAGTCACTTGGCTTTTTATGTGATGGACTTTGCAGCTGCTGTTCTCGTGTCTCTGGCAGAGGCAGAAATAATCAGGCCTGGAAATTGTCGCCGCGGGGGCAGAAATCAACGAAGGATATCGATGTCGATGCTAATGTTGATTTTGATGTCGGAGAGCTGTTTCAGTGCCTCAGCTGACCCTGCCAGTAAACTACATTTTGCAGCGAGCCTGAAATCTCAAGATCTCGATTAAGAAGCTCAAGATAGTCCCCAAACATGTCCAAGTTTCAGTCAGCAGTTTGTGGAGAACGGAAAAAATTATAAACCCATCTTCCCACTCTGAGGAAAACTTACAACACTGAGACGGCCGACAGCCATATAATGTTCCTTCTCTATTTCTTTCTCTTGATATTGGTCTGTAATTGAACCTTAATTTACATAGCAAAAACGCAATAAAATGTGAACTAAAATGATATCAAGAAAAGTTAAATAATGAAACAATAAATACAGAAAAACGTATAAGAAAATGTATTTGACTAAATGTATAAAAATACTAGAAGTTCAAAAACACGTTTTTCATACAGGCATGTTTCTGAAACAGTTTTTATTTTTAATAGACATATTCCTAGCGTCTAGGCAGCCACGCGCTTTTTCGTCGAATATCCATAATGTACACAAAGCTAAACTGGAGCAAAGGAACTGCCCCGTAAATACCGGGTGCATGTCTGCAGGTGTTTGGGTGTCGCGCTTCTCACGTCGCAGGGTAGATTACCTTGTCTTCATGCGCAACGGCAGGGGAGAATGCCTCCGTCACGATAACAACAACGGACGCCAATGGGTGGATGGAAGTTAGAGGGGGATAGAGTCATCTTGGGACAGCTGTCCACCAGCATCTCGTACTGGCGACAAGCGGATGAGAATTTAAATTTTGCTTAGCTACGGGAGGGCGCTAACCAGGAAGAGCTCTTGAGTGCTGCACAGCATCAGATGAGAGAATAAGGCTAACATACACCACGCTGACAACGCTGAAAAAAAAACTGCCCCGTACTCTTTTAACCTTTCATTTTTCCCCTAAGTTTTGTGCTGCCCTAATTCTCTCTTTCAGTCGCTCGCTCTGTCTTTCCTATCAAACACTTGTTTTTTCTTTTTACAACCCACAGACGTGAAGCATCCGAAAGAAGAGCTCGTCATTTTCGTTCAGATTTCAGCAACAATGGCAAGCTCCCTAATAGCTTCAGACGAAGAGTACCAATAGCTGCACTATTTCACAGTCTTGTCATGCCAACGGATAGTCCCAGACCAGGTTCCGTTTCGGCTGTCTGACCTCGGGCGGGGAGCGAGAAATGAGATCAGGCTGCAGGAAAGGCCAAGACGACAAGAACCATCTCAATGGGCTCTTTGAAGGGAAAGGTCAGTCAAACCGGAGAGCGGGCCTCATGGCGGGAATAAAAAGCAGCTGAACTTGTCCGCACTAGCATTCCATAACTTCAGCCGCCATGAAACGGATACCTGCAGCCAGTGGCACTGCGTGAGTTGCGAGAGAGAAATTTGGTCTCAGAAGACGAAAGGAAGACTTGCAAGAAAGAGAGAGAGCGTTTTGTGTCAAATGCATGCTTTTTTATTTTTGGCGGAATGAGGGCACAAGCTCTTGTGGCTCGCACATTACGACCAAGGAGAGACGGTCAATGATGAATGACTTGGATTCCTTTCCGAGTCGTGACTCTCTAGAACCCTCAAGTGTGGTTCTTTTTTTTATATTTTCTTCCTTCACGAACCGGTCCCAACGAATGACAGCTATAATCGTTCTGAGCCCAAAGCATTCATTCGTCTAGGATTCTTTCCTATAAACATGTAGTTCCCCACATGAGTAATACTCACAATGCTCACTTTTTAAATACAAGCATAACAAGGATTTAACATATTTAGACTTTTACTTTGTCTAAAACTTGCGTTTAGGAAATAAAAATAGCGTTTATTGGAAGCTATAGTAGTACGAGTAAGTCAATACCAACAACATCAGTAAAAATTAATTTTAATACTTCTAGTAGTGATAACGATGAAGACGATGATAAAGACGAGGACAGCGACGATGTATTATTCCAAGAGAAGTAACGCCAAAGTAACAGTGAACAGCGCGACCCTATAAATATTTTATAGGTCAATGAAATTGTTTTAAATAATGTTGCTTTGTTGGATTTGAGTCCAGTTCCTGGAGTTACAAAAAGCTACTACTTTTTTTACTGTTTCTTCTACAGCTACTTCCACTAATACTACCACTGCCTTTACTCTTGTTACTGCTGTTACCACTATTACCTCTACAGCGACTGCCACCACTCTTACTACTATCACTACTACTACTGCTACTGCTACCACAACTAGCATTCTTACTTCTACTAACACTACTGCTTATACCACTACTACTAATTTTACTGCTCCCGTTACTGCTTCTCTAATATCACTACTTCTCCAACCACTTCTATTACTGTTACGACCGCTACCATCACTACTACTACTAGCTTCGCTACTGCTGTTACTACTTCATCATTGATGTTACTACTTCTATCACCACTGCGACATTTACTACCACTTCTATTTCTGTTACTGCTAGATCTACCTTCATGTCTACTGTTAATACTTCTATCAGTTCTGCTACATCTACCACCACTTCCGCTCCTGCTGCTACTCCTAAATCTACCTTCACTACTACTGCTACTACTTCTACTAGCATTTTGAGAGACTCGTGTAAATGTGCTCACAGCTGTGAGTGGAACACAACTAACCCTACACCACCACCACTATCAGTAAACCTGGAACAAAATAAACTTTAAAACTTAAGTACATTGCGTAGAATTCAGGATACATAAGGTGAAACGCTCTCTCCTTCTCTTCAACTTCTCTCTCTCTCCTTTTTCAGCGCCAACCAACACAGTTCTCCGTCTTCTGCTCAGTCGCTCACTCCTGCCTCCATTTTTCGTCCTACGCTCCATCATTCCTTTCCACGCTATTGACTCTAGGGTGGAAATTAAGTGCAAGGTTTCACCTCTTAAGGTCCGGAAGCCAAATCACGATCGATAACAAAGATTCTGAGTCTGATTAAATCTTTTAGAAGAACGACTATGATAGTTATATGATATAGCCCATCACCTTATAAGGTCATAAATCTTACATCTGTGAGAATTTCTAATCAGTCACTTTAACGAACTGTACAGGTCGAGGGAAAGTCGGGAATTCAGAAAAGAGACGAAATGGTAGACACGTTTGACCTGATCTGCCGCCATAAAGTAACTTTATTTACACTGCCTCTGTACACACACTATGCAATTGCTTTAGCAGTGAGAATACTTCATGCAGTCAAACTGGATTTCAAAAATAATGTTCACCTTTCCCGATAGGTCAGGTGACTCTTCTGGATGAGAGAGGCGAGTAGAGAGAGTTCTCCAGTCACAGTCCGTAAGCGGGCCTCGAACCAATGCCCTCTACATTCAAGATGGAGCAGATTCGTCAGCAGGTCATGGAGCAAAGAGATGTGTGTGAGGTTGATCTTTGATCAACATATTATCACTTGTTACTGTCCAGAGCCTCATAACAAAGTCATAAAGTATTATCTGTACTCGCCACTACCTTTCCCTTTGACCACTTCGTCTTTTTTTCCCTCCTCTCGGACGCAATGAACCACAGTGCAACCTTCATCCCCTTCCCCTCTCCCCCACCCCCCCAAAAAAAAAAAACCTAACGTGAAAGATAAAAAGCAACACTCAAGACGTCTTTTGGTAAGAAAATCTTTTTCTCCACTCCTACTTTTAAAGATTAAAGATTAGTCTGTCTGGAGCGTGGCTCCGAGCCTGTCAAAGTGTCACGTGACCTTGCAAGAAAAGTATCACCGTGTATCATTCGCTTCCAAGAAAAACACAATCTTGCAGGACGACAAAATCTAGCTTATTTAATTTCTTTTTTACGAGGCGAAACTCTTCTCACAGCCGCCACTGTGCGAGAAAGATAGCGCCGAGTGGGATGTGACAGCGATAAGAATGACAATAACACAGACACTTCTTTCAGAATCTGCTTCTAGGTGCGATCCTGCAGATCGTATTTACACAGAGACCGCTTCGGCTCGGTTCGTTTCTTGTACGATAGGAAGGAAACTCGTCTAGCGGTGTCGGGTATGTACCGGGTATTCGTGACACCATAGTTACCACCTCTCTACCTCCCACAAACCTCACTCCAGTCCTGTACCTGTCAATACTGTCGATCAGTGAATATGAAATAAAGTAGAAGTAGCAACAGTTGCAGGAATCAAGACACAGAAAACATTAAATTTCCCCAGTTGAGGTATAAGAGAAAATTACGGCCAGGTCTGTAAACGATACTTCCCCCTCACTTAAGTTTATCTCGTTATGGAAAAGAGCCAAGAGAAAAATAAAAACCCTGAGATTCTTACTTGCGTATTTATTTTTTTTATTTTAAGCTGGTCAGAAAGTTTATTGGAACTTCTCAGAGCGAAGGCATTTTATCACTGTGTGTTATGTTGGGGTCAGAGCACAGCATGAAAACCCTCGCATGCAGGTATTGCTTTATGCGGAAAGATTAGAAATGAGGACAGTGTGCATGAGCGGAGAAACACAGCGGCTAACGTTCCGCGCGTGACTTTACACGGGTCTTGAGATAAGCAACCGGAAAACCGGAGCTGTCGCAAAATATACCCCCCGGTGTTGGCGTTTTTATAGATACGTGTTGACACTGCGCATTCCGCAAATATTTTAAATGCTCTTTCTTTCTTTCTTTCTTTCTTTCTTTCTTTCTTTCTTTCTTTCTTTCTTTCTTTCCAGGTATCGGATAACTTGGATCTGATGAATAATCTGAAACAAAAATAGTCTCTAGAAGCAAAGTCAGTTTGGCACCATGCTAAAAATGTTTCAAAGGGTGTTTGCGCGCATATATATATATATATATGTGTGTGTGTGTGTGTGTGTGTGTGTGTGTGTGTGTGTGTGTGTGTGTAGCATGTGGATGGAGAAAGCAGAGACGACAGACAGCAAGATAACCTCAAAGACTCCACCCAACAAGGTCTCTAAAGGAAGAGGCATGCTACAAAGAATCCTTAGGATAAATAAAATTCAGTAAACAGAACGAAGCTTATCAACTCAGGTCACATATATTAGGTCCAGCTCAGCAATACCCTGTCATATATCACGTAAACAGGTAACTCTCTAACAGCACAAACAAACCCAACCATGTGGTCCACCTATACAAGCCAAACAGCAATACATCAGCATAACCACAGCTTTTCATTTTCCTCCCGAATGAACTCATCCAGACGTCATTAGTCTAAGACAAACAAAAGACCTATAGAACCATATCAAACGATACCCGAGCAAAACCCCGTTCTTCGGCAGGTACAGCCACCCAAGACACACGCCATATGAGATCCAGGCAAAAACAAAAGACTAGACTCAGGCAAACCCTACCTGACCTGTACATTAACACACAGTAAATACTGTACTGTGCGGTCGGGCAGGGTGGAAAGACGGGGTGGAGTGGAAGAAAGAAATTTTCACTCTCTCCTCGTTTAGGAGAAAAAAAAGGAAGTGTACGGTTGTAGACAGAGTGCAACAGACAGTCGCCAGTGAGTTAGGTGGGTGGAGGAGGGGGATGGGGTAGTAGAACGAAGAGAGAAGCCAGGGGAGGTCTGAAATATCTGTGCTGATTAATGGAAGGACTGGGCACGGCGAGAGGGAGTCACTTGCAGTCACGAGTGGTACACTTACATTTAATGGTCTCATATTAATGACCGTAGCGGAGCCTCAACAGTCCGCGACGTCAGCTGCCTGGGGGCCCTCGGTGGCCTGCGGAGCCGACGGCCAAGGTCGCCACAAGGCGCGCGGCCGACATGAAAACTTATCGCTAGATAATGAGGCCTACGAAGAGCACGACGATAATGCATGTGCTGTACACAAGAGCACGGTGGCGCGTGCGCTCTGTGTGTGTGTGTGTGTGTGTGTGTGTGTGTGTGTGTGGGCATGGATGTGGATCTCTCTGTTAAGTCTGTATATTTATGTGGGTTTATTTTGTATCTACTTTTCCGCCGATAAACAAGAAACACGTGATCATAGATGTTGGCCATGAACGCAAGTTTGTTTTTTGGGGTTTTTTTTTGCGTTTTTTAACAGCGTGGACCTGGGCTATTTACTGCGTAATTCTGACCACTTAGCTCCGAACCACAAACAGTCGTATGGGCGGTATGACAACTATAGCCGACAGTTTGTGGTATGAACTCAGATATCTACCAAGCACATGTGTCTCTTTAAAAATGAGCACGTGTATGATTGAAGTTATGTGGAGGGTTTAAATGCTATAATGGGCGCAACTTTTCTAGATCTAGACTAGCTTAGTAATCAATTTATAGGCCTAAAGTGATGTTGCTGATCATTTAATTTTTTTAAATACATTTACAATGTATTGCTGTTTTCATGAGCTCAGTTTTTTTTTGCACTTTTTAGACTAGAATTAAAAATACTCCGGCGATGACTGCACTGCGCATTACCTAATCCTGCGCATGCACATCTGAGGCGACATTTAAACTCACGACAACGAGCCCATTGTGTTAAAGAGCCAAAATTTTCAATTCACTCATATCCTGGATGCAGATACAGACATGTATCATCAAACTAAAAGTCTGATGGGGCAACAACAAGGTGAGGGCCGAGACAGCTTTCCCCCTAAAAAAATTGAGTTTACAGTTCTGGAATTTCCCATGACAGACTTCTTTCATTTTATACTGATTAAATTCTTTAGAAGAATTGAAGCTGTGCCAGCAAGCTCCAGTTTTCGAACAGTAATTTCAGCTTCCAGCTAGCCCTACAGCTACACGTAGCCTTGAGGCGCACAGCAACTTTATCATATAATTAATAATACTTCCAAAAAAAAAAATCACGGGGTAACAGCAAATAGTGCGTGGATTCTTTCCTCTCTTTCTCACTGGAATGCTATGCCGTCCCCATGCTAAATATAGGGCAGGTTTCTTCGTCTGGATGTCGTACGGCTAATGACCGGCTTGCTTCACAGTCCCTAAGTTATGTCATCGGCTTCAAGAAAGGTAAACAAGCATAGCTCCTGAAACGCATGATCGTCGGCGATAAGGAGCTGCTGTTCTCTCTCGAACCGAGATTTCGCAGGGAAGGAACCCTGTAAATGTCATCATCACACAACCACCGGTGACCAGATCTGTGTCAAGTCTGACAAAAAACTCTGGCGCCTGTGGACAGATTTGTGGTCGGATGAACACGGCTCTTTCATGTGCTGGCGACGTTTAATAGATTGGACCTGGAGGTGTTCAGTTTTGGCTGGTGAGGGAGGGAAGGAGAGAAGTATACTTCTCGTTTCTGTAGGAAATGCTAGGACACACACACACACACACCAAAGTTAGCATTTGCCACGCACTTCATGCCCAGACGCCATTACTCTATATGGCTAACAGTCAAGTCGCGCTCCCTCTATCCCGAAGTTCCACGTGCAAAAATGCTCTCACGTGTAACTCTTCTAATGTTGGTGAAAGGTGACAAACTTCAGAACTCATCATCTCTTTTGGTTTCTTTCTAGATCTGCTACATTCCAATTAAAGAATGGTCTCTTAATCTGAAAGACTTCAGATAGTTACAGCCTTTGCTTCTCCTCACCATCGCGTACGATCTTTATCTCCCCTTGGAAAGTCCTTCCGGTTGTTTTAAATTAGCTTTCCAGAAGTTTGTATAGCTTCCTCTTTCCAGTTCTAGTTATTCCATCTGTACATTATTAACAGATAAAACAATCTTGTGGTTCGTGCTCTTGTCTTAGGACTTTCGTTCGAGTGTCACCAGGGCCGGGGCCCCAACCATCAGTGCTTGGTATCTAATTCACCAGAAAAAGGTGAAAAAAAGCAGCGAAAGACTTTAGCTTACATTTTCCACACGACGCTGTCCTAGATACGACGATCCCCTTATAGTTCATGGTCCCTGTCTAGGGAACGTTTATAATACCAACCCTTTTGACTACACCTATTCATTATCAATTTATTTCCGTTTCTAGGTATGCTACTATCTTCTGGTTTCTCCCACTCTGCAGGCCACAAAGCGAGCATCCACACTGAACAATCTGGGAACGCGCCTACACGTGTGTGCGTATGTGCATGCGCGCGTGCCTGGACACGTGCAACGGATTTTTAGTACACCTTATGACGTCACAGCCTCGCATCATCTTATCAAACAGTAAACACGTCATTTCTGTCTCACGCTGAGCACCTCGACAGGTGCGACACACCGAGGGCTATAATTAAACTTTTGACTTCTTTCTAACATTAACTTAGCCACGTGTGCCCATCAACCGATAAGTCAAAAACGCAAGGTTACTGCATGCTTTTAAATAACCAGCTGTGGTCACGACCACTTGTTGTCTTCGAGAAGCCCATGACAGCTCCAAGCTGGGACATCTGGTATTTATATACAGACACGAAAAAGGAACAAGAAAATATTTAGAGAGAGAGAGTGAGAGAGAGAATGGGAAAAGAAAGAAAGAAAAATAAAAATGAGAAAATTTTTTGTTGACTTTCTTCAACAGCTTCAAGCTATGTTTGCCATGGCCATGATGTCCAACGTTTGGAATTCTTTACTTCTTTCTCTTAGAACTGTGTCTACCTTTGAAGCCTTAAAAATCTAGCCTCAAAACCCATCTCTTTTCAGAAATATCTGGCATAATCTAAAGCATTGTTTCGTTCAATTCCCAGTTCCATGCACTTATTTCATGACACTTGTGTTTCTTGCATGGTTCACTGTCGGTTTGTTTGTAGTTTTTCGTATACAGCACACTGTTCTCTCCTCCACACGGGAAAACGCTCTGTACAAATTCAATTATTATTTTTTATTACATGTAGATATGTGTGCACGTACAAGTAAACTCACATTTATATTTTATAATCATTATTTATAATATGAAGGAATATTCGTATTATTTCACTGCATCTTCTTCTTTTCCATATACTACAGAACAAAACAAATCATTGATGATGATGAAGAGTCGTGCCCCCTTTCACTGAGTTACCGCACTTTCCTAAACGATTTTATTAAAGCTAAATAGAATTGCAAACGGCAAAAATATAGAAAAAGTAAAAAAAAAGTTGGGAGAGAGAGAGAGAGAAGGAGAGATGGTAAAAAAGAAAAGTACTGGAGGTATTCACGATAGACTATAAAGAACCAACGGTATAAACGAAGCTGTTCACAGATACCTGCATCTTGTTTTCCCTTTCCATTCAGTTGCAATGTTCCCGAGTCGTAAATTCTCTCCAATAATAGCGAGAGGCGCTATGACTTTTTGGCGGGCAGCTGTTGATGCGAAACGCACCACTGAGGATGTTTTGAGAACCCTCCTGAGCGTCCCAGCGCGAGGACCTCAACCTGCTGTTCATAGCCTGATAATCGCGCGCGGAGTTCTGGCACGGGTGAGGTTGGCGGACGAAGAGGGAGCGGTTAACGACAGCCGAAACACCCGGTGATTACACACGGACCACCCAGGGTAAGAGACACTATAGTCCCGGAAGACCAAGGAGGGTTGGGGTTGGTGGAAGAAAGGTTGGCGGGGACTGTGCTGTGGGCATATCGGGACTGACGTCGATGTCATAACCATCTTGAAGGAAGACCTGTACTTAAGAACCACAGGGCGCCGGAGACTATCCGAATGTTTATAAACGGGCCAATGGCGCCAGGACCACTGGTCTGCTGACGAAGCGATTATACTTGTAGTTTTGACCTACAAGAAGATTCCTCTTCAGGTGCGCCACTTTGGTGAACTTGCAGGGGCAGACAGTGAAATTAGATGTTTGCTTAATGATTTTGCTTATTTTCCCTGAGCGCGATCATTTCATGAATTCCAGCAGCTAGTCTGACGAAATGAGATTACAGAACTGACCGCGTCTGACATTTTTTGGATCAGACACCTAGAAAGATCAAAAATAAACAGAATGATTAACTTTTTTAATTTATAATATTTGAATGCGGAACAACTGTTTGAAGATGTTGCACAATATTTAACTAAATTATGTGCAAAAGACAATTTTAAAATATGAATAAGTGAGTGACTGATTACCAGACAGACAATCAGAGAAAGAAAAAAGAAAGAAAAGAGGACGAAGAAGAGGATAAACAAGATGACATGACTATAAAATTAGCATTAGCCCATATGCTCAGAAAGAGAAGAAGGCAAAGAATGAAATACAGAAGCTAGTAAACAGCGAATAAAGTGTGTGTGTGTGTGTGTGTGTGTGTGTGTGTGAGAGAGAGAGAGAGAAAGAGAAAGAGAAGGAGAGAGAGCGTGTCTTAGAAGGGGTAGAAGAAACTAACTCCTCAAATACATTGACATCAAACACAATTTGTGATGAAAACTAATCCATGAAAGCTCACCTGTGCCTGCACGTAAAATAAAGAGGCATTATAGTGAGTCCAACACAAACATTCGACAAATCTAGATCATCACCCACACACAAACAGAACGCCTTCTCGAAGACCAAACGTTCACCAACAAACAAGCATCATCCGCTAAGAAAAAAATCCGATTTGCTTTTCTAAGCATGGAAGTACTTAAATCTGTCCACTCCGCGGTGTTCTGCAAATAATCAACTGCCTTTTACGTTAAAATAGACCATTTTTACCTCCCCCAAAATGGAAACCACGTGGGCTCAGAAAAGACTTTCATTCGTCTCAGAAGGGTTTGAATGTTTTTGTTGCACGCTGCCGTGTGATTAACACCCTTTGAAACTTGTTGGGGAAGAAGGTTTTAAACCTTGTGCTCAATATTCTCGCCTTTATGGCTTCTGTAGTCAGCAACTGCTTGGCCTTAAAGTCACTTTGCTCCGACGCCTGATTGTATAATTACAGACAGCTGCCACTGAGGAAGTGTGAAGACGGAAACGTTGAAGTCATTTCCTCTATTTTATCGTCAGTTTTTTTTTTTCTCTCTCTCTCTTTTAAGCAAACAGTCCTTATGTACACAATTCTAAGAAACGCAAGCTCACCCAGTTTGAAAAAGTCATTATCCTTTAAGACTGAGTGCCGACAGGTGTAGAAACTAAGCAATTTTCCTTTCAAATTTACTTTCTTTAGATACCTGGACTTTCTAGGTTTTGTTGTGATCTCTTACGCAAATCTCCTGCGCCCAGATTTCATGCACCGATGCAATCCGCAACCCTTCGCTTATAATTTATCGATGTCTTTGATAAAGTCGCTTAGAAAAGAGCGGTAACTCAGTCGAAAGGGGAGGCGATCATCCATTTAGTTGCCAGGCTTCATGCACGGATGCATGCTAAGCACTTTCGCCGCTAAGTTTCTGATGTGTTGGTTAATAAAAAGGGAAATTTAGGAACGTGCGGTAAGTTAGATGGTAGATGACGACAGAGTCAGTGCCCTACTCTGGATCCTGCTCTTCCCGACCAACGAGTAGACAGTTTCTTTCACCTAATAAGTCGTCCTTATAAATGACCAACTCCGTTGAAATACTAGACGTCATGTTTCCAGGGTGATTATGTTGACACGTATCTCCTGCATTCGTATTTGTCCACATAGCCACTTCACTGATATTAGAACTGCGCAATACAATACAATACCACTTTATTTATCCCCAAGGGCAATTTCAATTCCCCAAGGGCAATCGACAGACATTCACATCGAAGCCGCAAAAGACTGCCTGATCAAAAGACTGACAAAGGGAGTGAAGGAGCTTCCTTGCGATAGAGAGGAAACAGCTTTAAAAACAGAAAAAGAAAACAAAAAAGATCGGGACACTAATGAAGAAAATACGAAGAAGAAATTTTACCAAAAAGAAAAGAAAAAAAAACAAAAAACAACAGAGACCTACAGACAGGATAATGGCTGGATAAAGAGCCCCATGAGCAGACTGACTGACAAATCAGACGATTGAATGTGGTCGGTTGTAGTTTGTTCAATGATACCATCTTCCTTTCAAAAGTCAGCCCATGATGTGAAAGTGACCTGAGTTTTTGTTTGTAAGTATTCTCAAACTTCATTTCGCTAAAAAAAAAAAAAACTCACCTAAAGGCAACCAAAAATACCCACCACCCTTCAGCTCATCTTTTTGAAGGAAGAAAATAGGTCAGCTTACAATTGTTTACCTAGAGAATGGAAAAACGGTAGTGTTAAGCGGTACAAGGCGATGAACTGGCTGCGAGGAAACCTGGAAGCCCTGACGTGTTCTCGTTCATTTTCTCACATAGACTGTCAGAACAAAAGACCGGAAGAGCTTCCTGGTGGTAGCCCTGCGCAGTTGATGCATTTCAGCTCGTCTTCTAGCGTAATCTATGTTTACTTCTCTCGTCTGGGGTTACTGCCGACGTGTTCCTCTTGTAACATCACTTGCATGTAAATATCTGCAAGCCTGATGTTTACGTTACACTTACAAATCTATGAAAGGGTTGGGCTGGGACGACGGAGAGTTCTTCTGCCGGAGTCCCTGATCGTTTGTTGGCGGACGATAGTCTTTGATGTCTTCGCAATCGCTGGTCCTTACCTCACTCATTAGTCAGTCTTTATTTAAACTGCTGAAAGGCATCCTTCGTCAGGCCCCCGCGAGAAGATATTGCAAGGGGGGAGGGAGACGATGGGTATACAAGTGCGTCAAACGTCTACCCGCGTGTCTAATGATCACAGACAAGCGGAAAACGCCAGACCAGTAGCACCGACAGGGCTGAATGAGTGGTGTGTATACAGGGGCAGACGATTTATGATTAGCGTAGTCTCCTCTTATTGACTCTTCAGCGCTGTTTTTTTCATGCATGTACCTATGTAGTAGGTAAATATTCTTTTACCATAACGTTGATTCACGCCAAGTCGTCAGCCTGTTGATATGTACTTTGTGCTCGCTGTCTGAAGTCCGTTTGGGAGGTCACTTCCGGTCATTGCTTAAAACGTTTCACAAGTTAAACCTGATAGCTTTATTTTAATAAATGTGAAATGATAGTAAAAATATCAGTAGTTCGAGCACATATCTGGAACATGTATAGACATGAGACATGAGTGCAGTTTTCTTCACTAGCAAACTTCAAAATCTGATTTCCCCAAATCCGAGTGAATGGTTCTCCTCAGTTCTCGAGATACACACCTACATCGTCATGTACAAAAATAAATCAACACCGTTACATCGTTGATATCCATGGATATTCCTTCCTCCTTAACATGTGGCCCCAGAGTGCCTCTGGCTGTAGCCGTGACAACGTATGCGTATCCATCACATTCCTGATGTCATTGTTTTTGCACTCTAGTAGATCTTTAATGTGTCCCTGATTCAAACACTTTTTATTATATCACTGGTAAGTGTCATTTCTGGTGCATCAGTGATCAAGGCTTTCTCTTTTGATGCATAAGTATTTACACTTCTTAATGGTCATTTTATTGCCAGCTTTAAAAATTCCATTGTTACCGATCTACAAAGCGACTTCTGTGTGACTGCGTCGTGTGGTTAAAGAGAAAAGAACTGGAGCAGTAAGCGAACCGGTTAATCAAACAGCAAAATTCAGAGCCAACCAGACGTGTGTGAACATCGAGCGTCAAACAGGGAAAAGCGAGAGGAAAGGGTTTGTAAGTAATGTACTGACATTTATTTTTTAAATATATTTTCCCTCCAGTAATCGACATTCTGGCTGAGAGAGTTCGTCGATCACACGGAGAGACCTCTGACCTGTATAATTGTTGGACTCTTGCGTATACAATAAACCATCTCAAAAAATTAAAATAGTTGACAACATTCTAGGATAAGGAGGCAGTCAGAAACAGATTGACACACATGAATAGAGAGAAGCATCATCTGGATATCAGGCATGTAACATCAGAAATTCATTCGCTAGAGGGTTCAGTGATTTGCCATACTACGTAAGCTCACAAGGCAAGCCTGCTGCTGGCATCTCAAAACGGGATGACCTGCCCACTGCACTCGTCTTCATCATTTTCGCAGCAGTGGCGGGCATTTTAAGTGCCTCGCATTACTCACATTATTCCTTCCTTGCTTAATTCATCTCCCGACCTCTGGGGTCTCAATTCTTGGCGAGAGCACCGACTGCTGCATGTTATTACGAGACCCGAGTCTTCAGTTTGCGTCACCCCGCAACCAAGGAGTTAATGGCTTCTTGGAATTGCCTTGGAGAAATGAAACCGTTAGAAACACAGGGGTAAAGAAATGAACAAACAGTCGGTTGTCTGAAGGCTAATGAAATAGCACCCAGCAGACGTGGAAACGTATGATAATGAAAACTGCTCTGAGATCATTGATCGACAGGAAATAAGCCAGTATAAATAAACTGTAGGAGATTTGCGGATGGCTGTAAAAGCAACATCTTCATGAATGAGAATGGTTATTACACGTAATTAATGCTAAAACCAAACTGTGTTTTACATTTCGACCTTGCCAAATGTTATTTTAATGTTAAAATAAAAAAACGGCAGGCTGGAGTGAAAATGGGAACAGATAATTGTGAGGAACCGAATGAGAAAGATAACAAAAGTATATGTGAATAGCTTGCCATGATTGTGGAAAAGGTAAAGATTAAATGCTGAAATATGATGCCTTGGGATTTGGTTTCTGAGATATAGGGAGGAAAGAGCGAGAGCGTTTGAGAGATTTCTTGCACATTACTCGGAAACTTAGTTACTATAAGCAGATAAGCAAATGGCTTTATAACTATATAATCTGGTATTTTCCTCCCGCAGGCCACACTGAGACACCAGAGATACGCAAGCATTTTTGTTTTCATCACATGGGGCGAAGCTTCAGTCACAGTCATAGTGAGCGACAAAAAAATTTTGAATGGAGATCAACATAATTTTATTGCTGCACCGCTTTCAGTAAATTTACTCAGATTCTCTTACCCGATTAATTAATAAGATGGGGATGTAGACTATATATGTGTATCTTTTTTATCCTGGGATGTGGTGTTCATGAGTTGTATTTTTCGTGTTTTGTGTTTTTGAGATGTAAAAGTTCAACAAAGATATTTTGCGGCTGAATATCTTGCTGTTTACTAAATCTCTTCCTGAATATTTTGCATCAAGTTCCGAATACAAAAATCAAAACTGTTCGTTAGAGATGCAAATTACTGACACTGAATTTTATCTTAGCATGTGTGGGCAACCGATTAAAATCATGCTTGTTTGCGTAAATTAAGCAAACCACATACAAGAGAGAAAATCTTTAGCATTTTTCAGAACGAAGTCCTCCCCGCCCTCTCACGTTAGCCGCGTAAATCTCACGTGACTGGTAGAAAGCGCGCTCTCGATGATTGCCTGTGGCTATTAAGACGCCGGATTTCAAAGAAAATTCTTGTTCTCATACACGTGATTCTCTCCATCTTGAGATGAAATGCCTGATACTGCAAGAAATTCAATCCGACATGAAGCACGGACCTGCAGCTGTGAAAACGATGACCACTGTAATGATCCCCTACCAACACCTAATGCTGGCAGCTAAAGCGCTCCGTAATCATCAGGCTTCTGCCTCTTAATGGCGAGATTTCGCTTGAACTTCTCGACCCGATTTGAGAGGAATCTTCGCACACCCACCCACACACGCGTTTAAGCAAGTGTTCACAAAGACAAGCGCACGTAAGTGCGCACGCACACACACACACACACACACACACACACACACGTAAGTAAACACCCATACGCCTACGCACAGACACATAAAAACATGACAATATTACTCGCATAATAATACATACAAGCATACACCCATACTCTCAAACACGCGCACGCACAAGCACACGATAACGTGCGTACACGTGCGCACACAGAAATGCCCCCCCCCCCACCACCCATAGACACACATTCGCGCTGAAAGGCGGATAATGTTGTCGTCATGAACAAGTAAAAGTGAACCTGCATCTAAATACGCGAGGCACTCGTCGATATGAAAAGTAGCTAAAGAATGTACTCTTCATCTACCTTACCTTAACTCGTAGATAAAGGGTTGGGATGGATGAGTGTTGGGTAGAGACTCAACTAATGGAACTCAAATAAGCTCGAGCTAGGTACCAGAATGTGTGTGTGTGTGTCCCTCTCTTTGTGTGTGTGTGTCTCTCTCTCTTTGTGTGTGTGTGTGTGTGTGTGTGTGCGTGTGTGTGTCTCTCTCTTTCTGTGTGAGTGTGTGAGTGCGAGAGAGAGAGAGAGGAGGAGAGAGATGAAATTAACGAAATCATTTTCAGGATTAGATATATAGCCGAGGCATTAGACTCACGCAGTCCCACGAAAATGATCTTAAATACGGAAAGAAGATAGCAGGTCTGTTGCCAGACTGGGCGAGGTATTTAACTAATGGCAATTACGTAATTTATATATATAAAATTTTGTAGCCGATAAAATTCACTCATTTAAACATGAGTCATGTGCGAGGCCTGACAGTTGATGTCTTGCTATTTTTAGCCCACAACCTAAAGTATTCTATTAAAATTGAAAACAGAATGTAGTGGTAGTTACATTGTTGATTACCTTAATCCCAGTTTCAAGAGTGCTTATAAAATTCTCAGACTGTACTTAACCTTGATGTATCTGATCGCTCACTCGAATTTATCACTGCATATTCCCTCAGTTCTCGCGTTCATACAGTCTAGAAACTTCAGACACTGAAAAAAGAACCTCATTCACTCTTAATTACGGAAGTTCAGTAAACACACATTATATTCGCTTGTCACCTTTCTAATGTTGTGATTGTGGATAATACCTTTCTTCTTCGCAACTTTGTAACGTAAACTTCAGAATCTAGTACGTGCTGTTTACTAACAGCAGCAAGAATGAAGTGGCACACAGAAACTCAACAATTAGCACAAAAACCACGGCACCAACTAAAATTGTCGTTGTTGTATTCATGTTAATATCTAACTCTCTCTCTCTCTCACACACACACACATCAAAGACCAGACTTGCCTGAGGCTCATGCATGGTGAATGAAGTATAACTACAGATGCTACAGCAAAGACTTACCAGTCCAAAGTTTCTTCCCCTGACATTTGTTCTCTGATAACTAACCCATATCAGTTACATTCTGACAGGAACAACAGCAGATTCCTGTAAACAACAGTCTTATGTATACAGCCGTCCAGGTCCTAAGAGATAAAGCTTACACCTTCGATAACACATTTCCCGGCTGAGAGCCTGTTCCAACTATCAACACTTTACCTCCATTACTGCTGCATATAAATACCTCTTGCTTTTGTGTTCTGCACACCAATACATTATTTTCACATCTCGTAAATATGTACCTAAATACTAATCCTCTGCTTTCACTAGTCTTGGGTGTCATACCTAACGTACAGTATCTCGTCATTTGTTCTGGGATGTCTGGTGCATTGATTTTTCAAAAAGTCATCGATATCTTTCCTTACAAATAATTAATCTCAAATAAGCCCTCACAAATGCTAACTACTCATATCCCACGAGCGAAAAAGTTACGCACAAGATGTATAATAATAATAATAATAATAATAATGCCAACACCAGCAGCAACACCAACAACAGAACATGAACGGTAATCTCGACCTGTTTCCAGAAGTGGTTCGATTTTTCTTTTGTTGAGTGATTGTTAAATAAATGTGCTTACTAAACCTTTAAGAAAAGAACACGTCACATTGTCTGGCTACCAGACTTCTCATCCACAGAGAGAAACGCTTACAGCTAGAACGCAGCCTCAACATGTATCTCTTATTGCCTATCCATTACTCTACGTCCTTAATCGGCAACACTCCCCTTATTATATCCTTGTGTGTTTTAAGAGTATGTAGAAAATGTTCTTGTACGTAAAACGTGAAGTTTATGGGCACTTTTATAAATGGAAGTGAGACAAATAGGTAGCAGACTGCCCCTTTATCACGAACTACCAGGGAGGCCATATTAAGCCTCGCAAATGTCATTAGGAACGAGTCCTTTCAACGGGCGTGACTGAAGTGACCTCTCTTGTGCACAGTATGCTAAACATATAATATGTGAGATTGATGTGTGACCTGGAATAAATTTTCAAGGAATTTTTCTTCTGCGTGTGACTCAGCATAACAGGGCCGTATAGTCAGAACGTTCCCACGCTGGAACTACACGGTGATGACAAAAAAGGCATTTAAAAGAAAAAAAAAATTAAATCAAAACGTTTCAAATTTTCTAATACTCGTGGTCAGTTATTATACTTTGAGAAAACATAGTTGACAATAAAGTTTTATAGAACTTTTTAAACTCTCAGAAACCATATTTAGTAATGCTTCTTGGTGTACTGAATAAAACCTTACAATTACAAAAAGGCGATGACAATAATGGAAGACGAGGAAAAGCAGAGATCCCATGGGGTAGGGGAGAGGATGCTGTTTTAATTCGGGTAGCAATTAACGTCAATTACGCTGTTTTGGTACCGGTTGGCCGAACCTTCGTCTTCTCTCGTCCCTCCATGAATGATATCCTTTTTCTGCGTTTCTAGTACTCGCGACTAAGACCGGGATCAGCGGACGGAGCCTGGTGCCAGCGCCCCAGGAAGAAAATCGAGTAACTGTGACCCACTTGACGCACTTGCGATGACAGCCAACTAACGGTAGGTGAAGCCGCTCTCACTGACGATTAGAGTTAATCAACTCATATTCGCCCCCCCCCCCCCAGCAGGTGTAATCGTGTGCATCTACGGACGACTAGAGAGGATACAAGTCCTATATCGAGCAGCTTCAGTGAAAGGTCCGAGATGCAGAGGGTGCAAGCTAGTACCATTTTGATTTGTTAGCTGCTCTTATGCCGCAGTACTGATAAGAACTGGATTTACAGGCGCGACACACACTAAAAGTCAAGTCTCCTTGGAGGTCCAGACTAAAGAGTAGGTCGTTATTTATTGGTGCGCGCCACGTCGAGATAAGTCACCATAGCAGGTAGTGGTTATGTTGACTTTTGACACCACTCATCAAATCAGTCATCGCTACCTATCTTTGTGCCGGGGCTCTATTTTATTACTTCACCAGCATTTGAATAAATGCTTCTTGAAAGCTGCTTAGAAAAAAGATTTTCTTTCTCTAACACACACACTGAGGGAAGTGGAGTTACAGGAGTAAAAGACTGGTATATCTCATACAGAAAACAACACATTTGGTGGATTCAAAGTAATATTTTATGCCAACACTTAGGGTGTGAAAAACACAAGCAAACATTTTATGAATAAATAACAAGAAACACAAATAACAAGAAACAAACATTTTTGAAAAAATTTAAAATAAATGGGCTAAAAATATATATTCTGAAAGTTCCGTACATTTCTTTTATTATCACATTCAGAGCCATTTAAAAATAGCATCTTATAAGTAACAACAGATGTGTAATTTGAGTGAATTTTGGTTTCGAGCAGGTTACTGGTTGAAAGCCTGCTTGGACCTATTACTAGACAACTCTTCCTGTCCATGCAGCAGAAAAGCATAGCTGATTTATCAGGTTTACAGGCAAGGGGTAAACCAAAGAAATTACACCATTAAAGAGTAGTTAGACATTACACACAGTGAACCATGTATGATTTATTGCATTTGCAGTCGCTAGGCCATGGGATTTGCCACTTGAAAAATAAAATGTTGAGGTAGACTAAAAAATGAAAGCTTATACTTTGCAAACTAGAACCAAAAAAAGAGCAGGACTCAACGTAGCAATAAAAATGATCCTGTGCTCTTTTGTTTACACACTTCTTATATACATAATTTGGGGTCATTGGTAAGCCTGGCCTGAGAGTGTTAAGCAAAGACAGAGCTGAACCTGCACTTAAATAGCCATTACGACAGAAAATTTACACAAGAATTTGTGCAAACAACTACTACAGCGCAGCTAAATCCTTTCTTTTCTCATGTAAAGCACCTCAAAGCAAGGCAGTCTGTGAGTCTACTGTTGACAGACAAGATCACTTAAAAGGAATACGGCTCCAGAATGTGTGCAATACTCCAAACCAATGATTCACGGCCCTTCATTTTACTTGTGTTGTAATCTAACTTCTGAATGTATACCTATTGCACCAAAGAAATAGCATGGTCACACTGCTTTTCTGTGTGTTCTGTTCAAGGACTGGGATACAATTTTCTTTTCTAATGATTTCTCAGTCCAGGATACTCTTTCCCCAAATCTGGGTGAATACCAAGTCCATTCTCAAGATACGTCTACAAATATTATAGACACAAAGAGGTTAACAATACAGAAGTCAAGATGTTTAATAATAATACAGTGAACTTATACAGCACCATATCCTGGTCCTATGGGAGGCTCATGGCGCTTTACAGAAACAAAAAGAAGACAGGCACAGACAGGCATACACAGACGCATGGAACATGCAAAATTGTTTACACTGTGAAGACTTCAGCCAATAGAACAGCTGGGACCATACATTAATTAGGCATATCTGTGTACAAATATGATGTCATAACCTTTTGTCCCTGGTGATTTTGTTTTTTAATCCTCTTGGTTCAAGATAAAAATATAACATTACAATGACTGACTTATAACTGAAGATTGCGAAGACGACAGTGGGTGAAGTTTGTATTTTATTATTGCTGCTGAGATAAACATTAGACCAAGAAACCTATACATTTTTGGAAAAGAGAAAATTTGAACTTTGCAATAAAAAGTAATGAGAATCACCTTGCCCGTGCTACTCGGCAAAGCCACGATCGTGGCTTGTCGAACCAAGAGGGTTAAATCCCTCATGAAAAAAAAATTTGCACCTCACTTTCCCTTTAAATTTTAGGCAGCTGAAATTCAAGCAGTACTCTGCTTTCACATTATAATTGTAAGGCTTAAACGAGAACATTCTGTCAGTATAAAGTCACTCAGAAACAGACTATCTATAGAAAATTCCCGACAGAAGTTGGGGTGTTTACATGGAAAGCTGTAAATCACTTAATGTTGTTTGTTATAATGTTAATTACATGACTCCTGGCCAAGACTTTTCTGAGGAAAGTTTGCCATGTCTACATGGGGTTTCTCTGGTTCCTACACATGTTTTGGGTCTTTCGCTTGTGCTGATCTTAGTTTACAAACCAATGACCTTGACCTTTAAACAAAATCTTTGTACTTGTACAGTTGTTTGAAATTTACACATCTAGACTTTATAATAGCACAAGTTGAATCATAAAGCACTTGCATACTTAAATAGTGAACACAAATATCTCATTAAATTGGTTTGGAAAGTTTATTAATATGAAACGGCTCCGGCAGGTCTTTGAAGTCAAGATAAAAGATGGTCGTTATAGTCCATTCAGTAAGCCTAACTACAAATATGGGTGCGGGCCTCGGAACACAAATATAAGATCTGGGTAACATGTACTTCTTAATAAACTTAAGGGCTAACAGCTTCAAAGAAGACGTTGAAACAGATCAACATTATGAGAACCCAGTCATCGAGGGTTTATTATTAATATTTTTTGTAAAAGGGCTTGAATAAAGTGAAAAAATCTTGCAGAAAATAATTTCTGCACAGACCATGAATATCTAGAAAAAGTGCCGGTCACAAAGGATAGGGGTAGATGGGGAACATATAACAAACAAAGTTTTAAATAAAATTACTAAATTAAGAATCTGCAACACAAATACTTTTGTATATAAGCAGTTAACTTTTTCAGGCGATTTTTTAAAAAAATATTTAACATGCTAAAACAAAATAAATAAGAAAAAAATGAATGACAATGATTGTAGCAGTTGATAGTCTGTTGACTGGTAGTGATAGCTCTCATGACCAAAGGTACATACTTTCATACACAAAATTAAGTATGTGCCTTCCCTCTTTCTCTCTCACACACAGACACATAATGGATGGTGTCTTTCTCATTTTAAACAAATCCTGAGATACCTTTATACCAAATAATTAAATGAGATCAGATAAAAATATAGCAACTGCGCTTAATATGAAACATTTACTGGACATTTCATTTCTTCATATTTTTTTCGACAGACACTTCACAACAATAGGCTCATGGCCTGTATAAGCTAAAAACTGTTTCAGCTCCAGCATGGTAATCCCTGTGCTTGCACTATTGACCAATGGATGAAAATAGATTCTGTACTGAGAAGCATGATCTGCTTCTTGTATTAGTCCTGGGCTTGATCCCTTTCGCTCCGTGGTCACCTGCATTTTATCTAAAGTTTCTGTGATAAAAACACTATCTTTTTCTAACTTATTTTCAATGCTTGGGGTTTCTTTTATACTTCCATCAGTCTTACCTTCTTCCCAGAAACTTTCATCCAAAATAAGTTTAACCTGATGACTGACATCGTTGACAAGCCCAAACAGGGTTACGGCTCCCTGTCTCACTCCTAGAACAGTATATAATGCAGTCTCATCAGCAAATCTGAATCCACCAGGAGCACCAACTAGTTTTGCTAGGTCGTTGAGCTTGATGTCAAGATCATGTGGTGCACAAAAGAGCCACAGTGACTTCTTTTTATCTCTCAAAAACAAATTTTTGGCAAACACTCCTGGCAGCCCGTTTGTGTGTGGCAATGCTTGTTCCACAGTGTAAACCTGAAAACACACATGATTATGCTTCATGGGATGCAACTACTCTTATTAGAAACTCTAGAATAATATTTTTATAAAATATTACTTACAGAAGTTGTGAATGATAAAACGAACCTGATTAAAAATCTTCCACCAGATGACTATGTTACATACATTTCAATTTCTATCTTACATAATACGTGTAACAAAGGTCTGGTACTCCATCCTTTCCTTTATTGCATCCATTCCCTCATTTTAAAAACCGCTTAAAAAATAATAAGAAACTGAAAACAACATTTTAATAACAAAATCACGATAAAAACAAAATTTATTTAATAATTCTTTTAACAATCGACCAATGTTGACGATACCAGAATATATCTTTCCACCCCCAGTAAATTCTTCAACCCCTAGATGAATGCTACCAAAACATCGCACCTCAGGATGTTCAACAGTATGAGCCGATATATTGAGCTGTGAAAGTAATGTCAACAGTTCGTTTTTCCCTTTCACTGCAGATGTCGCCATGTTTTGTTTACGATCGCGAGTTGAGTCCCGTTGATTGACTGTAGTCTCGCTTGCTTTTGAATTCAGTCTTCGATCGTCTGCATTATAATCTTATTAATATAGATAACAAATTATAAGGGCTGTTCGTGGTCACATATGGTTGGAGTGAACCTCGTAGGCTGCTCATACATTTATGGATTTTATAAAAAGTAATTTTTTTATCTCAGTTCTCGAGCTCATCTTCATACTGCACAGATCGCAAAAAATATAATACACGTAAGAGTTTGCTTTAGCTGGGCAACGCCATCCTGTCACATGACAAGGAAAATGGCTGCTAAAGTGTTTCTGTTGCTATTCAAGCTATTAGGTGCGGTCAGCATTGTTGAGGCCCAGTATCAACCTACATGGGAGTCTCTTGATTCTCGCCCTTTACCAGGCTGGTACGTTGTTTACTGTGCTTGTAACAGTCATTTTGAAAATTTCAAAAAAAAAAAAGAAAGAAAGAAAGAAAAAAAAAAACAGGACTTAGTGTGAAGATGATATATCCGAAATTATTTCAAGACAAGTTAATTAGAAAATAGTGGATGTGCGGTAATTAACCGAAACTTTATAACATGTATCGAGTAAGAAAATTTATATAGTACAACATATAGCAAAATATTCGTTATTAAGGTTATATCCTTCTACATCTGCTGATGTTCATCTACTCAATTTGTGGTTGTCTTGTCACTTTGCAGGTATGATGAAGCCAAACTTGGAATCTTCATCCACTGGGGTGTGTTCTCGGTACCCAGTTTCCGCTCAGAGTGGTTCTGGTGGGACTGGCAGGGAGAAAAGGATGAAGATGCTGTCAGCTTTATGAAAAACAATTATAAACCTGACTTTACTTATGGTGACTTTGCACCTCAATTTACAGCAGAATTCTATGATGCAGCACAGTGGGCAGATATTTTCAACGCATCTGGGGCAGGGTAAGACTGGATTTTAAGCATTTTTGTAAATTAAAACAATGTGTTGTTGAATGCATTGTTATCTGTGACAGTTTTTGCTTGATGCTATATTTTGGTGTTAATAACTAACTCAGAATGCTGTCCATGATTATTTGTGACAGGTACATTGTGTTTGTGAGCAAACACCATGAAGGTTACACTAACTGGCCATCCAAATATTCCTGGAACTGGAACAGCATGGATGTGGGACCCAATCGTGACCTTCTTGGTAAGAGTGGGAAATGACTGCAGCTTCTAATCATTGTAGGTACAGATATCCACAAAAAATCCACAAATGCATCACATATTATAAACAATGCTAGCTTTCTATGCTTTAAGAACAGCATCACCATGAAGTGACTACTGCTGTTTCTCATACTTTCCATGGCTACCCTTTCTCCTCTTCCTGCTAATTGTTGCAATCTTCAGTGATTACAACTTATGGTCTGACTATAGTGTTTGCTGAGCACTTGTGTGATTTCTTTTTGTGTCCTACAAGAACTATTGGTTTAATAAATGCTCATTTCTCTATTTTTTTAATTTAATTTTTTGTTCAAAGGTAAAACATAAAGCTTTGTTTATCCAACATTATTGATTTTGGCCTAAACTTGACTTGCATGTTTAATTGCACATCCAATGATCAAGTAGAACTGTTCATCGTCAAATGAGCTGTGTATGTGTGTCTGTGGTAGGGGGTGTGAGTGTGTGTGAAAGTGCATGTGTATGTGTGTGAGTGTGTGTGAGTGTGTGTGTGTGTGTGTGTGTTATAATTTGGGTTTATAATTAGTGTTAATGCCAGCAACAACTGGGTTACATCCTTCATACAGCTCAACAATATAAACTGTTCCTCACAGGAGAGCTTGCCAATGCAGTTCGAGCTCGGACAAACATACGCTTTGGACTTTATCACTCCCTGTTTGAATGGTTCAATCCTTTATTCTTGAAAGACAAGGCGAACAATTTCACAAGCCAAGACTTTGTCAATGTGAGTATCTGTACGCTGAAGCTTCTCAACCTGTGGGGCGCCCGCGTTGGGGGGGAGGGGGGCATGACATGCTGACAAGCGGGGGCGCGAAGGCAGTCATTTTTTTAAGTTTCTCATAGCTGATGATATCAGTATTAGTGAATTGCAAAAACCGGGTGAGTTATTTTTTAATGAGTTTTGTTTCTTGTTAAGTGTTGCTAGGAAAGCAGCATATGTTGTCATACTACCACCTGTACATGTGTGCATGCATTGCTGCACTCATGCACCTCCTTGTTATTTTCATTTAAAGAAAGTGTGAATGTCGTTCACTGTCAGCATGGGGTTTGCCCCCTCCCTCTACCTCAAAGCCAAGCATCTTCCTACACCACTGAGGAGAGTTAAGTGTTTGTAATTGGAATTGTAGTTCATATAGTAATGCAAACTTTATGAAATCTGTTTGCATGTATGTGCTTGCCTGAACAGTTTGTAATATTTTTCAGAGTAAAACCATGCCAGAACTGTATGAACTGGTGAACAAATATAAGCCTGATGTAGTGTGGAGTGATGGTGACTGGGATGCTAGTGACACCTATTGGAAATCTCGTGAATTCCTAGCATGGCTTTATAATTCTAGGTGATGTCCTTAACTTGGTTAATTAAATTTGAGAATTTTTAAACATTTTCTAACTCTTTAATTGATTTTGTAGCAGTCTGGCCAATCTTAGATTTCTTGATTGAGATGTTCTTTCACCTGAACAATTATGCGTTTCAGCAGTTTTAAGTTTCAGAGCCACATATTGTGATTTTGACATGTTGGATAAAACTGGAGTTATCCCATTATGAAAACCTAGAAGTGGTGAAAAAAGATAAATTTCCAATCTTGCCTGCTGATATTAAATTATGCTGCATTTAAATTAGTTTATAACTTCTACACAAATTACATTGTTAAGAAGCACAGCATGTTAGTGGTGCACATTTTACTGTTAAACTGTTTCCCGTATCTTGGATATAGTCTCCAGCAGTCTTTTCATGATTCCTTAGCCCTGTGAAGGACTCAGTGGTAACAAATGACCGCTGGGGCAATGGGGTCATGTGCAAACATGGAGGATTTCTCACCTGCAGCGACAGGTATAATCCAGGTAAGCCATAAAAATGTATGCATAGTCGACTTGTAAGCCTGACATACTGAGAGGTAAGCAGTACATGTTGATACCTGGAGATAATGTTTAGTCAAAAAATAATTTGAATTTCTAGAGGGACTGCAAAAGGCCACACTTTGTTTTTGTTTTTAAGTTTTTTCATGTGCTTGTTAAGAGTCTTGTATTTTACGTTAGAGTTTAAAGTGATATGAAGTCTGCTTTAACCTTGCTGATATTTGCAGGCCACTTGCAGAAACGCAAATGGGAGAATGCCATGACACTTGATAAGCAGTCATGGGGATTTCGCAGAAATATGGTGATTGCAGATGTTTTGTCAATGGAAGACCTTTTAGCCACTTTTGCTTCAACTGTCAGGTATCTCAAACTTCAGACTAAAGCTTTGGGGAAAGAATTCATTGCTAAGCCCAATCCGAAACATACTATAACATCCATACTAAGCTTAAACATATACATATAACAAAATAATGCATATTGCTTGCATGTTTTGAATGACTGTGCAGATCTGGTTTAAGCTGATAAAGAACACCAGCAACTTTCTGAATAAGGTTCGAGTGGGAGAGCAAACTGAGGATAGTGTGTGTGTGGACAGGAGTGGGTAGGGAGGAAGAGGAAAGAGGTGAAGGGAGAAAGAGAAGGAAGGATGGAGAAAATGAGTACTTGCAACTGTATACTTATAAGAAATGACCTTTTGTATTGGGAGATGATCTCACACATTACACGTTTCCAGCTGTGGTGGTAACATGCTGATGAATGTTGGCCCGACCCACTATGGAGAAATTCCACCCATCTTTCAGGAGAGGCTACAGCAGCTTGGCTCCTGGCTGAAAATAAATGGAGAAGCCATATACAAATCTCAGCCTTGGACATTCCAAAATGACACTGTCACTCCTAATGTCTGGTCAGTTATATGCCATGGTGTTGCATACTTTTTGAATAAAATGATTTACTTATGTTTTTACTTAGATTTAAGATCTCTTGTGATAGTTCATTTTTATGCAGAGTAAATAACAATGAATCTTAATTATTGTGAAAGTCCACATGCACATCTAGAGTATATTAAGAAAGCAGTAAGTATGCATTTGTGTGCAGTGAAAATAGCAAATTTGCTTAAGGGATTGGGTTGGCAAATCAGTTTTAAACTAAGTGCAAATAACACACTCAAATAATAGCTAAATGGAGTGTGCTTTGGATCAGAACCTGAAAGTGAAACCAAAAGAATTTGCTTGACTGGATTTAAAACACTGCACCTGTGCTATGTTTACCGCAACATTTCGTCTGCTGTTGCAACTGGAGCCGCTGTGTTAAAATGAGTGGGACATGCTGGAATATATTAGTGTGCTCATAAATAGTATCAGTGCACATGTCGGATATATCTGATATCACTAATAGCAAGATAACAAACCTTTGGTTAATACACATGGTACATGTTGCACAGATCTTTGTAGAACAAAGTTTATAATGCAATATACGTACAGCTGGAAGTATTTTAAAGAACAGAGGTGGATTAAGATCCAACAGTAACTTGATAATTTTAATTGGTTACTACATTTTTTGTGGTCTTTTGACTGTGTTAATATTATGCTAGAGTATCAATGTGCAATGACTAACATTTGCATGATGACTGTAGTCAATATAGGCCTGTTGTGTTAAGCCTTTAGTAAGTTATACTGCCACTGTGCCAGTTTAAACTCCATGCTCAATGAAACAGCATCATGCAAAAAAGAAATCTAGCAGATGTTTATTTGCTTTTGGGGGAGTTTATTACTTATAATTTTTCTTGCCCATTATTCACATTAGTGGCATGCAAGGTAAATTATCTGGGATGACGTTCTGACCAGTATAGACATTGGTAGGCGAAGACATGTTGTGGAGAAATTAGGTCACCCTACCTAGGGGAAAATACTGTGTCATTAAGCTGCAATGTGCTGTGCTGCAGTAGCTTCCCTTTAAACGTTTGCAGCTTTGTGCGCTCTGTGCTGTAACGAAGCCTATTATTTTGAACTTATGTACAGAAGGAATAAGATGTCTGCCTTGAGTGAGCATGTAGGGGCCGCAGAGGTTTGCATATATGTTTAGCAATATTAAAAAAATACATGTTATGGATCTGAAGGGAGTAGCCTCTATATTTCTTTGCTTTTCTTAATTGGAGCTGATGGTGTCAAGACCATGATTTAGTTGTATGTAATTAAATAAATAAATTCTTCAGGAAAACACATGAAACGCAAATAGTTTGGCAGTGCAGACTAAGATTAAGAACTGAAGATGAACCTGTGTATTCTGGTGGCAAACCTTTCTGTATTAGAAGGACAATTGAGCTACGCCCACAAATTTCGGTCCCTCACATCTACTGTGTCAAAAGCCAGATAGTTTTAAATAATGATATGCACACTCAGTGAACAGCAACATATCAATGCCAATTTTTTTCCTCTCTCTTTCTCTGCAGGTACACTAGTAGAAAGACCACGACTGGGACCTATGTTTATGCAATTCTACTGAAGTGGCCCTCGGCACAAGACCTACCTCTAGCACTCGGAGCACCCCAGCCATCAGAATCTACCACGGTCAGCTTGCTGGGGTACACAGGGTATTTCACGTGGAAGCCACTCAAACCCACTGGTATGGAGATCTATATTCCTACTATTCCTGCCAGTGACATGCCCTGTCAGTGGGCTTGGGTACTGAAATTCACAGAGCTTCTAAACTGATCTTTGATGTACACTGTTATTTGCTGTAAAGATCACTGGAGCTCATTGTCTTTGTGTAAAAGCATGACAGGTTATGTGTCATGTGATGTCTGCACTATGTTTGTCATAGCTGCCCTGATATTCCTAGGCTGATGATAGTGTCTCTTTTGCATGGATAACTGTCGATTCGTTTACAGCCTTTTATGCAGAACGCCTTGAGCTCGCCGTCAGATGAGGAAACGTGCTTTACAAATTCAACAACCAAAAACAACAATAACAACAACTACTACGAGTAATTTTGTAAAGCACAGATGTAGTTTACGTGATGTTAGTGTTGTTCTTTCAAAAATCATTCCATGAGTTACAGGGATTCTGTTTTTTTTCTTGTACGACATTGATTTTCTATTGCAAAATGATGCACAATAAACTTTATTTTGTAAAAGTTCTTGAAGTCAACGTTCAACTTCCACTGTGATAGTTGGTATGTAAAAATGTCTGCTTTACAAACCTGCACTGAAGAGAACATCCCTTTCTCCCATTGTGCAAGTCCTATTTTCTGATTACTGTTTTTATAGTTTTACATAATGTTGTGTTTGCTTGATGTTTACAGTTTATTGATACCGATGTATTCTGTTAACATCAGTTCCTCCCCTAGTATCAAGTTTTTACTTTAAAAAAAAATTAAGTTGAGATACACACTTGCTGTACATGGCTCTGCTTAATAATAAAACACACACACACACAATTAAAACTGATAGAGACTTTCACTGTCGCACATGCACCTTTTCTTTCTCACTAGCACGCGCGCGTACACACTCGGACACAAGCGCACGAACAGAGGTTAAACGTTGGTGTTTATTTCTACCACATTCGCTGAAAAGAAACACCTACTCCAGACCTAAATTACGTGTGGACAATTGTAGGCATAAACTGATGTTTACAGCAATGTCGACGATCATATTTTTTTTTCAGTATGTGCCGACGTGGTTAAAGAACGCTACCCGTATCAACAGCCAACCTCAAACCGGAAGCGGTCTACCCACGGCTTGGGGTGAAGGTCACACGCATGCATAATTCTCCAATATCGTCCATTCTGGTCACGGGATGCCGACGAGAAGCATACGTGTCTGTCCTGTCAGCGGATTTTTTTTCCCCCAAGACAGGGATGGGGCGGAAATTCAGCCAATCGGAGTTCCGGTCTATGTTACTTTGTTAGAGGTTTGGGGTAGGGTTAGGGTTAGGGTTTGGGTTTGGGGTAGGGTTTGTGGTCGAGGTAGGGTTTGAATTAGCCTTGGGTTTAGCTTATTAGGTACAATTGGGCAATTGAATGGAGCGAGCAGACGACGGCATATTTTGCGTGCACTCCGATTGATTGAATTTCCACCATCCCTAACTGTCTTTGGAAAAATAATTCCGTGCCCTGTTATGTTCTCGAATGTTTTCTATCTCGCAATGGAGGTTCCTTAATTGCTTGTCCCTCAAAATTTAAGTTATTAATTACTATTATTCAATAAATATACATTTATGTTGCTATGACAAAAGCTTATACATTTACTGACATCTGCCGTTGCCTTGTCTGGCTGGATCAAATGATTTCGCCCGCCCCACCCCTGGTGTCAGAGGAAGACAGACCGGCAGCATGACGTACAGACTGTCCCACCCACGTTGCTGTGTATTATCTCGTCATTATGCCGCAGAACCGCACGCTGTGGTCTTAAACCTTAGGGAACCTACAGGCGTCTGTGCCTAACGAGGTTTCCGATATACACATGATCCTATAGCGGCCGGCTCGCGAGTGCTGCCGGTATATCGATCTCGAGATAGCCCCGCAGACGATGGCCGATGAGGGTTGTCAGTGGCGAGCGTGTCGACTGCTTATTTGTGGCACGGTGAGTGACGTGGCGACACCTCGCGGCTCCCTTGCGCCACCTCGCGGTGACAGGCGGTAGGTGGTGAAGCATGCACAAGTTATTTGGATGGAGCCTCTTGGAGGGCGCTCCGTGCTAGCCGCAGAGTGGCGAGGACTGCGCATGCGTCGCGCGAAGCATCTGGAGTCCCAGAGGGGAGGGACAGTGAAGAGCGCAGACGCTCGAAGGGAAGGGAGGGGCGAAGTGGCTCAGTGACGGAATCACTTGAGCACACAGGCGCACGCTCATCCACACACACACACACACACACACATAATATAGATCTCCCGAGCGTGAACATTCATTGAAATACATGTATGCGCGCTTAATCTCGCTTACACCCCCCCTCCCTGCGCTTAGTTAAGAACGGGCATCTTGATCAGAAAGCAGGCGATCCACGCCTTATCGCAAGGAGTTTTGAAGGCGCCTCAAGGCCAACCGAACTCTCCCGCTACAAAAGTGTTTGCGAACATCTTTCAAGGATGCTCTTGTTGTGCACAACGGTCACAAGTATGCTCGTA
Source organism: Marisa cornuarietis (assembly GCA_004794655.1). Taxonomy (NCBI): domain Eukaryota; kingdom Metazoa; phylum Mollusca; class Gastropoda; order Architaenioglossa; family Ampullariidae; genus Marisa; species Marisa cornuarietis. Next base: position 6,729,328 of record SMMW01000651.1, read on the forward strand.
TTGTGCGTGGCCACAAACCTGGCCGTGTCTCACGAGAGGTCGTATTCTACTTCCCCACATAAAAGCGCCCGAAGGATAGGCCATATCGGCTCTGTGCAGTTTATGGGCACCAGAGATCTAGCACCAGCTACCTACATACAGCGGATCAGAGTGCAGCACAATTCTCCACGGTTACAAATCGACCAGACATTTTGGGTTCCCGCTCCCTCTCAGCAGGTCTTAACCCGAAGCTTTCCTTGTTTAAAAAACAAAAGATAAACCCACTCTTCCTCCCAGTTGAAGTGGCGTTCTAAAACTAGCGACCTCTAGGCAACGCGAAACCAGCATGCAGGTAACATAAGTGTAGAATTGCCCCTTGGGGATAAATAAAATTGTATTATATTGTAGATAACAATTGTTGACCTATCCAAGGCTGGCTAGAATTTTGCATTGTATACAGAGGAACGATATAATAAGCAGGGAGGAAGTTAAACGAGGTTGACTTTCTCTTTGCTTTCACGAAAGCCACAATCAGACGTGCACATTAGGAAAGTTGGAGAAGATGGAAAAATGTAGGCGAGAGTATAGAACGTGAGCGCAAGGCTTTTATTTATCTTGTTTACCAAGGACGTAAAAATATCTGTCAAGAGAGCTGTTGTGACAGTCTTTCCACTGAAAGAAAGATTGCGCACAGGCTGGCGACACACGTCTTACGTAGTAAGAAAATACATGTAAATACATCTTTACTGTATATAAAACAGATGATTATCAAGCTAAATAAATGCGCATTTTTGCTTGGTATAAGGCCACGTTTTGGGTGTGCGAATGGGGACGGGGCGGAGCGGAGTGGCACAAGAAAAGATGGGTATATCACGTGTTTTTCTTGTTACGACAGTTCGAGGGAAACGCCACGGTCTAGAGCGAAACCTGCTTTTATCATGTTTTTAGCCCGGAGACCAGTCTGATAACCAGACTGCGCTAAACAAGGAGTTATTTCTAGCTTGTTTAGCCACCGCCCGTCTGTCGTCTGCGGCTATTCGCAATCGGGTTCTTATGTGGGTGTCTGCGTGTTAGCTTGCATGTATGTTTGTGCGTGCGCGTGTACATCACGGTGAATGAATACTAGCATGCGTACGTATTAGCGTGTTTGTATGTTGCTCTTACACTAACGTGAGTGTCAGTTGGTGTCTGTAGACGAACGGAAGGCCTATAGTGGCCAGAGCAACTGCATCCGAGGCTGGGAAGCCATGCTCAAGCTGGTTCGAATCCTAACTGGCGCAGCGTACTTCCTCAAGTTCCCAGTGGACTGAAAGGTCACAAGTGAAAGGTCACCTTTATTTTGACCATGTGTTAGTGCGTGTGATCAGGTGTATGTAATGTTTGAGATGATGATGAAATTTGTAAAGCGCCTTTCTCTGTGTGGATGCATGTGTATGAAATACTTCTAACCGGCAGTCAACCAAACAAGAAACGTAAGAGTCAGCAAACAGATGACATGATGTCGAAAACATGAACTAACTGCATGGATGAAGAACTGAGGAACATACTCTACATTGTGGCAGATACGTTTTAGAGCGGTGGGCTCTGAGGCCGAACGTAGACAGTCTGAAAAGAAAGGCGCGGAGAATTCGTAACAGCAAGGCTCTGAGAAAGAAAAGGAGTGTCTGCCGAATTTTGATTCGTGACACATACAGAGAGAGGAAGGCGACACGAGCAGACCGAGGAGACCGACTGGCATAAACAAGGCGCGGGTGCTGGCCAGCATGAGATGGTGACGATAACAGGTGTAGAACAGTCCTGGCTTCACAAACTGTTTACAACAGCAGCTGAAGAAAAGATCTGGATGCACGAGGTGGTAATGACAGCAGCTGTAGGATCCCGCATCCATGAGGTGGTGTGTTACAACGTCCTGGCATTCACTTGTCAAACCTAGTTGAGACATTCGCGTAGCTCAGACCACCCCCCAAAATATAATACTGTAGAGGAAACGTTATGTACAATATTCACACGCCATACAGTTAAAATAACGACGTGCGGCTCACGAGTCATCTCACCCACACTCTTGTTCTTCTCCGAATAAGAGACAACGACGTGCGAATCCAAGTACAACAAGAAAAGATTTATTAAAAAAAACATACAGTTTCTGTAATACAGATAAAAACAAAACTTACAGGAGGTCCTAGTATCATCTGCGCTCTTCGTATACTTCAAAATGTTACAATGGTGTCATCGACTGTTGTTGTAAACAACCATTCTCACATACACACACAAAACTAACTTATCTCTGGCAATCTTGTTACCGACCTCGTGCTGCAGGTCCTTCCTACGACCTCGCGAGTGACTGACCCTTTGCTCCCGAATCCTTACCCTCTCGGCTCAAGTCACGGCCTCAGGAAAAGTCCCCTCGGCGTTGAAAGAAATACTGAAGACATGTTGACCGCCGAAAAAGTACTTGCTTGGCACTAACGATGAGCCGAACCCGTTGTTGTTCCTAACTTAAATCATCATGCATTTATACACGTCATACTATCCAGGGACGTAGTTGGTCGGTCACACAGCCACCATTCTTCAATAAATCGTCAACTAAACAGAGCTATCAGATAGGCAGACAACACCTCACTGGGCAGGGACTAGCACTACCCCTGCTCTACCAACGATGAAGAGGACTACTTTCTTCCAACGTCCTGTATATAAAGATAGGAATGTGTGTGAATATGTATATATATATATATATTGAATATCTCAATAGCCCTTAGAGGGTGACAGATTAATAAAGAATCTTGAATCTTATGACCACCCGCCATCGGGGCCACGTTGCGTTCACACCTGTCCTCTAGTGCAGTTTTCAAACTTGTCCAGACGAGTACCACTTTCGAAAATTCGAATTGACCGAGTACCACCTCTAGACCCTACATACAGCCCCCGTAAAAAAAAAATATATATACACATTCTTTTATTTTGGCGCATGGTGCTCGCGTACCACCCATCATACCTTTGCGTACCACTAGTGGTACGCGTACCACAGTTTGAAAACCTCTGTTCTGGTGGCAAGGAGTCATCTCGGCTTCATCAAATGTCGCTGTTCTCGCTTGATTGTTCTCTGACTGCTTATGGCCGGCTGCTCACCGATAGCTTGTACACGAGGCCTTCAAACTTTAGACTTATGGTCGTAGTTCCTGCTGACTGCACTCACGACTACTCCTCCAAACACGCTGAGGGACGCTTTCACCACACCGCTGACTCATGGAGAATATGATTGCTGAGCGTAGTTCCCCAATAGTAACGCAACTCAGTTTAGTGGTAACTATCGTATTATGACCTTTTCCAGGTTGTTAGGGAGTGAGGTGTTAGAGACCTCACTTTTCTCGGGAACAGTTTTACGTGAGGGTGGTGTCCATCTCGTCTTCCTCGCTGCTTTACCTTCTCCTACCCTCTTTGGAGTCAGGTACCCACTCCTGCCAGCTGGATCAACATGGAGAAGTAAACTGCGCTACACGGGTATCAAACCGGCGCATCTCACGGACGCCAGCGCTCTAGCCAGTCGGCTATCCACTCTCCTAATATATTTACACGCAAATCGTGTACAACAAAAACTAAAGAAAGGTGTATGTATTTATATAGATAGATACTAGGCTTATTTTTCAAGGCGTACCTTTTATACTTAAACATACACTCGCAAGCCACTGTCCTTTGCTGTATACACCCCGTGGATAGCTTGTTAACCTCACAAATTATTTCCCGTATACTTGTGACCAAACCCTTCCATTACCTGCGAGCTGGAGGAGGGAGGAATGGGATGGCTGGAAGCTCGGAGGCGGATGATCTGGAGGGAGGAGGGTGAGAGATATGAAGTGTAGGAAGAGCACTTATATTCTTAATCATTTCCTCCCAGTTAAGATGTCATTCTCTTGACCAGTGTCGAACCAACTCGTTACGGCGTTAGGAACAAATTCCCACTAGTCTGTGTATAGACCTTAAGGAAGCTGAATCACTAGTTAAGGCTAAATGGGGACTCTGTCCATAAATCACGGCCCCGGGTTTGTCGGAGTGGCACCTCTTGGCGTGATGCTTAGCGACTCCATTAGTTACTCCCATAGCCTCACTATGAGGTCAGCAATCTCGATGACAAGTAGACGACAGAACCACTGAAAGCAGTGTCACGTGACACCCTTTAACATGTCACAGGCTGCTGGTTGCTCTTCAGTTAAATGGAAAGTAATGTTGCTCTTTTGCGCAAAAGAAAACGTAAAACCCTTTGGCTTCTCCAAACACCGTGTGATGTAAATGTCTGAAGTACTATTAATACTAGGGTTATTAGTGTTGATATCATCACTGCAATATTATTAAGGTTCACAGTTGTTTCTTGCTGCTGTTAGTGCTGACTCGTCCCCCCAAAAAAAGATTAAATAGCATGTAGGGAAATATTTTGTATCCGCCAAAAATGATTGCTTTTTCTTCTCGGTACAGGTCTTGGCAGATAACAGATCAAGCGTTTCTGTATGAAAATAAGGCAAAGTTAGTCTGTATCCTACTTTCTCAGTCCGCGTAATCTGTTCTGAGGATTGAACTCGCGAGGGCACACGTCAAAGTCCTCGAGATCAAAATAGTGGACATATGGTGGGAGGGAAATGAATTCACCCCCTCCGCCATGGCAAGAAATCGCATTACCCAAAATTGCTTTTCTAAATGGGTTGTCTAAGTAACAGAGAGACACACGCAGCAAGCTGATGTCTGACGTCCACATCCTCAGTTGACGTGACTGACTAAAGATGTCTTTATGAACATGTTATAAAACTTAGTCAGAACATCAGAAGATACTAACAGAATGCAAAAGTGACTTTGTGAGCAAAGTATTACACACGCTAGTGTTTTTTTAATTTTCAGCCTGTCAGTTCTGTTCATTAAAAAATCATTAACTGTTGAGAAGCATGCCCATATATAATGCTGGAGTAAAGAAGAATGAAAAGTAGGGAATAATAACATTTATTTCAAAACGTTGTTTAAGTATTTGCCCAGAACATCGCATCAAAGTTTATTTCGATGTTGTTATATGTTGTTAGTATAATATCATGAGAACAATAATGTCGATTAGATGTTTTACTTCAATGAACGGGACCCAAGATTTATCTCCTTTCGACACTTAAGGTACAGTTTTTTTAATGTTCAGGAGGAATTTTGAAGTAAGGATTTCTTGTAGCTAGGACCGCACGAGGAACGCCAAAAAGAAAATCTCAAGAACCTCACCTTTTCTCTGAGCTCATGCATTCATCACTATTGCCAAAATAATTTGTTTTCTCACACAGAAGGTCCGACATTTGGTTGAAGTGGCATCATTTCTTCTTTTTTTTTGGGTTGATCATTCCAAACTGTCTTGCGATGGCATGAGCCCTGTGTTTGCACTTTCAGAAGCTTTCCCACCACTTTTTTTGCTGCTTTTTCCCAGCGATTTGCAGGACCACAATTTTTTTCTTTTACATTTTCGTTTTGGGATTGAAAAAGCCTGACTTGAAAAAACACCCCTACTTTAAATAATGATTAATGCTTGACTTTAAATAATACATTATCATTTATCTTCTGATATTTTTTTGCACATGAAAACAGTTCCTCTCATCAAGCTGAAGGGTTTGATTCCAATATGGTGCTGTACATGGGTCAGGCGAGCTCAGATCTCAAACAGTTACGTTTACGTTAATCGTGGCTTTGCTTGCAGATGCACAGGTTTTTTTTTGGGGGGGGGGGGATGGGGAGGGTTGGGGAATCGAATGTTATGGCAAAGATTCCGTTAGAAGAAGAGGAAATGCAAAATGTAAAATTAAAAAAAATCTTTAAAAAAAGTATAAACTGCATCAAAGCTCTAAGGACTCGTTGCTGGTAGGTCCATTTATTTTGGAAAAAAACTCCATATTCCTTGATGGTTAATGTTTAGAATATTCGAACGAGAGAGATGGGCAGGCAGGAAGTCAGAGAGAAGGGGAGGTAAATCGCCGTCTTGTTTCTCTTGTCTTATGGTTTTATTGTCTGAGAGTCTAGATATTGTCCCCGTGAACGCTTGAGACCATGGTGAGGCGAGAAATGACCCTGCATTTACTACACCTCGCAGGACCCTGGGTGAAAACAGGATGTCAGAATCAAAATAAAATAAAAATAAGGAGACATGCGGCGTCTTCTCATTGGCAAGAAGTGGCGGACTGGGGATTATTTCTGCTAGGCAGTCGATGCCATGAGCTATTCATCAGTGTTTAATGCTGGGCTGCATCTAGTTTCCACGGGGACGCAGCGGGAGGTGTTTCGGTATTGGAGACGGAAGTTTCTCCAACAATCCTGATGTTTGGATGGACGTGGCAGAGCACGAGACCCGTTTCGATGGTTTTAAGCCACTGACAAAAACCCTCCCCAAAATAGTCGCACGTCTTTTCTTCAGTACGACTTGGCTGTCAGCGCCACCCGGGCTGGGGATGGGAGGTCGTGTAGTAATTCCGTCGCTGGTAAATATTAATCATAAGCTCACAACGTTGCTTCGTACAGTCGCTGGATCTAGCAGCAAACTCAGTGAAAGATGCCATTTAAGTTAAAGAAACCGAGGACCTTGTTAAGCAAATCGATCCGAGGTGTTCATCACGAACGGAACTAAGAAGGGGCTGTAGAGGGAAAGATAAAATGGTGGGGGAAGGTTTCGTGCGGGAGATTGAGTGTAAGTTTGATGGTTTAAGTTTTTTCGATTTTGTTCTTTATTTCTGTTATGCGCATGCCCTTCTATAAGGTAGTGTTATCTGTGTGTCTATCTACCTTCATTGTAGAAGTTACTCTCTTGGCTGTGGATGCATGAGGGAATGGATGGACTTGTCAAACGCGAGAAATTTATATGAATTGTATAGTTTATATCTATATGTGTATATCTGAATGTACTGTTATCGCGGTTATCTGAGCATGTAAAGCAATCTATTAAATCTTATCTTATGTATAATCTGCCTAAAGCATCTTAGAATTTTACAATGAATAATGATAATAATAACAACAAAAAACATGGAATTTGTAAAGCGGATTTCACTGTGAGACGAACTTAATGTGATGCACACGAAAGAGTATGAACGAACCTACTTTCCCCAGTTAATCATATGAGTAACACAAGCGTCAGCACATAGACGACACCACAACAAACATGAGCAAACTGCATGGAAGAAGACGAAGAACTGAGGAGTGAGCGAAATAGTATTTCGAGGGCAAAACAGGGGAACGCAGGCAGACACATATCCACACACATGCTCTCTCACAGTCACACGCTCACACAAGCCACAGACACGCAATCACGCACACATAAACACACGCACAGACGCACGCGCACACACAGAGAGAAAAAACGCATCCACATAGAACCCACGCATGAAAGCTGGTACGACTGTCTCACACAATAACATCCCTTTCTTCTCGTTTTATTCAAGTAGAAACAATTACACCCCTTAACATATTTGTACTTTGTTGGTCTAATAACCGATACACATACGTGTTTCCATATTTCAAATCTTACTGACAATAATAAACGTATTTGGCTTCAGGAAAACATAAAGACTTTTTTTTAAAAGAAGGCAGTGCTTTAAAAAAAAAACAAAAACAAAACTTAGTTAATTACCATACTTGAGACAGAAGCCTATCAAACAGCTCATATTGCACAAAAGAAGTCAACCAAGTGCAACAATTTAATTAACATAAATTGATATGTTGAATTACCATTAATTAATATGTTGAATTAGCATCAACATGCCAAATTAACATTAACATTAACTAACATGCCGAATTAACATTAATTAAAGTGTTAAATTTAACATTAATTAAAGTGTTAAATTTAACATTAATTAAAGTGTTAAATTTAACATTAATTAAAGTGTTAAATTTAACATTAATTAAAGTGTTAAATTTAACATTAATTAATATGTTAAATTAACATTAGCTACAGCATTATACATTTCACTCTTCCTGTCTATATTCAGGTTCTATTCTAAATCAGTTCAATCTACTAGGACAGCTGATAATACTTTTGTAAAGTAAATCTATTCATCGACTAATTTCTTGTATAAGACCAAATAATTTAAGAAAATTGTGCGTAATGTTCCATACTCTCTCGAACGCTTTCGCATAATCCAGACTTAAGAGTTGTTAATCAGTTTGGGAGACCGATAGTCCAAGATGTGTTGAATGTGATTGTGATTAGATTGTTAAGTACTCTAACCTCTTTCTGCCCGAAGGTAGTAGAAATCAACTTTAGGACAACCACAAAGACGATTTCATTATCGTAAATTTAAATGGTTAAGTCGGCGTCCGCAGCCAGCATGGCGTCTCACATTGTCTCGGCTACAGCATATCCCTTGGTCTCGGTTATCAAACCCTATACCGATTGAATCCTTTCTGTAAACTGTTTATGAACAATTTTGTCATAAGGTTCCCTAGATGAGAACTTGTCAGGCCGCTATCTTGAACATCGTCCATGTACATACATTCATTCATACAAACATAGTTTTTTTTATCGTTTCAGTCGTTTTGCACTTCCAACTGTCTTAGAGGCCACACTAACCCCGAAATACGCATTTTTTTGTGAGGGCGATGCCAGTCTCCCCCCCTCTCTCTTTTGCTACTTTTTCTTTCCCTCAACCTGTCTGTCAAAACGAAGATCTGCAAGTGAGCCTATCAGCTTGTCCTAATGAACAAGTAAGGTTTACTAATGAACTTGTTACTCGGAACCCCCATCTCGCCCAGCTAGTCTTGCCTTGGGCAGTGGTGGACAAAAAAGATTTTAGGTCTTTGGTGGTGTAGACCTGACCAGCTGGTAAGCTGAAATCTTGTTAATGTCCTATCTGTTGGCTGTTACACAGCTTGTTAGAGATCATTACCCCCTACACAAGACTTGTTAACAGACATTATTGAAGTAGTAACACTCACTGTAAGTTTATGAGTGGATATTTTAAGGTTGCTCGGGTCATTGTATGTGAGTTAGAAAACTGTTCAAAAACCTTGACTGTGAGTCAAGTGAAATTCACGCAAAGCACACTGTTGAACATTTATGCATAACTGCGGGAGTGCTTGTGTGCTTCACTAGCAGTTCTACATTTTGCCGCCGGCATCTTGCACGTGCATGTTTTGCCAGAAAGTTCAATTCCTCATGCACACTTGCCAATTTTTTTCTCTGGTTCCTGCCGGAGAAATCGTTTGATTCGGCCTCATGTATGTACCCCAAATTTGCTGAACTCTGTTTTTTTTTCTAAGATTTTTTCCAAGGACTCGCAACGAAGACAGCAGCCTTGTGATCAGGTCATACGATAATGAGACTGATGCAAATCGAGCTCAGCACGGTCACGACTCATACTGGCATTTCTGGGGCTTAGGAAGAAGAGCAAACACAGGTACGACACACACACACACACACACACACACACACACACACACACACACACACACACACACACACACACACACACACCTCGGTTAAATCAAATCTATCCAATACTTCATACTTCTAAAGATAAATATCTGATTTGGGCTTAGAAGAAAATAATATTTGCCAAATGTTACTGAATAATGCCCTACCATCCTGCTTAGAGATACCAGCTAGACTACTAGCATCAGGCACAACAAAAGACTTCGGAAAAAATGACATCATAAATGTCATACTATTACAACACCCAGGCTACAGCCCATGGCAGAGCTATGACGATATGGTAATGAGGGGTATCTGGGGGTGTTCCTGACGTGATTGTTTTGATTCTTGTCAGTGCCCGGCCATGTTTACAGAGCAGAAGCTCAAGAACAAAATGGGGTTATTCACTCCAACATTTTGAAATCATTTTTTTATAGTGGGCTCCACCAAACGCGTTTTTAGCCTTTAAGAGTCTGCAAACAAAGCAGCACTTGTAACTGAAATATATGAAGCCACGCATATTAATGAGCATTCATTCTCTGTCTCTCCGTCTGTCTGCCATTAAAGCTGCAGTTGATTCAGTTAATTTATGTATTTTCTATAGTCCATTCAACCAACGATGACACGAGTAAATCTTTATCTTTTCACTAAAGGAGACCTAATTTTCGCGATGGAGTGGAAGACTCGCTCAGATGACTCAGCAGCTGGTACTGTTTCCGTTCTCGCAAGCAACCCGACCCTCGTTATTCCAGCGGCGCTAATACAAGAAATTGGACTAAGGAGGAGATAATTTTTTGTCTGCTGGTATGGAACCTCTGGGGGACGGAGACAAATGGCCGGGGATGACCAGTCGAAAGGATGTCATGTCCTTCAGATTGTCTAAAGCCGGCAGTGCTGGTCCTGCGACACTCCAAAGACGAAGTTCGGACTTGTCTCATCCCCATCAAAGCCATTAACGCTGGTCTGTCTGATGTTTCCATTCAGATCTGTTTGCTGAGAGGTGAGTCACTGGTGACCTTTTCACCGTGGACCGAAAAAGTGAGCAGGGGTTAGCTCCAAGAAACAACGCGAGGTAAAGGCCGTTCTTAACTGGGACAGGTGCCGAACCGTAAAACCTTCCAGATGCCCTAGCTGCATTGCAAAGTAATGGCAACTTACTGTCAAACAAGGTTGGACCACAGTTCCGAACATTCGCCTCCAAACCACGTGATTTGGCACTCACACATAACTTTGCTAAACCTGCTCAAACTACTAACGGGTATAGGTGTACTGATGACAGTCTGCCGACACCAACGCGAAATTCTCCGCTGTTAGTCTCGGCGAGCTTAAACAATGAATGTGACTAAACCAGAGGATTTGTGCTCGCTTGCCTCGTTCTAATCATGGCTAAACCGGAAGCTTCTTACACACCAGACGGTCGACATTGGTCCGCAGAGAAACGGGGGGTGGGGGGTAGAATTGGTGTTTTACGCCGAACCAGCAACTAAGGCTATATCTCGGCAAGGCAGCCAGCCCTGTAAACAGATGCCACATACAGAGAAAGAAAAGCGTGCCCGAGACGAGAAACGAACCCATGACACTCAACCTTCACTGTATTGGTGACAGGCGCTAACCGTTGCGCCACCGGACCGCCTTCCGAAGAGAAAGGACATTGACGCAACGTAAGACACCTTCGGCACAACGTAAGACACGATTTGTTAACCACCCACAGTAGCGTGAAGAACAAAATAAAATAGAAAATATCAAAGCAATTTTTAAAAAATTATTCTTTTTTCGTACAGACAATTATGTTCAGTGCATAATACTTGAAAATGTCTGTGTAGGTGCATTCTATCATGTCTGCTCAACTACGCATTTTTAAAAAAAGATAGCCGTCACTAAATGCCAAATTAATCTCTCTCTCTCTCTATATATATATATATAAACACACACACATATATATGTGGTCACCCTCGCACAGCACGCGTAATCAAGGAATGCCGAGGGTCGATGTCTAACGTCTGGAGGAGGTCGTCGAGACGCGCGCATTCGCCAACACACCCACTTCCCTAGATCAGAGCTGAGCCTGTCACGTGCCGAGAAACTGCTCTTGACGCCGAACGTGAGACTGAGCACGACCGAGGCGCGATGCACGCTGGGACACACGTTCGGACGTGCACAGGCTCACCCGCATTACGCTCATTGCCACGTGCACATGCAAGCACCAGTGTCTAAGTTCTAGCGCAGCGCCACGCTGCCTAAAAAGGGATTATGTCGTCTGCTAATGATACTTCCGGGAAGAAGACGTAATTCAACTCAAAACCTGTAAACGATGATGCGCGTGGCAGAAGTGGAGGGGCGTTATTAGCGGCAACAAAAAAATAAATAAAGAGTTCATTAATTTTAACAAAATGTCTTAAACAGATCTCCTTGTCTTCAAGAACAACGAAGTGCAAAACATCGACGACATGCCATGATGTGTTGCTTCCGGTCGTGACATAATGATCTATTTTTATTTATATCTTGCACACGGCACCATGCATTCCCTCGTTCATGCTTGCTAGCACGAACGCTCACACGCAGGCGCATAACGGCATGTGCTAAAGAAGATTGTGATGAAAAGGGTGCCATGTGTCGTCAGGAAGGCCGAACATCCGAGCGACTGTCAGGGTAGCCTGTGCCTCTGGCCAGACTGTAATATTTTTGTCAACTTCATTCCAGCAGTAATTTCAGAGGCTTTGACCCTTCATTTTTTGAGATGCAGAAAACAATTAAACACTTCGGTTTGTCAGAGCCCTTGAATCCTATAATGTTTATTATTATTATTATTTGGTTCTTGTTGCTGTTGTGATTTAAAGGGTTTATGTAGAAGGTTTTGCTAACATCGCCAGAAATCTACTTGCTTACATCCGCCATGTTGGCAGGAATCAACATCGCCTTTTATGTTTGCTATTCGTGTTTTAGGCTTGTCGGCATCGTTACTAAAATACAGTAAGATCTCTACATACGAGTGAACCAATATAAGAGTAATCGAGATACGAGCCAAAAATTCGTGGAAATCTTGTTCTTACGAGCGGAAATTCGATATACGAGCTCGAGTCTTTTATATGTCATAGCGTAAAGACATAAAAAAGAATGCAGTCTTAGTGACAATCTCAATGTTTCAAGATAACAACAGTGTAAATAGTGATGTCTCATCAACTGATTCATTCTGCACCAGTCTGCTCTCCGGCTCCCTCCCTCCTCCCCCGCCAACTGCCTACCTCCTTCATCGACAGTCTTCATCTCCTCCAAGGTAAGATTGATAAATATGACATATTCTTTATTATTTTATAATCTATATTATTTATATTATTGTGCCATTAGCATGTACTATAAAGTTCCGTATGTTATACCGTATTTACATATAAATTGTGTTGTTGTAGGAGGGTTGGAACGTATTAATCCTATTTCCTTTATTTTATATGGGAAAAATAGTTTTAATATACAAGTCTTTTGACATGCGAGCTTGGTTGTGGAACGGATTAAAAATCGTATGTAGAGGCACTACTGTATTGACAATTTCCTTTCTTTTCCCTTCCGCTATAGGTAGAGTTTTCTTTTGCATTACTCAGACTGTGTTAATAGGAATCCTTCGTCGAGATGTTAGGGCGTGCTGTGTCAATGCCTCTAATAAGCAATACGTTTTATTTTTTGTTTCTTCGACAGATTGACGCATACCTTGATCGGCTGTGGAAACAGATTAATCTAGAAAACAATACAGACAAGCACAAAGAAGCATCCCTAGCGACAGCAAAAAACCTCACAGATAATAATAATAATGATAATAATAATAATAATAATAAACAAAAAACAAAGAACAAAACCAACAACAATACCCAACACAAAAATAGCAGAAAAAACTAAGATAAGCCCAAAACAAGAAAAATACAAAACAAATGTCACACAACATGCTTTCTGGGGGTGCATGGTAGAAACAAAAGCTGTTTTTTAATGATTGCAAATACAAATATATAGAGAGAAAAATCTCTCAACAATAAAAAAAAGCGAATCAAACAAATACAAATAACAACAAACAGAAAACTGGGTCTTTTTAGTGGAACCAGCTCGGACAGTTGGACGAGAAGCTTTTTACAGCTTAATGGGAGGAAGAAGGCTGTCTCCGCAATCCGAGGACTTTCAGGCTCAATTAGGATGTCACTGGCAGACATTTTCCAGTGCCAGATCTGCAGACAGAAGAAAGAAAGAGAGAGAGAGAGACCTCGTAACTCGCATGGCGCCAGTATTTGCTAGTCACACAAAGCAGGATTATAGCGCAGATGGCTGTTCACAGCTTGAGGGCGAACTGAGACGACAGAACCGTATAGTGTGGATCCTAACGAGTAATTCGATCTGCTGTAACAAGAGGCCGAACATGTGGTTAAAAAAAATATACAGAAATGAAATACATGGCACCCCTGAAAGTCCGGTCTGGCATACTACCGCTTAGGCTTCACGGGGGGAAAATAAATGAAAGGAATGAAGCTAACACGCTGATGAGGGAGTCTCATGTGAATAAAAGACCTTGACTAGTACTGAACGCGTGTAGACAGTCGCAGTGCCGACGAGGGCACAGTAGCATCTGATGACATAAGACTAAGAAAAAGCTCAGAATGTTCTACGCCATTTGGAAGAGAATGAGAGGAAGGTTAAAGAGTGATAAGAATGAACTGAATACAGAGGACAAGACACAATATCCAGCAAATAAACACAACAACAAATAAACAACAACAACAACAACAACAACAGCAGCAACGGCTAAAGCAAAAGCAAATCGAAACATTCGTGGTAAATACTGCACTATCCTGGTCAAGATGAGCAACACTCATCTGTCTTAGTTTGAGAGCAGATTTTATGAGGGAGGCAAAGTCGAAATTGGAAGCATTCACGCCTTGGTATGGATTGCACAAACTCTTCTTTTTATTTTATTTTACATCCGTCCGAATACTTCAAGAGCCTTTGGGATATTAACTATATTTTATGTATGGACAGAATGCTCGTCAACATATATAACAGTGTGTGTGTGTGTGTGTGTGTGTGTGTGTGTGTGTGTGTGTGTGCGCGCGCGTGTGTTTTCAAATAAATTTTGATCACGTGTAATGCACACACACACAGTTTAAGCGTGGTATAGCATGTATTTACATAGGTATTTAGATGTGATACATTTATTTGCATGCTTGCACCGGGAGTGTGAGGAAAGGGATGTTTTATCGGCTCTTGTGCTACTTTCCTTTAGTGCACAACTAATACAACGAGGTCCAAGAAATAGAAATGAAGCCGGCAACAGCTGAAGACAATTAAAAAAAGTTATCTATCTCTTACTGGGCCGAATGAGCAGACTAGGGGATTAACGTTTGGCATTACGGGTGTTAAATCTTCTCGTCTTTTAGGGCCGAATGACCAGACAAATCGACTTTAATGTGGCACGACATGTATTAATTCTCCTCGTCTTTTAGGGCCGAATGATCAAACAAGTCAACTTCAATTAAACACCACAGGTCGCAGAATATAGAAAACAACAGGCAAACACCATAACAGTAACGGTTAGAAAAGACAGAAAACAAAACAAACAAAAAAACAAACAAATTTTGTACTTCATTCTCTGTCTGTTTGTATATTCATCCTTTCACCTGCTTCTCAGATGGTCATCTGCGCATTGAGCGTATCTCTGAGATGCGGATGCTGGCGCATTACAAGACGATATCATCATCATCATCTGTAAAAATGGAAAGAAACACGAAACAATTCTTAGAAAGGAACAAAATGTCAAAAGAGATAAAATGGACGACTTCTAAAATCAGTGCTGTAATGCAAACAAGAAACAAGGCTGAAAAGACAGATTTGAATAAAGGTCATAGAAACAACGCGACTGCCGATGCCAAGTCAACCTAATGTATGTTTTAATCGCGCGTACTTGCAAGGCAAATGGTGAATAGAAAATATCGCGGCAGTATCGACTTGAAAGGCGAGAAGTGGGAAAATTTCATCTGAAAAGTCGTTAAAGCCAACCCGTCACGAGCCCATCTTCAGCACATTGTCAAGATCTTCAGAATACACACAACGAAGGGGAAGTCAACAGGGACGTGTTCCGCTATACAGCCGGGAGATAACTCTTATCTTAGAAAACCGATCCATCTTTGAGTTTGTCGAAGTCTAAGAGCAGCACCCATCAACGTGGGACACTTCAAAGGAAGGCATCTAGATTTATATGCAAAGCCTTTTCATTAAAGTGATTCCGAGCATTACTGACATTTTAAAGCCAAAGAAAGTTAAAAAGGTCGTGTAAACAAAAGCGATCCAGTCAATAAGGTGAAGAAGGAAGTGGCCGAGTTAATTACAATATAACAAAAAAAATAAAAATAAAATAAAAATAAAATAAAAAAAATAAACAAACAAAAATAAAAAAAAACCTCTTGCAAGTTTTGTTCTTTTCACTGGATTTAATATTTTCTTTGAACGCTTACCATAGACAGCTAAAAAAGTTGTCGGTTTGTGAAAATGCACGAGTTGGTTGCAGCGTGTATTGGTGCCGAAGAATGCGCCTGGTTACTGAATATATTGTTAAAACGGTGAAGTGATCCTCTGCAAATATGACTTTGTTTCTGTGTTATGGTCACATTTTGATTCGGATATCAGTATTGAATCTTCATGTTTGTAGTTACTGAAGTTGCATTTTTCTCTTCTCCTGTCTTATGCAGCTGGTCTGTGTATAATGTATAAAATTATTAGAAATGCGAACTGACAGGATCTAGCAGCCGGATTTTCATTCTGGCGTACTTCATTTGGATTTGGCAGAAACTTAATTGATATGCAGTAATAAAACTAAAGGGACAATTAACCTTTTTCTGTTATATGACGTCGACAGTGGTCAACATTCTCATGATGTCACTAACCCTTGTTTTTTTGGAGCTTTTAGGTAATGTGTCAAATTTGTAGTGACTGCCATTTACTACCGGAATGCAAAAATTTTCAAAACTTTTACCTCGTTGTAACTGTTTCGTGGATACTGTGGATGCTGTTTAGCGCAATGAGCTTCATGCTGGGCAGATATCGCGCTACAGAAAATAATTTAGTTAATTAAATTACATGAAAAGCAGTACACATGTTTATGATAATTTAAATTTATAATTTTTTGTAATTTTAATGGGAAGAGTACGTGGAGGGAAAACACAGAAAAAGCGATAGCCGCATTTGTCTTCCATCCCCCTTAAAAATTTCGACTTTTTTCATGAAGCGAAGGTGGGAGAATAAATGATCTCCCCTTTGCCTTTAGTAAAAACCGCAAATATAAAATGTGAACAATCAGTTACAGCCCTTTTATTCCGCGTGATTTTTGCTCGATTGTGCAGAAGCCGTAAATTTTCTTTCTGTCTTGCGCAGAAGGGAGAACGCGCTCTGCAATGTCAAGATCCGGCCAGTTGCAGTCTGAACTCTTAACGTCAACCACAGACCATGTGCGCTCGTCAAAGTCTCGGGCAGTTTTCACCAGCAATGAGGCTGTCCTGTGGAAACAGCAAACTACAACAGAAGCATTGGACTGTGCCTGTTATAACGCAACGTGTGTGTGTGTGTGTGTGTGTGTGTGTGTGTGTGTGTGTGTGTGTGTGATTATAAAGAGAGGATGCCACTTCATTGCCTCATAGAAAAATGCATATATAAATTTTGCTTTCAGGCACATACAAAAACATCCAAATGCACATTTCTCCACAAAGAGAGCATTTACACATTATTTGCTATGTAAATTAGAGGACTCATGCTCCCCAGAATAGATCTAACATAGATAAATAGATAAAATGGATAAAAACATTGCCTACACTTATCCCCACCAACACACACACACACACACACACACACACACACACACACACACACACACACACACACACACACACACACACACACACACACACACACACACACACAGTCTTTCTATATCTCTCTCTCTCAGACACACGCACACAGCCACACAGACAGCCCAGTTGAATTTTGTTTAGCAGTGTTAGGGATAAAAGAATGTTGCTTTTCTTTGCCTGGCCAGTAGACATGTGCACCCTAAAATTTTCCTCTTGATGAAAGTAGCTGGTAACTACCGGAAATCACATGACGGTGAAATTTAAAAATAGTAGGCAAAACATCCCGTTGCATATTTATCTGTCTCTGCAAGGATTTGTTCCTATAGTAAGAGATATTCAATAAGCAACAGAGTTACGAATATTTATTAACGTATATTTTGAAACAATAATAATTTTACACTGTTAAAATTCTCTTTGCCAGTTGTTATTTCGGAATTAATGCCTGATGATGTAACATGTATCTTTAATGCTACTCTTTCCAAGTTTGGCAAAGATACTGAAGCTTACACTTTCAGAGGATAGTTTGCTCGTCGTGGTGATGCTTGTATGCTTCCGCTGATATTTATACCCACGATGCAATACTGGGATCTAGTTGATTGAACACGGGTCGGTCATTTATCTGAAATTCCGGACCTGAAATGTGAACCGCATACTGCTGAATTTGGATGTCAAGTTCTCTCTTCGGATTGCTGACAACCACAAATTTGGTCTTTTTAGTTTTTGACATGCATCATCAGAAAAGAAGATAATACTAACAATTCACCTGCTTTTTAAAATTTACCGTTTTGACAGTTTATAACACAAGAGTGATCACCCCCCCCCTCCTCCCGTAATCTGTTTACGTTCGTATGTCTCGGTAAAGGTAACCGAGTGGCTATAACAAACTGACCACCAATTCGGTTTTAATTGACTAAATACCCTCGTTGTTCTGAGTTATGGGAGCTTTTGTCCTTACCCGACTTCTTCTTCCTCTTCCTTATCCTAACGCTGAAGTCTTTCTTTGTCTCCCAGAGTTCAGCTGTTTTAAGCATCCCATAGAGAGAGTGCGCTGTTCTTCTCGTTTATACAACAGTTTATCAGTGAAGGACAAGAGCAGCTTGACTTGTGCTGTATAAACCTGCTACAAAGTTACTGGGGCAACTCAACGTGATCTTCAGACTCTGTTTATCAGGCAGTCGTTTCTGAAAGTGTCTGAAATTTTACGTGATGCATGCAGCTTCATTAATAACGGTTCGTGATTTCTATCGAGCCGCTGATTCTGTGTACCTGAATGCAGGACCAACAGATTCAAGGTGTCCTTCGTTGTTTTGGCTATGCAGCTTCTGAACACTACTGTGTGCGAATGAATGTAAATTATAACCATGATTGTAGGAGAGTCTATTTGGTGGTGCGGATACGAAATGTGTTGCAGTATTGTTGTTTTGTTGTTGTTCGTTCATGTAGAAGTGCATCTAATTGCTCTCTGGGATAACTAAAAATTGTTATTTTACATCATCATCATTATCATCATCATCATCATCATCATCATCATCATCATCATCATCATCATCATCATCATCATCATCATCATCATCATCATCATCATCATCATCATCATCATCATCATCATCATCATCATCATCACGTCAATAAACAAAAAGATACATTGCAAGCGAAGAAATGAGATCATACCGTGATGGTCTTCTAATAGCCTCTAATAACATCCCCCGTGCTCTATATATTTCCCTTGCATAGAGTTATCTTTTCTCTCCGGTTTGGCCATTGCTAGGTCTTTGACGTAGTTTCAGTTCCTCTGATAATCACGGCCAACGGGTCGCAACGTGGAAAGAGCACAACAGCGCCACCATCGGGTCGATACGCAGGCAAACAGGCATGGAATGACGATTTACTTTCCCGTAGCTCGCTCAAAATACTTCCTCTCTTTAAGAGACCTTTGATAACCGGTGGAAACAGAAGAGGAAAGGGCAATTAATCCGTGGAAATAAACCCGAAACGTCACCCCGTGTGCACAGATTGACAAATGACCTTCAGGCCAACGACTGAATGGCCGCCAAAGCCCATAGCTAACCATGCTCGAGAGGAAGTGAAAGGGTTTGTGTTGAACCCTGGCAACTTTTCTCTCTGATTTTTCGGGATACAAGCCACCCTTACCTGGATTTTTGACAGCTGTCGCGCTCTCTGATCGAGCAGCAAGGAAATTAGTCCAAGTAATTACTTTGAAGTCATTTAAGGATTTGGAATTTCCGGATATTGTAACAAAAGAATGTATTCAAATTAAAGTTCGCAATAAAGAGTCTACAACGTTTACGAAGGCAGGGTTCCCACAGCGTCACATGTTCACGTTGCCACAATCATAAAGATAATTGGGCTTATATCTCACTATCAATTACAATTTTGCAAAAAAATGAGTACTTTTTTAAGAATGTTTGGAAGATTTTTTACGAATCCACTAAAAAATCTTGGAAGTCACAGAAAAGTTGCGGAGCAGCGTAGTCATTGATGAAGGTGTTTGAAATGCAGTGAAGGCAAGAAAGGTGATTAACCGCTACATGTGGATGGATAAGCATAGCACATCTGTTTCGGTTGGGCTGCACAAATTGTGAGGTGACAGCACCTCCAGAAAAGACACCACCCTGAGCCTGATCACATTAGAGGACGCCAGCGCCCTCGTGCGTGACGTGGTTTTGCAAAGGGCGACAATCTGACGTAGAGTTCGTGGTCACCTGTCTTTGCCAGCCTATGCCAGAAGAAGTCGAGAGAAAGAGAAAGAGACTCTCGACAGCTCAGACCGGCCAAACCAAATAAAGAACTCTTTCAGCTGATCCTCTCAGACCGCGGCGAAGGGTCAGGAGAGGAAAAAGCAGAGCCGCTTGCTAAGCAGGCCGCAACAAAAAGAACAAGAGGAGATAAATCAGTCTTATTCATGGTCGTCATAGAAGAAGACAACCTCTTCTAGCAGCCGGCTACATGCAGTAGCACCGTAGATAACGTCGTACCAAAGAGCTGCCGTGTTTGACGAGAACAGAAAAGGTTATTATCTCCTCCTTCCGCCAGGGCGTGCGGTACTGAATGGAGGAGAGCGGCCGAAGGTAGACAGGACGACGGCGCTCGTTGTAAACCCTCCCACAAAGTGTGTTTATCTCGCACATCGCGAAGCGTGAGCCGTGTTCACTGCAAACAAAGTCTTACACTAATGCTCCGACAAGCTGGCACGCTTTCGAAGCTGAACAGCTCTTGAGCTCGTTTTTTCCCTCCAGCGGAAAGAAGAACGACAAAAACATTGGTGATGCGTTTGTGTCCGCAAGGTAAGAGAAGACATCAGCTGCTCAACCAGTCTGGACACCCTCGGGGATACGGAACCATGGTAAAGACTTAGAGGACGGCGAATAGAAGATAAAAATGTAGAGAAAACACGCGAGGACAAAACGGCCGAGGGAGGAAGTCCTTTCGTTGTGGATCTAACACTTCTACCGACCCTAGCACGCGAGGCATTCTCTTCGAAATAAAATGCTCAAACAAAGTGAAGGGGAAAAAACTAGTGTCCTCATGAGAAGAAAGAAAAAAAATAGTCTTCTTTTCCGATGAGATGGCAATGGAGAGAATTTCAAGTAAAAGTATGCTAATGTAGAAAGG
Organism: Marisa cornuarietis; assembly: GCA_004794655.1. Lineage (NCBI taxonomy): Eukaryota > Metazoa > Mollusca > Gastropoda > Architaenioglossa > Ampullariidae > Marisa > Marisa cornuarietis. The sequence goes on from SMMW01000651.1 coordinate 6,750,217, forward strand.
CTGTAACCTTATCACGCAAGGGCTTGCTGGCAGTTATAAGCAGTGCGATATGTCTCACTTGCGGTATTACGAGTTTTCATTCAGCTTGTTTACATCTGGGGCCACCTGTTTATATCTGGATATGCCTGTTTACACCTGGGTACACCTATGTACACCGTCTGCAGCGTCAGCAGTATGTAGTGTGCGCAGATATCAGGTTCAAGCACTTTGAAAAAAAAATCATCCAACATGTACGACCGTCTGCGCTGTGAAATGGCTGGTAAAGCGGTCTGATCGAAGACATACTTCATTCTTATCTGTCTCTTATCGTCCCTCTGACAAACAATTAGGCCAAGTGCTACCATAGAACATGCCAGGCGTCCTGTGATTTAGCCGCAGAGGGGGGACGACACTTTTGCCAGGCAGACAAGTGTGTGTGAGATGGAGAGAGAGAGAGAGTTTGTGAGTGCGTGCGCGCGCGTGTGTGTATATACAGGCGTACAACACGTTTGTCTGTATGTCCGGGAATGTTCAGACGACGGGTATAGGACTGCCATATCAGTCACCACACCATCATTCGCCTCCCACATCCCCCGCTGCTACTAATCGTACTGTCATTGTTGCTGCAAAGTTAACTTTTATGTTTTACACGCAGCTTATCAAACTGCGCAGACACGAGGAGCCGCGATGGCGCAGACGGTCGGGTGTCGTTGGTGGAGTGTACGTGTCGACTCAGCACAAGACTCAGCGGTGTCTGTCTCGGCGATGTTGAGAATCAACAAAGGCATTTACAATGTGTTTTGTAAACTTATAGAGAACAGCAGGTGCTGGTGGTGGCATACATTTTGCAAGCTCGTACTTTCACAAAGCAGTTCGTCGAACCCAAAAGGATCGATTTTTATCTTCTTTTGCATTAGGATTTTTATCTCAGCGACCGCTGTTTTCTGTCGTTCGATGACATTTACTTTAAGTGATACTTTTTGGATTAAGTGATATTATTTGTGTTAAGCAGCATTGTCGTGTATGAAAAGTCGATGGAAGCTAGAAAAATGCTTAAATTTTGTAGACGGCAGTACATTTTAAAAATAACACACTGCATTTAATGTTCCTGAAAAATACATCGTTGTACATATTATATTATTCGTATGAATTGAGCATGTGAGGTATTCATTGTAGTACATTGCCTGCACAGGGTTGTTAGATATATTTCTGCTTCAAATGTTTTAGGTGGTAAACAATTATAACATCTACAAAGGGAATTACTTACACGAACCTGTGCAGAAAAAGGAACGATTTTTTTGCGTCAGCCCCTTCCTTCCTAAAAAGATGAAAAAAGGGAGGAAAAACTACTGCAAGTGAGGCAATTCATCACAAAGGCGCAATCAAATGAATGTTTAACGGCAAGTTTCCGATGTCTTTGACTAAACACGGTCGATTTGCTTTGGGAGTCAAGGCCTTTATTCATCAGGCGATAAAATGTAGGAAGTCTTCCCCAGAGGTCAGACAGTTCAAATCATTTTCGTTTGTCTCCCTTGCTTCCAGAGAACTTCAAGAGATTTTCGGAGGTGAGGGACTCGTTATCGTTACTAAGGTTACGCTCCAGTCTCTACTCTTCTATTTTAAACTTTCACAACTTGAGTGGCTATGGAAAAAGGATGACGGTATCCAAATAGGATAAGACAGAAATATTTATTCCAAGAGTTCAAAAGAAATTCTCTTTCTGCTCTCAGAAAAAATTAATGGGTGCGCTGCTTAAGCCAGATATATTCCATTTTCTCAATGTGCTGGTATTTATCAACCCTTTCATTAAGTGCTACCTCCCCTTTCTAAGACCTTTAACGTAAGAGAGAGGTAATGAAGCATGCATTACATGCATCCATTCTTTCAGTTTTTCCGTTCTCTCAAGCCTCTTATCTTCAGATCATAAAGCTTATATCTTTCTTCTCCTATGTTCAGATCTTAAAGCTTGCATTCTCCTCGTTGATTAGTAGATAGGTTACAGAAATGGTCTAGAGAGAAAAAAAAAAAATAATGATGATGATGATGTTGTTGTTAATGATGGTTGATGAGTGTTGCTGTTAATATAAACAACGTTTTGTATGTACAACATTATAGTCACAGAGACGAACAAGTTTCCAACTCATACTGTGTAGTCAATTTTATTCCACTTTCTTACAGAACCAGGAATCAGTATCCACTGCTTGCGTCATTGGTGCCAAGCGAAAAGACCGTCGCTCAATAGTCAAAACATTAGGATCCAGATAGCATAAAAATTTGACTGACTGTATATTCTGTTTTTTTTCCAGCTGTCAAAATATATTAAGAAATATCAATCATTTTAAAAAATCTTAAAATTACTCGATGTGCTGTGACTGTTTTAAATCAGCCACAGAAGCATTGCTTGAAACTATGCTGTACTGTGCATCTATGACAGTCTTTGCTTTCCATACAATTGGCACAGAGGACGTTAGATTACAAAAAAAGGCAGCATTGTTGGGAAAAGATAATGTACCGAGGGAATAGAAGTAGAAATCTGCCAGACATTGGGAAACAGAGATGTTTTTTTAAACAAGTTTGAAGATCTGTTAAACAATTGAATAGAGGAAGGATTAAAAAAGAACTTAGAAAAGACATCTGCACGTGTTGCAAACCTGCTTTTTGGACACTCGGGAGACCAACAAATTTGAAAAGGTAGGCGGATGACAGCTGCTTTGCATGGACGTGCGTGAGTGTAAGCTTCTCATGACGACCATCTTTTCTTTGACATAACGGCGTCATTGAAGGGCTCTAAGAGTACAAATTGTGAAGATTAGGGATGAAGGCAGTAGTCATTGTCTTTTTTATGTTTTGTATTTATTAAATCTGTAGACTCCCCTGACAGGGTTTTCCTCGTTGGCTTCTTAAGTCCTGACCAGACTTGTTAAAACAGCTTATTCTTTTCACAGAAAATCCTGTTGAGGGGAGTCTGTATCTTTTGAACTAAATAAGTTTTGATTTACATTATTGTTCGCTTCGTTTTATACTGCGTAATGTAAATTGAGAATTTTTTTGATCGGAAATATTAAGATAACTACAGCTGAATGAATGTTTAGATAATAAAGAAAACTTTTCTGTCTACTTTCTTTTTTTTTTCTTTCCTTCTCATATCGCTGACGATCTCGCGAGGAATATGAGAAGGGCGGGAACCGGGAAAAAAGACTGTTGGTCAGCGTTTTACAGACGAAAAAGGAGCTACAGCTGCTAGAGACCTTTATGTTGGGAATGACGATTTTAATGTTCCTAAATGTACACCTTAATCCTTTTACCTTTGTGGGATTTTGTACCTTCTATTTACTTCTTAGTTCAAATTTTGTTGGTGACTTATCGCGTCCTTAAAGCAACGCAGAGTATACGGATGACAACACGATTCTTTTGTTTTTATTTATTATTTTTTATGTTGTAATCTGCAAACAGCAAGAAGGAGATGGAAAGGAAGGAAGGAAGGAAGAAAATAGGAATAATGTTGATGATGTCGACGACGACGACGAAGACGACGATGATGAGAAGTGACTAAGATCAAAAGAAAGGAACGTAAACAATATAAACTGCTCTTCGATGAGAACTAACATCGGTGTGGCTTCCACATCTTGGCAAATAGTGGTAGAGGGTGTGCAGCCGAGACGTAAGTGACTGGGGAATTTCAGTTTGCTATGGCATTTCTGGGTTTTAGTTTTTGATGAATGCTTCTCATTTTTAGCTTGTAGTAGTGAGTGGCTCAAGCGGTCTAAAAGACATCGTCAGGACACCAAATGAACAGGTCTCGGGTCTCCTTCTCTCTCGTCTTTATTGCTACTGGATCTATGCGAGGCCCTTGCTGACAAGTTTTCCTCCTGCTGGTCTGTATTAGACGCTTCATCTCGAGAGCTGGTCTTCCTCCTGCCAGTTGCTTCTCTAAAAGGCTGTCGACGAGAGTGCTTAACCACCTCTGGGCATGGCAGGGGCCGGATTACTCATTTTATGAGCGTGATCTCCCTTGACTCGCAGGGCATTGGCTGGGTCACGTCCTACCGTTTTTAAGACAGTTTCTTTTAAAATTAAGATTTGTAAATTTTCTTCTTCTGGATAAGAATTTCTGAAATGTTCAACGACTTGAGGTATAAAGCTAGTCACATTCAGGTTACGACGTGAAGGCGATTTTCTCCATGGTTACATATCTTTTCATCTTCCACTAGATGGTGCTATGGAGGACGAAAGCCTTCATGAACAGTACGAGTAGAACAATATATATATATATGAACACACAGGCATATATAAATATACTACAAATATCATAGACACACAGTGATGATTTGTGGCGATAAGTGTGAATTTGATTTTATTGATCAGCTCTCACCTCACTAACAGACACAAACAAAAACAAATATATGGAGCGAGATGAGAAGCAAAAGATAAAGATGTAGGGATTAATGTAAGGCATTGACATACCAGTCAGTCCTTTTTTGACACTCATTCCCCAATTTTTCAATCAGTCTGATCCACAGAAAAACAGTTTGCTGAAGAATTTATTTAAACTGAGATGTTATAACTCACGTCCCCTCTCTTAGAAATGATTACGAAACGATTTCTTATATAACAGTCACAAAGCAAGACTAACCAAGGTGTAACCACGGCGCCTGGCTTACTGTAAAGCTAGCGCCATGCCACTGGGCGTCCTCTGGGGCTTGACATTGCATGTGAACGTGCCGTTAGGATGGCAGCAGGCAGACCATTCTACACAGTCAAGCCCTGATGGATAAAGAACCTTTTTACATTACTTTCACGCCGAGCCCGCTTCTGGACCAGATTAATCTAATTATCGCCTGGTGGCCAAAACCGCCAGCTGGAAAAATCCTCTTACAGTCGATCCCATCCGGTCTGGAAGTTCACAATTAGAGTCTTTTTATCAACTCTCTAAGTCAAGGCCACCCCAGTCTGTCAGCTTAACGTCAGGACCTAGCTTAAAATTTAATAAGCTGAAATATTAGACGAATGAAAGGAAAGTCTTTGACTAAGGTGGGCTATACTTAATAATTTTATTTATTGTCAAGCTTTCTAGCTACTCTTCAAAAGTAACTTATTGGCACAAGTTCATCGTCAGAAGGGTACAGCATATAAACAACATCATCGGAATCATTATGACTAACTTCCTTTGCCCCAAAAATAGCACTACCCCATGAATACCATTCTACAACAGCATTCACGGTAATATAATAATTATTGGATACTTCGTACTTGCCAGTAAGAATACATATAAGCTCAGAGTGAGGAGGGAGGAAACTTATCGATGATGGACAATCAAAAACAAGTCATTCGTTCTTCGACACTCATTTCACGTTTTCTTTATTATTCTTAGCATTATCTTTTTGTAATATGTGTGTGTGTGCATATGTGTGTGTGTGTGTGTGTGTGTGTGTGTGTGTGTGTGTGTGTGTGTGTGTGTGTGTGTGTGAAAATACAGAATCGGGACTTGTCTTTTTCACTTGTAAGTGTTCTTTGTGTAAGCTGAGAAACTTCTTTTTTGAACTTAATATACTCTGAACAAACAACAAAGACTGATTGAGTGACTGCAACATTTATTAATAATATCTCACAAAGGAGTTTTTATTATTACTTTACAAACTTGACTTCAAAAGGAGGATGCTTTCAAGTCTACTCACCATAGAATTATTCATGAGGTTAAATTAAATTACAGAAAACGAACTACTAAACGGTGCTTTGGGAGCGATTGTCAGACTCTACTGTTTGCAGACTCCTCTACTCTCTGTACACCAAAGTCTCCGGGGAATCTGGAAGCAGCTTTTGTCTCCTGACAGAGGATAATACTTAACTCGCACGCCACTGTGACTATTTGAGTCATTCTCACATGATGGATAATCGTGGAGAAAAGTAACACAATCTTCCTTTGAAGTCGTCTAATCAAATGCATTAAAAGATTCACAAGTCCTGAGGGCATTTAGGTAAAGTTACGGAGAAGCTGGGAGTGATCACAATTGCAAATTGTACGTACCTGCTGCTGCTTCCAGCAAAGGTCTTCAAAGAAAAATTGGTTTCTGCAGATATACTGAGGTCTTTTTATTTAGCCTGACTAGTGATCATTGAATTATTGTTAAGACAGGATGATGTCTAAGAATGCACGTTAGTGTGCGACTGCTGTGCATAAACATGCATCAAAAACATCATGTTGAAGAATAAAAACAAATCATGAAATCATCACTTAAGGCTAAAAACCTAAGACCAAGGCACGAAACCAGCCCATGCAAAGGCAGTAAGGTAATAATGCAATGAAAACAAATATAGTGGATAAAGTAGCAATAAGTACAGATACTATTGAAAAAGCTTGGAATAAATGTAGCCAATGTTACATGAAACTGCAATGAATACAGGTACTCTATTACGTTTCAGGAAATACAAATACTACTGCGAGAACTAGCAATAAATATAGATAATATTACACGAAGGTGCAAGGAAGACAGATTCTACTTTATCAAGTTACCATAAATACAGCGGCTACTACATAAGGTTGCGGTAGACAGAAATAGTACTGTACAAAGGTAGATATTACTGTTTAATGATGATGATGATGATGATGATGATGATGATGATGCAATAAATGCAAGTAATACTATATGAGGTTGCTAACCGCTATAACGACTACTCCATGTTGTACCATTTTCAAGCACCCCCCTGCCTGTCCATTTTTCTTGTAGTCTGCTGGGCAACAGCCACATAGTCGTCGACTTCAAAAGCCAGGACCTGATTGAAAGACTTGTTAATTTCATTACGGCGGGCGGACGTAGCGGCCACGTACGTGAAGTAGCTTTCGCACGCAGGCACACCATGGAACGACCGGAAGCTTACAAACTAGCATCATCATTGCATTTTGTACTCGTTACGCTTGAGCAAAAGAGGGCCGCGAAGATGGAGCCAGTGCGAATCACTAATCCCGCACAAAAGCGTAGTTCTGCATGAAAAGAAAGGGAGTTTGTGTGTGTGTGTGTGTGTGTGTAGTGTGTAGGGGGGGGGTAAGCAGAGAGAAGAAAATGGAGAAAAAGGAAAACTAATTAAAGGAAGGAAAAAACCCCGCTAGAATCAATGAAAAATTACTACTTCGGCTGAACCTAAGTGAAAGTTGTCATCTTTAACAATAGTTTCAAGATTTATATGGAAAGACAGGAATACGATGTCATCTACACATGTAACTAACAGCTGGCAATAAATACAGTATCTGTTCTATGTTTTTACATTTCTCTTGCAGCATTATATGTTTAACCCGACGTTGAGACAAAAATTTTTGTGTTTTCATACGCGGGCACTGGTATTTAACGCATGGAAAATTTCTTGATGCACCACCACCACCCCCCACGACATATAGGCGCCATCGGTGAAAAATTGGCAACCTTTTAATCTGAAACAATAAACGTTATTATTGGAAAAAATCTATATTTTCGCCATATAGGAAATTATTTCCGTTTCTCATCACCAGAAGCCATCAGTACTGGATACTTTATTCTATCGCTTAAGCAGGCACTTAACAGCTCCGTCTTCAGATGATGACCTCTCTGGAAATTGTTTGAAAAGAGCGCAAGCTTTGAACCCTTACATGCCTTACAGAAGCTAGCTATCCCGGCGACTCCAAAGCAGGTGCAGATATATTACTACATATATTACTCCATACATAAAATGGACGCGAGGACGAGCACACACACACACACACACACACACACACACACACACACACACACACACACACACACACAAATGACACGAATATGATTACGCACCTGCATTCCGAGTGTTATGTTGCAGTGTTGTGTTGTAAAAATAGTTATTTTAAAACTAAAAAAGCGAATCGCCGAGATCTCTTTAACGAGACAAGAGTGTTTATTTATATAAGAAAGAAAGCGCTTCAATGTTTCTGGCTTATTTCCTATGTGGGCGTTACCCTGCAAAACGGGCAGTTGTGCCCCTCTTCTCCACACACAAGATGGGTGCTCCCTAAGCTAGCGACGACATCATCACACGCGCATTCACACGACTTAAAACAGGGAATTTATTCCAGCTGCAGCTTATCCACCCACTGCAGGATCACATTCCTTCGCAAGCCGTTCTTTGACAACAGAGGAATTAAAGGGAGGTAGCCTTCCTACACCCAGAGCCCTTTTCCCCACCTGGTTAACAACTTGCATGTGCACTGGGAGATTATTCAGGTGAAGGGCGATAGGTGTGGGGTAATTTATATTGCGCCTCTCAAACACCATTAGGTGACCTTGGGAGCCGAGAGGAGTTGACACAGTCCCGATAGCTTGCCTTCAATTGCTACACTTATTGGAATCAGGGACAGGAGAAAAAAAAAGAAAACAGCACCATCGAATGTGATTCACCGCAAACATCGATTCCAGGGTAAGTGTTACCCCTCCCTACTCCGTCTTCCCTCAAGTACTTTGAAATGCTCAGGTAAGATTACGAGGGCAACTCTTTATCTACACCCAGAAGTGAACGCGCTGACCTTACCAACGAGAAATCCGTGTAGTTCGAAAAACTTGAGGCAGAGTGTTGCAAGTTTTCGCAGCTGGCAGGTCCACTGAGCGGATTTGGTGGTGGAGACTTGTCACCTCGCGGCAACAACCACTCTTCCTGTTTTCTGCTACCTGCGCTCCCGCCATCGCCTCGCGTCAACAAGGCACGTGACACGCCTGACTCGTGTGCTTGTGTCTGGGAAGATACAACGACGGAGTTAACTCCTTGCTTCACAACACCGTGAACCGGAGCTGCTGCTGCTGCTGCCTGGCGTTTCCACATGCGCAAGGAGCACAACTCAGTCTCGGAGAGTTAAGGTTCTTGTCACCGTGATTAATGGCGACTGTTGGAGCAGACGACTGTTGGTTGATGCCGAGTTGTTTGTGTGGAAGTTTCCATTGACAAACATTTAGCAGTTTGAAGAGGTTGTTTTCCTTTCCAAGACTTTTTTCGATTCCTCCTGATGCAGAGACTAGAACCAAGGATTTAAAGAAAATTTTCTTAAGGACTGAGTATTTTCAGAGCCGATTGGCATGTCGTCCAGTGGAAAGCGATCTGGCAAAGGTAAGGTTTTGCATTTCTTTTCCTGCGATAATTTAAATTTGTTTTCTGTCAAGAATATGCAGGTGAAAGTGAAGATAATGTACCAATGTACAGCTTAAACTGTATAACCAATCGCGTTTCTGTGTCTGATATATGGAGTGGGGGCTGTTGTAGGACTGCAGCAGTACATGTCACGACAGACTTGAAGGGGCAGCCTGTTGACACTTCAGTGTTGACAATGTCACTCCAAAGCCGTCTTTTAGACACTTCTCTTTAAACCGAAACACTCATAAGGGCTTTCCGTATATGATATTATGTGTTCACATTACAGAATGCTCTGTAGCAACAAACTGTTTTCTCTCTCGTGTCCTTTAATGAAGGTGCTGCTAAATAGCGACGTGTCTCATGAGAGGGTAAACATCGAACAACATAAACATCAGACAAAAGAATCGATAGATTTTTATCTTCTCGCTCTTTCTTTTAACTTTAGTTTTTTTTTTTTATTAAAAAAACGTGGTTTTCATCCAGCAGAATAAGAACGAACCGGAAACCTTGCGATGATTTCCTCGTCCTTCGTCCCTTTCTCTGACACTTTTATTTGGCCTTCAGTTACAGAACAACATGAGATGCGGGTACAACAAAGGTCAGCACCTTGATTTTTAACCACAATCATTGTTTTTCGTGAGGCTGGAGTCTGACCTCCCTGTAGAGGAACTGTCACGGGAGAGGGTAACAAGAACAAGAAAACAAAAGATCCTTAATAACCGTCAGTGTCCGCCTTTCTCCAAGATCAACAAGATTCTCTCTGGTGCGGGTTGTGCTGACGTCGCACTCAAGAAGGTGGGGGGGGTGTGGGCAGTGCCTAGGGGGCGTTTCTAGGGCTCCATCCTTCATGTCTTAGCCGCTAATGTGGCGGAGGACAACAGGGAGGTAAACGTCTCAGGGGGACGTGCATTTGGTGCAGAAAATTCTGGAAGAAAAGTATCACACTGTCTTTTAAATAAGAAGAATAAAAAAGGGGGCAGAATTTTGACACTTATGTTTGAGGAAGGGAATGAGAGGGAAGAGAGGGGAGATAATGTATTGACTGTCTTTGACGAAGGACTCGCCAGGCGGACTTTCCAGACTCGTCGCTGCTTGTCTTGCACTCACTTTCCCGAGGCCCTTTCTTAAGACGTTCATTTTGTTACTGCACTTAGCGTGTAAGGCACGTGCCACGGTGTTTCACTAATCAACACCTGTTTTAGTGCACGCAGAATTAGCTGTTGAGACTAAGAGCGTTTGTTTGTTTGTTTGTTTGTTTGTTTGTTTGTGTGTGTGTGTGTGTGTGTGTGTGTGTGTGTGTGTGTGTGTGTGTGAGAGAGAGAGAGTGAGAGAGAGATACAAATCCTTCTGTCGATGATACTCATTGGTCATAAAAATTCCGGCACTGTTCATGAAGTCGTTAGCCATCATCACAGACCTAGATTGATGAAAGGCAGGACAATCCTCTAGCTGTAAGTCTGTGGTAATAAATCCTTCATTCTCGCAAACTAATCACGCACGTTCCAGAGGACGATCTAGCTGCTTTTCCATCCTTGAATAATTTGTTCCGAAGCGAAGCCTCATCTCATCGACGAAAGTGTAGCAATTGTTACTCGCACTAATCTTTTCTTTGTCGAAAGAGAAAGTTGAACACTTATTACTATTATTTTATTTATTTATTTTGGTCTTCAAATCCGATCAAGCTTGCTATTACGAGGCAGACGTATCTCCCTTTTACAGGAACAGGAAGATCGTCGTCACTGAAAGGTCAAGAGAAACTTTTTTTTTTCAAGCAGCCGTGCTTAGAGACAAATTAAGCAGCTGCAGTTGTAGAAGTAGACTTTCGAGTTTGACTTTACTTCTAAGGTTCATAGAGTAATAGGGAAGGGGGAGAAAGAGAGAGGGAGAAAGAGGCTCTAGAAAATTGCCAGCACAGCGCATGCGCAAGCCCTGGATGAAGCCAGGAGTTCATTCTTTTCTGACATGGAATGTCTCGCCAGGACTGAGATCACAGGACGAGGGAGCGTCTTCGTCGCAGCTGATTTTCTTAATTAGTCTTGACATCAGTCAGTGCACCGCGCCACAAACCACGAGCTGGGAAGAGAGGGGATGATAAGGGAGAAGCAGAAGGACGCAGGAAGTGTAGGGAAGAATATTATTGACAGAATCCCAGCCTCCGTGGAAGTGTCTGTGCGTCTTTGTAATTACCCGGCAGTCATTCCTGAAGACATTTTTTTTTGGAATATCTCGCATTAGGAACTTTCCTAAAGTATCTAATCATTTCTCGTTTGAACATGGAAGCTAACCGTGTCGCGCGGCTCTACTGCAGGGTGTCTATGCTGGCATGCTAGACACAACTGGTGTTTTGCAATACCCTAACAACCAGCGAACATTTGTCACTGGAGAACGGCGTAGGTGGTAAGAGGTTTGCGTCGTAACGTGTTAAAACTCGTGGCTGAACACCGCAGACCTTTGCTACACACACTTCACAAATCAATATTAAAAGACTCTCGACTCCTTCTGTTGTTCCCGCTTGTAGGCGAGATAACACTATCTTAATGGTATACGGATTGTTCTACCAACAAGGATTTCAGCTACAGTTTTTTTTTGTCTTGTCGCCAGAACCTTTACGAACCTCCTGTGTGTACGCTTGTGTGCGTGTGTGTGTATGTGTGTGTGTGCGCGCGTGCGTGGGCTAGTGAAAGCGTATTTACAGCATGTAGTGGTAATATCCCAGGCGAATATCTTGGGACCGGAATTAAAACGCTGCTGAAGTATGTCTTGCAAGTAGTTAGCAAGCGTTTAAAGAAGGGAGTGCCGTATGCCTACAGGGTCATTTGTCTCCCCGACAAGTCGCTGACAGTGGGTCGCTGATCTCCCCTGAGAGACTGGCTTGGCGAGCAAACATTTCTGTTTAAACAGCAATACGCACTCAGAGAAATTAGCAACCAAGACGACTAGTCGGCCACGTGGCTGCCTCTCCCCAAGACTTGCCAGCTCCCAGAAGATTAGTTCGTAAATTCTACACTCCCAACAGCAGCCTCCTGACTGATACATTAAACATTTGGCCCAGTCACAGCTTATTAACACCACACACGCCTGTAGTCTTGGAATCTACTAAAGAAAATTGAGATCTTAAAAGTTGTCATTAAATGGAGTTTCGTGAATGGAGAAAGTTCACGCAGTCTTCTCAAGGATGTGTTAGAAGTATGGCAACCTCAAGAATAAAAATACCATCATCGTTAAAAATGGCCCATGAGTATATTGGCATCATGTCCTGCTGAGACAAAAGCATTTAAGAGGAATATAATTCACTTTTTGTGAACAAAAGATGTGTTAAAATGGTCTACGAACATTGACAGACTGACCCTTAACCAATTTTGTTTGCGCTTAAAACTAGACCTGAAGTGAAAATGTTTGCAAATGAATGAATAATGTCTTTGGTAAATATTAAGTTTAGAGAAAAAAATACAGCAGAAGACACGTAGCTAGACAGCCGTGAGTGCAAAGTGTTATGTCTGTAGATTTCAAAAGTAGAAAAGATTTACGGCGTTGATAGGACGGAGTTGGTTTGTCTGACATGGTGTCAGCGGTTAATGAAATCAGGGACCCGATCAAAGTGCAGGGGGTGGCTGTCACCCGATTCTAGTGGAGGGTAGATAACATTGGGGAGCTGCGATCGCTACGAGGCTTTTCTTTCTTTCACTTCGAAAGTTTAACTTTCGACATGACGTTTTTATCAAAAGGCAATCTGATCAGTCAATTTTAAAAAATTGGAAACAAGCAACATCTTATAAACATTGAAAGAAAGATGCTCCCGAGCTAAGTACACATTTATTCCTTTCTTACGTCTTTCACCTACACACAACAGTATTAAAACAAACAGGTGAAAAGGTTTATTGACAACATGGGTATCGAAGTTATAAAAGCTTAACTTAAAACGAGCAAACCCAAGATGGAAACTAAAATGACAGTAGATCAAGGCAGTCATGTGTGTGCCTACTACCAGAATTCATCAAAGCTCAGCATCCTAGTTGTGGCCTCGACTCCGCAAATGGAAAATCATTTCTTTGCTTCTCCGAATAATGGCATGTATCTTTTCCATAAATTTAGCAATGCCATTTTCCTGCCTGTTCGTAGACGATGAAACAAATGTGGCGGTTTCTGTCAGCTGACGCAGAGCGAACATTTGACACAAGCATCTTTTGACCTTCAACAGAATGCAAGGCTCTCCCCGACCAAAGATCCTTTGATGTTCAGGAAGCAATCGTCTTTACTTCTGCTGGTTCCTATGGAAACTTCAAACAAAGATTGTCATTTCAGACCTGTAGAAATCTCATTATATTCCCGAGTTTCTTCCAGCACGTCGTGTAGCTTGGGAGACGCTTTCCGATTGACAATTTTTGCCAGTCTATTCCTGGCTCCACGTTTTTCGTGAAATATAGAGAAATAAGAATCATTGCCATAAATCTATCCGCTGGCTATACGGAAAAGCTATTCGTTAACCGTTAACGGTGACTTAATTTCTGTCAGCGCTAACTGCAACGTGAAATCGAGGGGAACCAGTGCAGCAATATGAGCCTTCTTCAAGGAATCGAAGCACATAACGAGATTATTTTAAACAAGGGATGATGATGAATTATTCTAAAGGAATCAAAACTAAATCTGCCTGTTGGGTCTGGGTTCAAAAGCTGGAACTTGGGGAAGTTCTTCTTTGGCACCGCACGCCAGGCGGAGCTTCCCCCCGTACTTGGATGGGACGGGCGAAAGTATCGGCTGGTGGAAACTTTGTTATGGCTGTCGGAGGTGTTGCCACTCGCTGCCGGCCTGCGGTAATCTAATTGCTTAGAAAAGTCTAGGTTTGCGATGCAAGACATCCAGTCACACGGCCGTATTCCGAATAGTTCCACGTGTCTGCTCTGAGTCAATTCCGAGGTCTGCCACTGGAAGGCATCTGCTCTTTTTTTTTTATCTCGAACTCCGATGGACTAGTGAGAAAATGCGGAAATAAAAGGGATTCGTCATTTAAATAAAGCATAGCGTCCATGATTTGTTCTTTTGGTTACGGAAAGCCTCATGAATTACCAAGCTGATTTTCTCTGTGGTTTTAGGATACCGAAAGTAAAGGTGCACAGTAAGCAGAAATCAAAGATCACATTCGCTAGATTTCCACAAAACTGACATATTGAAGTAGTATTGCAGCAAGTATTTAGGCTGATTCAGACAGCCCTTTACCTTAACGCAAGGACAATTCTTTTTGTAACTTAAAAGATTAAAAGAGGCGGAATTGCACAGTCGATAAATGGCAAGAGATATACCGCGAAGGCCGCAAGTAGAACAGGCACACTCCTGGCTTTCCGTTTGTTAAAACAAATAAAATAACTTATGGATTTATGATCTACTTAGTAAAGTGAGTTTCCTTATAAGCTGCTGGAGGCAAGAGAGAGATAGAGAGAGGGAGGGGAAGGAGGAGGGGGAGGAGGAGGGGGAGGGGGAGGGATGCATACGCTGGCAGTCCTGATATTGACATCAACTTCAAACACGATGCTGGAAAATGTAAGTTTATTTGTGCAATGGAGGGATTTCGTGACAAAGTAGCTTATAAATCTCTACAAGCAGGGGCTTAAAATATGGTCACACATGCTGCAAATGAGCCCAAAAGCTTGCACACATATCCTTCAGAGGTGAAAATGTTAGCTGATAGGAATATATGGATACAAAAAAGCGTGGTTGGGTGAGTGAGATTAATGGATACATAAAAATTAAAAAACCATATATTACTAGAATTAAAAAAATGCAACAAACAAAATATTTAGTCGGTGCTTGACAGTTCGCGGAAGTGCGAGCGTTCGGACAGCTGGATAGGTCTGGTTTCATATGAAGTATTTGATAATAAAGTCTGAGGCCCTGCAAAAGATTTTCAGAATGCAGTTGTATATTGCTGGGAGATAAATTTTTTAGGTTAAATCCACCAGCGTGGCAAGCAAAACTAGGGCACGGAGCTAAATGTAAAGGAAAAGATCGTGTGCGTTTTGTTTGCTTCATCTTTTGAATCTGTGGCTACTAGTCACTAATGAAACCCTACCGGGCAAAAGGAAAAAAATCAATAGTTTTTTCAAGATGCCAGATCTTCAGCCATAGAAATTTCGTTTGCATAAAAATTGCTCATTAAAAGTGTAATCTATTTTAAAAGTAATCATTTCTTCATTAGCATGAGAAAAATAACGGTTCAGATATTTTCACCACAAAAATTGTAAAATAGAGCCTGTGTGTATGTGCGTGCGCGCGCATGTGTGTGTGTGTGTGTGTGTGTGTGTGTGTGTGTGTGTGTGTTCGCAATCTGAGGGCTAAAGCAAAAGTAATGAAATCTGAGAAACCATCTACGGGTGAAGGCCAATAAAAGAAGAAACAAATGCAGAAGTTCAAAAATGTCATCCAGCAATTTGTTAGAAGTGGCTCAGGTTGTATATTTACTTTTCGAATTTTCTCTCAAAACGGTACGAACACCAGAAGATGCAAAGAAGATGGGAATTTGATAACAGCTTTACACACAGCACAGTTAGTAGTGAAATGAATGAATAAAAGACATGAGAGCTCTACACAAATAATGGAATAATTACAATAATGGAATTCGTGCTTGAGGAAACGCTCGTGCCTCATTTGTTAGTTCCTTCAAGGAAAAATGTTTTCAATTTTTTAATATATGTATATATATATATATATGTGAGAGAGAGAGAGAGAGAGAGAGAGTGAGAGAGAGAGGGAAAGGGCGAAAGAAGCAAGAAACAGTTTTGTCTTTCACTTCCAGCTTTCATTAAAGTATTTTACACAACACTGCCAATGTAATGTCTTGATGTAAAATTTAATTTTTTGTTGTCCTTGACTTATATAGCTCAGTATAGTTTACGAAAATCCCTGAAGATGCAACAGCAGCGAACCTTTGTTCGTTTTATTTGTTTACAACGACACCTTTTGTTTTCTAATCATAGCAAACAACCGCACGTGCGCAACTGCACAAGCGCATGCAGATACATTGGCATACATAATAAAACATCGCGAAACCCATGAAAGCCGCTCAATACTTCTGCTGGAGCGCATGCGCACAAACTGGGATTGTCTTCACTTCCGTTCTCCCAGTGCAGCATCGCTGTTGCCTTTGCGTGTCTGACGGAAAAGCCTCACATTCACTGTTTTTCACGTCGGGTCAAAAATATGATGAACTTTATGCCATTTCCCTCTTGTTCAGATAATGGAAGGGAAAAAGTGAAATAAATCGGTGGTGATTGATGAAAAGTCAGTCCGTGATATTGTTCGCTCTGCTTTACTGACAGACGTGTCCAAGATTGCGGAGATTTTTCTGCACTGTGTGAACCCCCAGCATCAGGAGAACGCCTGACACTCTTACGCAGACCTGCCTATCAGGTTCGCTCCCCTGATTGACCAGTTGGCATCCCTGTTAGTCCCAAGTCTCATCTGTATCCTACTGTGGAATGGTTAAACATGTGCTTTTTGACCCAGGTTCAACGACTGCTCTTCATCAGCATTAATATAGTATCTTGTTATTGCTGCCGGAGCTTCAAGGCAAAAGGTCAAGTTTGTGCGCAAAAAAGCCTGTGTGACCTACAACTGTGAGAACCTTATAGTAACACATGGACAATCACTGTCCAGAAAGATTTTATACCTCAGATTGAATTCTCAAGTGCCCTACAACATACTGCAGACACCCTCATCTTCACCCCAACTCAAATTGTTATGAGTAATAAAGAAGAGGAAGAAAAAAAGCAAAGACCGAAAGCACTAAGCCGTTGACAGCTGGACATCTGGTACTTTCTGACCACTTGACAGATCTGTGGCAAAGCTATGAACTTGTGGCAAGCAATTAGTGGAGCCTTGGTGATGGAATAGAAGATGAAATGGGGCTTGGAAGTTTGTAGTCACTAAGACTCTTCCATCCTTTAACATCATGGGTAATTCTAGAATGGCAATTAGCTCGCCCAGCTAAATCTTGTTAGATGTTCTGATTGTAATCCTAGCCAGGACGACTAGGCCACACAAGTCATTTTAATGGCGTCTTTATGTAATCGCAACTGAGAAGAACTTTCGTGAAAAGTTATTGAACAACTCTTTTTATCTGTGTGTGTGTGCTTTTATCTAGGAAAGGGTACAAAATACACATGGGTAACAAGGCGCTTCCATATTTGAGATATTGCAGTTTTTCCCATAGTGTAGCTAGCGTGGCTCAATTTAGTTGCTTAATTGTAATTGTTTTTGCTTAAATATTCTTTAGTGTCTACCACAATAGTTCTCACAGCTCTGTCGAAAGACCTTTTCTTTCGTTAAGAAGACATCAGCAATCCCTAAAGGGAAACGACTCCACATTTCTATGTTCAGCAGTCTCTAATGGCTCATGCGAGGTTTGGTATGTTTCACAGACCTGCCATAACCCTCGTGGACATTTTTGGTCCATGCTTTGTGGAGTGTCTGTAAGTTCATTAGTTATAACTGTTCTCAGAGGAAAGGGGCAGAGGGTGACTGGCAGGGTGTCTATCGCGCATCCAGTCATGAAACGTGGGGTAGATGGATGGGTAGTTGTTGTGGTGGTGGGTGGTTAATGCTGCGTCATAGAAAAATTGACCAGCAGACCTTGAAATGATAGCCACCCCTTCTCTGATATGGGAAGGGGTTCTATCGGACCTGTTAATTACGGACACCTGCAGCTGTGAGGACCTCAAGCTCATTTCGTGGTCTGCCGGAGCTGCTGGCTGTGTGCCTTACGTAAAGAAGTGCGGGGCAGTTAATACATGTATCCACGAGTAATCGAACTCATTAATTGGTTTTAACCCAGCATGTCCTTTTGTAGACAGCAATGGGCACAACTCCAGCAAAGGCACAGGGAAGAGAGGGAGTAGCGAAGATTATCGAGATGTTTTCATCTGTCAGCCGCGTCTGCGGTCTTGGAAGCTTAACTTGGGATGTGATGTTCAGAGTAACTGCTTCTGTTCTAGTTACACACTTTTTCTCATCTCCCACTCTCTCTTTCTTTGTATCTCTACAACTTCCATATCACAACCGTATTATCAATTTTCTGCCATGTATTTCAACTTTCCACGATGTTTTTCGTCAGCCCACAATATTTTCAAACTTTGAGCTATTTATGTCGACAAGGATTAATCTGGAATTGGATAGACATTTGTAAGTTAAACTCTTACTTTTAAATCTTTGCTATTCTCCTTTTTACAGATAATTTGTTTTTTTACGATGGGTACAAAGTTCGAGTTTTATGCTCCAGATCTTCAAAAACGAGAAAGTCTTCGAGACTGACAATCCTTACCAGTGATTTTTTGATGTTTTGATTAACATTGTCACAATGGCCACACTTCGGACTTTTGAAAGAACTGAAGTGCGAGGGTAAATTAAACTTTTGAAAATGAGACAGCACTACGGCCGTGTTTAATGTTTCTTTCAAACATTCTTTAGAATTTCCTTCTGCATTTTTCTGCATTTAGATTACGATATAACACAAGCTTTCGTCTTTCGCTCTGTTGTGTTTTGAAACATGGGAATTATGACTTATACTGAGTGGTGTAGTTCGATGTTTCTTTCCCGACAAGTTGGTGTCAGACTATATTCAGTAGAATGAAAACCCGTCATGGAAGTAATTTTCCTGCAAAGCTGCTTTCAACTCTGTATCAACAGTATGCCTATCTTTCTATGGGGAGGACGCTACAATTTGTTGGCGTGGTCTGCCGACAGTATTTATTAAACAGGAGCTCTGAACATTAATACAAACGTCATGTCAAACGAATTTTTTTTCCTCACCCCTTCCTTTCCTAACACGGCATTGCGACATTTCGTTTAGAATGACTTGGGTAACTGATCTTTTACAGGCATGCGCAAACAGTCGAACACACTTTTTTCTGCTTAGTCACTCTAAAATAAAAAAAATCCTACATACACGGCAAACCCAACTTCAACTCAAACCTAATCCATAAGCCTAACTGAAGCCTAACCCAAGCCCTATAGTTGTCTTATTTATATATGTCAAGCTAGCACGTTAAGCACACACATACACACAGAGACACGCACACAAAACATATACATAAAGGACACACAAACATTCACACACACACACACACACACCACTATACCATCTCCAGAGTAACAACAACAACAACAACAACAAAACTGTTTATACAAAAACAAAATCCCCCCCAAAATCACACTCCAAACCTGCAAGTGAAAACTACTTAATATACCCATTACACTAGTTAAGCTACTGAAGGACTGCATTTTAATTGGTCAGCATACAAGACAAATTATTGAAGAACGTAAAAAGAAACGGTGTTTGCACACCCTATCCAGGATAGAAGTCCGTGCAAAGAAAATCTCGCAACTAGGACTGGGGTCACAAATACGGCGTCTAGCCGAAATTTGCATGCGCGTGCCAGGGGAGGTAGGACCGGCTCGATTGTCTCTCTCCATTGTTAATTCGGACTTTTATGGTGAAGCCAGTCAGGCCTCATCAGTGGCCTACTTATCAGCTGTCTCTCCTTTCCAAAGCTAGGAGGGGGAGTTATTTGATAGCACACAAAACTGTTGCAGCAGCTCCCGCTGGCAATTAAGGGACCGCGGCGGCTGAGGGGACAGTGGACAGTAAAGACGCTGTTGTTGACCGAGCGTGTTCCGTGGATGTGGCGGTGAGAGTTAACGTTTTGTTCCGACGGCAACACTACTCCATCGACAACGGACGGCTTCTCATCACCAGCTAAACGTCTGAAACTTTAGCACTGCACTTGTTAGTTTAAGGTCTTTCCCCGATGCGAAGGAACTGAGACTACACTTCCTGTCTGTGCAAGATTCCTCCTGATGGAGACAATGAAACAATGTTCGCTTGACGTTCATAGTGTGAGCCGGCAGAGCAGCGCGGGACAGAGATCAGTTTTTGTATGCAGTGTGCATGCGCATTGTCTTCACTCGGTGCTAAATCGATGAAAAGGAAGATTAAGAGGCTCAGTCTCGGGTCTGCCGTAAGGGGAGACCACGCCATCAGACCTGTGAAGAAAACCATAAGCATATTAAGGAGGGAGAGAAAGGTGTGTGTGTGTGTGTGTGTGTGTGTGTGTGTGTGTGTGTGTGATAGAGAGAGAATGAATTCTCGCTCATTAAAGTTTTGTAGCTATTTTTAATAATAATCATAATAATAAACGCGATATATATATATATATAGCATGGTCACGCTACAAAAGAAGCATGCTTTCTGCGCTTGACACAAAAACGAAGAATATAGACAGCATATAAAAAAGTAAAAATAAGCAACAGTACTGACAAAGTACTCAAAGACAAACATAGAAGACGCAAAGACAAATAGGGAAACAGTGAGGAATGAGTGTAAGCTGTCAGTTGTTTAAGTATGTTTAAAGCAAACAACACTCATCCCAGATGTCAGTTATTTGAGCATGTTTGTTTAATAATAATAATAATAATAATAGTGAAGATTTGTATAGCGCATATTCACACTCATAGAGAGCATGCTCTTAGCGCTTAAAACGGGGAAGAGACGTGGACTAAGTAGATACAGAACACAGGGGACGAAAGAAAACGACAGTACTGACAAAAACAGATAACAAAAGGCATCAAGTAACAGGAACAGAGAAAAATAGTGATGGGTAAAGTAGCAAGAGGGAAGGGGGGGGGGTAAGGACTAGCATTGTGGACTAAGAGTAGTGCTCAAGGAAGAGGTGCGTTTTCAGTGCAGATTTGAAGGATTCAATTGTAGGAAGGTGGCGGATATGGAAAGGAAGAGAGTTCCATTGTTTTGCAGCACAGTAGCCAAAAGTCCTGTGACCATATGTTGTTGTTCTGGTGACAGGAACAGTCAGAGTACGGTTGTCAGAGGAAGAGCGGAGTTGTCTGGCCGGAGAGTAAGGGATGAGAAGTTCAGAGAAATAGTCAGGACAGGAGCCTGCAAAGAAATTAAAACAATGCAAACAACATTCATCCCAGCTGGAAGTGTAGCTACCTGTAAACAAGGAAAGGAAGCTATTGTGGTGCCAGTGTTTCATATTCCCCGAGGACAATGTCGTGCAGGAGGTGTGCAAAAGGGAGAATCGAATCGAGTTTCGTTGACTTCATCAGTCTGGGTATTAAAAGAACGCAATTGCTCGTTTCAAAAATACACCAGCGTAAGTACAATCGAATTGCAGACAAAATGAAAAAAATAATGCGAAAAAAAGGAAAGAAAGATCACACTACATTGCTGTTGATAGATTGAACTTCCTTGTTACAGCGGCAAGTTGAATGGCAGGAAGCCTTGCTCCGTTGATTGGCTTCTAAAAGAGCACACTGTTGTCACTACATCGAAAGTCCATCTGTTTGAAATAAAATTGATTGCACTGGAAATGACTTTTTGATGGAAGTCGCTAAGTAGCAATTTGCCAAATTTGGCCACGGAGTAAAAATTCAAAATTGTAGAAGGTAAGACTTTCTTCATAGAAGGTGGTCAAAAAAACGGCATCCACGTTATCCCGCTACTGCCTGAACCTCAGGTCTCTAAGAACCCTGAAGGGGAAGCAATCTCGTTACCCCCCAAAGATCACCGCCATGGAATCAGTGGCTTAGTATCCCCTCCCCTCCGCTTCCCATGAAGCTATTAGACGTGAGTTATCTCGAGGGTCTGGAAAGGGCATGGCATCATCAAATCTAACCAATTAGAAATGCCAAAAAAGAAGAATTGATACAAATCTCGATCGAAAGAACTATGGATGCTGTGGTCGGTCTGATCCAGCAACGGTAAACAGCTTGTCTCCAAGACGATAAAATCGTGTGTCGTTGGTTTGAATCTCGCCTCCATCAAATCTGTTACTATTTTTATATCACTATGTACAAAAATGGATAGAAATGTAATGTTTTCCAGTTTGATTCGGATCAAGAAGTGGTCAAAAGATCGCTGCCAAAACACTAAAGATCTTGATTGGTGGGTTGGGATCTTAGCGGCACAAGATGAGTAACCGTTTATAAATCATTACTAAACCTCGCAAAATCGTCGCATGTTTTACCATCGATAGCTTTGTAACGCAGTTTACGTGTACTTTGATGAAATGTTGCATGTGCATGATGACGTTTCAAGTATGTTTAATGCAAAAAATCCGCCCAGAGACAATTTTTATTGTAAGCATTAGCAAAATAATAAAAATAACCATTGACCAACGTGTAAGCAAAGCAAGCAAGTCATACGCTGAGCCTACGATGAATCAGCAATAAAATGAAGATTGCCATATAAAATGTACACGGCAGTTTCAGAGCCCATAGAAGCAGGCTGCGCCTCTTCTCCTTCTTGGCGGTGTCCGCACGGTCTGCTTGTAATCCCCCATAGGTAGCGCTATTCATTAATCACAAAAATGAGATTTCTTTCGTCACACTCTTCGCAGCATCCGGGCTCTGCGAAATAGCGCCGCCACCCACGTGGGATTCGTCTCGTCCCTCCGTGCAAGCGGAGGACACAGACCAATCTGAAACAGCTGGGACCAGCGGGGCCATAAAGACTTTGTGGAGCAGCCCTGCTTTGATGTGTAGGTCGTGGGCCCCTTTGTAAGGATGGATATTCTGCAGCTGTGGTGATGGAATAGCGCTTAGGAGGTGTCGTGCTCTGCGTTCTGCATAGAACCTCTCTAGTGTGTTGATTCGTGGATTCGCTTATGAAGGAACACGTCGATAAACTATGCACTCCTTAAAGCATGTGCGCACGCACACAAACACACAAATATCTATGTATCAATGTAACACAGTCACGTTCTTGTGTAGACATAAGCAAAGATTTTGGAAGACAAGGAGGAACAGAAAACCATAGATATTGAACCAAAAAAGCGTTTTATTTCTCCTCCTGATTCTTGATCCCTGTGTGTGTGTGTGTGTGTGTGTGTGTGTGTGTGTGTGTGTGTGTGAGTGAGTGAGTGAGTGAGTGAGTGAGTGTGCTAAGGTGCACCCGCAATATTCTGGAGCCAGTTGTTTCCTCTCCTTTTTTCTGCCATTCTATTAGGCCAGCTTTCAAACGTTGCCAAACTTGATGACCGTGCCGACGACTTTTTTTTAAGGGAGACGTGTAGATAACGGACATAAATATGCAAGGGATGGCGATGTTTCCCAGTGAACTTGCCCGCTCCTTGGAGGAAACGTTGCACGCAAACATCCCCCGTTTTGCAGTCAGCGCCCCCCCCCCAAAAGCAAGAAGCTAGCAGCATGGGAGAGTGAAAGGGAATGTGGGAGGAGTCCTGCTGATACTGTAATCCGAGGAAGTCTCGCAATATCTGGGGATGTAAACATGCCAATATTTATCGGGCACTCAACGGCCGATACGTTCTGCGACGTCAACAGATCTCGATGGATATCTCGCCTCGTTCACGTAGAAATTCGAGAGCGCTCGAGAATATGCCGAGAGGCAGATGTCAAGGAAGATTCGGAGAAAAGTGAGCCTGGTAAAATACTGTCCCGGGTTGGACATGTGAGGTAGATAATAGTCATAAGGCGGTCAGCAATGGACAGCGAAAGTAGAATTTCGTGTCTATACTGCGCGACAAGCCTAGAATTAGCATAAAATGGAAATTCTGTGAAATTCGAAGCTTGTCCTGCTGGAGTGAAAGGTAGACTGACTTCAAACACAAACACATATTAGCGTCCTCGTTGTAACACCCACGTACGCATACGGACAAACAGAGATGAAAAAAACATGAAAAAATAGACGCACACACGCCAGGGGAACATGGACACACTGTAACATTAAAAAGAAAATAACCACGCCGATACATTTACAAGGACTTAAAAACAGGCGCGTCTCCTCCAGACACGACGTCAGCACCTTCACCAACGCTATCATCACCACAAAGTCACCACTAGCACGAAACTCATACCATAAAAACAGGCTTACATCGCCACACAGCCACCACCAGCAAGCTTACCGCTCACAATGTCGCCCCAATCGACTTGCTGCCTACATCGGATGTTGCTCTAACAGGAATCGTTTGAGGGGACGGCGTTTGCCCGGATGTCATCTCCATGGAAACTCAGTCGCAAAGTTTACTTTCTAAAGATCTGGGATATGGTAGCGATCTCAGATGTGGACACAAGCTTTATCCTCGGCATCCCAGACAGTGCATGGCGCGTCTTGATACCAAAAGTCAGGCCGCCAAATAAAGTTGGGGGTTTGGGGTGGGAAGGCCACGTCTTTAGAAGCCTCAATCCCAGGCCAAATCTTCCACTCTCTCTTGCTCTCTGTGCGAGAACAGCTTGTATGAGAGAGTGAATTTCTTTTTTTTCCATTAAAGAACGCGTATTTCTGTAGATAGTTGGCTGAAACCGTCTTACCTGATTAGACGACTGGTTGAGTGTGTATCTACTCGACGCGTGACCGCGCCGCGCATACTTCCGGACCCCAATTCACGGCCATCTTGTCGTCGGAAATTTTTCCTCCATCGCCATCCGCCTCTCTGTTTGACGAGAGGCTCTGAAGTCGGACCTCCTTTCCTTTACGGTCTTCTCTGGGGCCTGGCACTTTGAATTCCATCAATCCACGTCTTCTCCTACCATCAAAGTTCTAGCCTGAGTGGTTCTATTATATTCAGATTGTTCGCCTCCGAATCTGGGGTCTGTACCAGCCCCTTGCCACCCCCCTGTCGTCCACTCGTGTGTTGTCATCATTAAGATTGGCTTCTTCTTCAAGTCACTAGAGTTACCGGCTACTCTCAGCCTTGGAACATCTTTCGCTCGTATTCTTTAGAGGTTCGGAGGTTTTCGTCGATCGTAAACTCGAACAAAAGTAAACCCAGACGACAGTGCATAACGGATCTGTAGCCATAACTTCTCTCTAATCTCCTTTCCCTACTTTGGTGATCGTCACCGTGTTATACCCACTCCTGTAGTAAACAGGCATTTGAGGGAATTTGATAAGAAAATCTGGTCGATCAATCTGCAGTCATTTAAGTTCCGCAAGTCCAACATTAAAAAAAAATCAGTTCGCCCTTTTCACTGCTCCGAATTTCGACCCGGTCCCTCTGCTGTCTGCTCTAGTGTTTGCTCAGTAATCTGCTTTATAGCTCTCTCTGCACTTGGTCCGCAGTTTCCCTGTATTACACCAGGTAATTTCCTCAATACCTTTTTGCCTGTAGTTCGCTATATACTTTAGCCGATAATTTGTTCTGTGGTCTGTCCTATACTTTGCTGTTTAATTTGACCTGTAGTTTGCTCTATAACCCAGCCTGTAGAACCTATATAATTTAGCCTGTTGTTCCCTGTAGCTGACTGTATATTTGAGCAGATAGTTTGCTCTACAGTTTCCCTGTAATTCGTTTAATTTCTGTATTGACGCTTGCTCTGTATTACTGCTGTAATCTTCTCTGTGGCCTTCACTATATGTTACTGTATTTTGCAATATAATTCTTCCTACAACCCAGCAAACACGCAAGATTCACCCTAGCTAGGCCCAATCTTGGTCAAGATTGGGCCTAGCTAGGGTGAATCTTGCGTGTTTGCTGGGAAGTGGGGCGGTCCGGTGGCGCAACGGTTAGCGCCTGTCACCAATACAGTGAAGGTTGGCTGTCCTGGGTTCAGTTCTCGTCTCGGGCACGCTGTTCTTTCTCTGCATGTGGCATCTGTTTATAGGGCTGGCTGCCTTGCCGTAATATAGCCTTAGTTGCTGGCTCGGCGTAAAATACCAATTAAAAAAAAATTCCTACAAGTGCTCTATAGTCTTGCCTAGAGTGGGACTTCTCGTCCACATTTTACAAAGACACGATTCCTTCTGAACACATACTTGCTGAGAGTATCATTATATTTACTTCAGGCAGGTATTATAACCTTTTCTAGGAAAGAATGTCACTGTTTCGAGCCTCAGCTTGGTCTATGCTACTTCAAATTGTGTGTACTTATTTCTTTAGACGTAAAGAAAGCTAGGTTACAAAACAAACTTACATGGACATCATCGCTGTTTTCTTTTTTGGCCGCCTTATAACACCTACCTTCATTATGTCCAAACCACGATACTTTTTTGCCAGGCTCATTTTTGTCGAAGATGAGAATAACCCCGAAAAGAATCTGATTAATTTGTTTTTTTTGTATAGAAACCTGTCACTAGCGTCAGAATGTTGTTAACACGCTGTTGAGTCAGACTCACCAGTCACGTGATCTGACACCCTTATTGGAGAGGAGTGAAGACACAGATGTAGAGAAGAATGAGCACTAACAGATGCACTAGCAGAACCGGAGATTCACAGCAGTGAGGCAAAGAGATGTGAGGTTTTTTTTTATTTGTTAGTTTGCACTCAGCCGCCAATACTTGAAAGCCCTCCACAGGATCCTAAATGCACCGAAAACGAAACCTCACCGAAAATTCACGTACTTCGATTTCATTTAATTCTATTAGAGTTCTGTCAATTTTCTTTCTTTCTTTCTTTCTTTCTTTCTTTCTTTCTTTCTTTCTTTCTTTCTTTCTTTCTTTCTTTCTTTCTTTCTTTCTTTCTTTCTTTCTTTACCTGCTTAGGTGAAAGCTACATTTATGTTCTTTTTTATTGCCACTAAGACGAGTACTAACCGGCTTGGGACGGACGGAGAGACAAAGGTCATCTATGTGAGGTCACATATTTATGGAAGATAACACTTATCTTTATGATTGTGTTTGCATATATCACATGATCTTTAGGGAAAAATATTCGAAGAAAGGGGGCTTCGGGTGCAGACAGATACACAGGGCACGACCAGAAAACTGATTGAGTTAACCGACCAGCACCTCCTGAAGGTTTTCCGGGCGAGGTCCTGTTGCAACACCACGAAAGTAGTCAAACGCAGCAATCGAATTTCATGAAACTCATCCGGCTTAATGCTGGTCCGGAACAGATTCATGTCGCACAAGGTCAAGCTGGCAACCATTTTAGGGTCTTCCTCTTAAATTCAATGAAACTGGATCGGTGCTCCGGTCAGCATACACGCAACGAAACATTTTAAGATAATTTTTACGAGAGTGTTTGCCTAGTTACGGTGATTGAATCCCGTTAACTTATTTATGCCGGCTGCTCCTACAATTTAGAAGCTTGCCATACATTTATGCGCACCCGTGCGTGTGTGGGCGTTTCCTCAAATGTTTTTGACGCCTCTCGCGTCTTAAGGCAACGCCAGTTCCTCCTGCAGCTCCCTGTCTTGTTGCATTTGCTTTTTCTCTACTGCATACAATATCTTTTATTTTGTCTCTTGCGATTTATGTGCGTGCTTGGGACAGCGTAGTCCGTGCATAAATATATGCTGATGGGAACAAAATTATTGGCTCTTTTCAGTATGATATTGGCTTGCAATATTTTCAAATATTGAACAAAATTATCCCTTCACCTAAAAAAGAATGACAGGGCACACCAATGGACAGCGAGGTGCGTGGGGGGGAGGAGGGGGGAACTGGTGTTTTACGCCTAGCCAGCAACTAAGGCTATATCATGGTAAGGTATCCAGCCCTGTAAACAGATGTCACATGCAGAGAAAGAACAGCGTGCCAGAGACGAGAGCTGAACCAAGGACAACCAACCTTCACTGTATTGGTGACAGGCGCTAACCGTTGCGCCACCGGACCGCCCGCGAGGTGCGTGGAGGAGAGAGAGAGAGAAGTGGAAAACGTGAAAATGAGTAAAAGCAATGATTTGGCACCCCAGTTCATTTGCAAAACAACAACATTAATATTTATATTTAGGTTACCTTTCTGTGAAGCCTAATTACCTTCTAAATACTATTGTTGCAAAAGTTTTTTACGAACTCATAAAACCAAATAAATCACGATCAGTTACAAAAAATACTTTTACTGTAAATAACAGTCATAAAAAATTAATACGGAGAACGCAAAAAACAAACAAACAAAAACTCAACAGCCTACTCACCGAGGAAGTGGTAAAAATTAAAAAAATGTGTTTCATTAAACCTGCGCAAATGGATTTAAAAAATGTAACTGTTATTTTCGTGACAGCACAGTGTCCTAATTAGAGATTAATTTCAGCAACCCTTTGAAGCATTGATGGGACATTTGATAAGGTCCGCTGACTTGTTTGCGCTTTTCACTGTCATCACCACTGAACAGACATACTTTTCGGCAAACCGCTTAAACGAGGTGTACAGAGAAATGGTGGTGCTGAAGAATGGTCCAGCCATCTTGTAGCAAACTGAACGTACATGATCTGGCAACACCATGGATACCAACATGGCCACACCATACAAAAACTATGGAAAATATGAAGAGCAAAACACGACTTCTAGTGGCAGTGGACTGTTTTTCTGCAGTTAAGGTACATTTGAAATACTTCTATGCAGCAAAAGAGAGACAGATGGCCTTCCAGTGCGACGACTCCGGTCGTAGTGGGAGCTGAGAACAAACGAAGCAGACAATTTATGTCGCCACTGGTGTGTCTAGAGACTAGGATCGCCCCGAGTACAAAGGGTCAAGGCTTTTCAGTTATCTTCCTATTATTTATTTACCGTTTGTTTAGTAAAACTTTGTATCGACACAAAGTTATCAAACTATTCAGTAGATTGTCTTTATTAAGATATACACACATAAAACTGGGCTTGTCCTAAAAGACAGATGTTGTCTTAGGAGTTGTACTATAAAGTGCTTGAAACATTCTAGCATCTCTGGATTTGTTTATCTATAAGAATCTATCTGCATCTTCTCAAGGTAATAAGGGTTGTTTACAGAACATCTCTTGAAAGGGAAAATGAACTTATGAGAGACTTTCATTTTCAGTAAGTGGACTGGAAAATTTACTTACTAAATTATTTACGAATAGATATAGCAGGTGCTAGTCTTCAAAGGTTTACTACACACCAAATTTTCTAAGCCCACGTCTAAGCAATACGCACTAAATCAAAACAAAACTGAACCATTCTGTAGCATAAAAGAAAAGCTGGTCAGAGCAATTAGTCATTTATAACACGAATGAGTCCTTACTCTGAGCACAAAAAATCTTCCAAGTAAATTTCACGACATAATGATAAATAAGTTATCATATAACACAAAATGATGAGTTCGTATGCACCACTGGCATCTTCAAGACAATAAAGTACCAATTCTTGCTATTGGTCGTTACATTTGAAGAGAAAAAATCTTCACATCTCCAGACTTATTTGGGCCTCAGATGTGATAATATTGGTCTCATTATCATAGACTCATCCTCGTCACTCTAGCCTGTACAATAATTTCTATTATTTTCAGAACATTCTAAATTTCGCCGTCACTCATTTGGTGGCACCTAAGCAGCTCGTTGTCCACCTTGTCAAATTCCTCAAAGGTGAGACCCCATAGAAGAAATATCGCACTCCACAGAGTCGCAGAGTGCTGAGGTCTCAGAGTGACGCGGGGAAACGTCCATCATGGTAGTCGACAGGTGAAGACGAGTAACGAGTAATGAAGCAGTCTCAGTCCAACACTTGGTAATCGTTGAGCAGGCGCTTTGTATCCTGCTCATGGCTTCCTTGACATCCGTTTGCTTCTCTAGTCTTTGCAGACAATGTTGAGGAAGACGCGCTTTCTGTAGCTGGTCTTCGTGGTTCTGATGATACTAAGATCCTGTGGCTGAAGGACAACAGTGCGATTCTCTAAGTTAAGTAAAAGGTTTTTGACAGAGCAGTTGTCGATCGTAAAGGAAATTTTTAGGGGTTTTGTTTCTCGATTTTTCTCTACTTCTTGAAAAGCAGCTGGATCATAAAAGATTTTCTCTTTGCCTCATATTCACATGTGAAAAACGTTACCTTCTTAAAACAACCCGGGTTGTTAAAACAACTTTCTATCACCAAAGGCTTAAGTTTTTGAGTGTTTGATATGTTGCAGCACAGCAACGCCGTCCAACAGAGCTTGGATTTCTTTCCTCTTCGACAAGGATCCCAATTCACAGCCAAAGAGCGATTAAAAAGCAGCTGGTAGAGAATCACTGTTTCGTCCGCATTGAAACTGTCCTCTTAGCAGTGCGATAAGAGGGCTATTCTTGATTTTTCCTGATCACCGCTTGTTCACTTACTCATATGATACATACGCTACCTTACCCCAAATTTCTTTCTTTGTACTGAGCATAGAAATGGATCCGACAGCCGATGCTGGCTTGGAAGTTATTTATTTCGAAGAATATTGCATGTTGTAGAGCTTTAGAGAACTCAACATCTTCTTACACTTTAGACCGATGCTGCTGTCCTGTAGATTAGCTTCATTTTTGTACGGTCTTCGAGAATCGTCGACAGCGTGGATCATGCCTAATGCGGAACTAATGAGCCACGCCTTTATTTTTCTTTCCCTCATCAACTTTAAAGAGGATGCGAGTCTTCTCTGAGTAAACTGACGATACTTGTTAGAAGCTAGTTAACTGTTCTATCATACTGATGACAATTTCTCTAGCAGATGAAATCCTCTCTTGCAACAGATAACGCGTGTCCGTGAAATAGACGCTTGACATAACTTAATCGAGCATCATCGGGTCTTTTGTCATCAAACCTATTCAGGTCTTTTGTCATCAAGCATCTTTAAGTCTTTTGTCATCAAGCATATTCAGGTCTTGTGCCACAGATACCGATTCTTCTCTCTCACTAATTGACTCTCTTCCTGCTTTACACTCATATTTACAGCTGGGACTCCAAGAAAATTTAGTCATAATTTTTTTTAAACTTCGACTCAAAATTAGTTTGTTAGATTGACGTTATATCGATATTTTTTTACGTTGAGCTCTATGAGAGTTTGCCAGGTATATTAAAAAAATATTATATCAAAATTAGTTAGATCGAGATTCTAACTGTTTATACATTTATTTAAAATCTAAAAACATAAAAATAAAATAAATAATAAGGCATGGTGTCTCATAATTGTGACACAGGCGCCTGGATGTAAAAATGTGGTTAACTTTGACACGATGGTGAAAACCATTGCTCACCATGATACAACACGGCCTCGCTTAAAACGGCTCTACGAATGCAGTCCAGGGACTAGGAAGATGTCGCATGCACCTCCAAACAGTGTATCCTTTGGACTAGCCCTATATCAATACAAAGCTGCAGATGTCGCTTCACTTCAAGCTCACTAATAGCTCAGTCTTTGGGTTGTCCACGCTTTCATCAGTCATCCATAATTAATAACTAGCGATTATTATATGCTGGTTCTGCATATATTTTATTATTTGGTCTGGGTTAGATATTTGTATATGTTTGTGCGCGCGCTAAAAAATATTGAATAATTGCTTTTACTGCAGCTCTTATGGCTTAAGTAAGAATACCATGAAGTGTAAAGGAAACCTTATCCTTTTTTGTAAAGTCGCTCATATATTGTGAAAGCTACCTACAAATTTTAATCTGTAGGCAAGCATTTAACTATCGATCGTTGGCATGCTTTAAGAACACTTTGTTAGAAAATAATTTTTCGAGAAACCCTGAAACTCTCCCCTCGCTCATGCACTGCCAGTCTTCAGCTAATTTCAATACATCGATTTCTGGTCCCTGGGCAAGGGATTTAGAGTGATGTCCTTTTTGTTTCCGGGGCTGAGGTATTGGTAGAGAATTTCGGCCAGACGCAGATGCATGCATGAGAACGTGAGGAGCAATCGCTGGAAGCAACAATATCTCCAGCACTCACCACCGCGGTTCAGTAAGACGGAGTGATCATCCTTACACTACATTGTTCGAATCATAACTCTCCATGCCAACCTTATCTGCTTCCTCGTGTAAGGTCTGCATCCCCCTCCCTCTTCCCTAAAGAGACCCCCAATATCGAACGATACGATAAAGGAGGCAATATTCTCGTCTCTGTTTATGACATGTCGTCATAGCGTTACCTCCCCTTCAAGTCCTCATCACCTCTCCCAGTCATCATCGACTGGCCTTCGGCCACAGACCCTGGTGTTCGTTAACGTGTGGATGAGAAATGAGTGCACTAGGGAACTCTAGTGATATTGGGCCTTCAGGTCAACAATCTGTATTTCTTGGGCAGTGGGCGAGTCGATTGGGGGTTGGTGAGGGAGGAATGCTAGAGTGGAACGGTGAATTGACAAGCGGAATGCCCGGGTTCTAGAAAAGTCAACCGGGCCAAACCTTGTACGTGATGTTGCTGGACGGAAGAAACTCGCTGCCATAGATACTTAACTTTCTAGTCTTTACTGCCTCATTAATAGATAGCGCAAACGTTACCATCCGCCACATGGTGCAAAGGGACGTAAAGATCAGACTTTCGATCCGTGTGCGACAGTGTCAGGAGGAGATCAGAAGAACACAAAAGCAGAGATTACCACAACCTAGAAATCATGCGATTTGCTTCTTTTTCTAAAGAAATGTTTGCCGATTAATTTTGAACTATGTGGCAGTCGAGATGTGCCTCGCAGACGATCGTGCAGCACAAACTGATTTTTTAAATTCCCCAATAATCTGTATCTTTCTTTGTGTGCGTTGTATATTTGGATACAGTAGCTGGAGATGTAATCCATGCACAGAAAGCCAGTTGGTCGCACCGCCAGATGTCAGACAAAAAAAGGAAGTCTCCCCAAAGCCTTATTAACGGAGTAATACTGTAAATCTTGTTGGGACGGCTGCTTGAGAGGATCACTGGAAACAAACTGCTCAAGAAACTACAAAAATCTGTTGAGAATCGATCCTCGAAATATGAAGAGGACGCTGGGATGCCAGGTAACAGAACAATACGCCAGATGTTACGCTCCTCTTGCTGGACTGTTTTTGCCGGCTGTCAGGGTGCGATTCCCGCGCAACGCTGAACAGGTCAGATGTAATGACTGTTTTGATTTCGGACAGCGGTGTTAATCATGTCAGCTGTTGGACAAAGAAGCGTGTTTCCGGTATTAAAATTCCCTTGAGCTCGGCTTATTTCTTTGGAAACTTGGGCAGATATTAAAAAGGGGGCTTAAATGTTTGCTATTGGAGGTTTCATGAAAAAACAAACAAACAAACAAACAAACAAACAAACAAACAAAAAAGCCATAGTTTTGATTTTTTTTGCGATGAAGTTCGATTGTATCTGATAAGATTTGCTCTCCATTGTTGTTTAAGATACTAGAAACCGTACGTAACAAAGTGTTTCCTTGTTCACACGAATATAAGCAGTTTTTGTGCACGCATATATATATATATATGTGTGTGTGTGTGGGCGCGTGCGCCTGCGAGCATGTGGGGTGTGCATGTTAGTTCGTTTGTGTGCGTAATGTGTGTGTGGTGTGCATGTGTTTTGTGTCTCTGAACGTGTTTTTGTGAGCTAGCAAAAAGACAGAGACAATACGCTCCTTTCTAAAACTTTAATATAATTTAATTCATTTAATTATCTTTATTCTATTCTTTGAAAAGTTTCTGTAATTTTCCCTGTAAAGCCACGTAAGTAATAACGGTGTAATTTTGTTCTACACTTTCTTTAATTTAAATTACCGCTTCTCATAAATTTCGCTTTAATTAAAGTTAGCACAACCGTTACAAACTATCAGTTATCGAAACATGGTTAATCCAAGTAAGATAGTTTTGAACATAACGTTTAATGTTTATTGATGATGACAGATTTCTGTCGCAGGTAAACGTCTGTTTATTTTTCTTCTGTAAACTGAAGGAACATGTTTATTCCATATTCACTATTCATATCACGTGAACTGATTAAACATCACATCTCTGTTATCACTACCTCTTTTAAAGTTCATGCAGCATTAGATCCTTGCTTCAAACTATGTCTGCCTGCAATCAGATTGCGTGAAAAAACGTTTTGTAATCATCCCGATTAGTCTGTTAACTGACGGCCCGGCTTAAGCCCCTGTTTTTATTTCTCCAGGGCATGCTGGAAGTAATCGTTGATGAATTACACTCACGCTATCGCTTTTGTTATCTTCGCTCCGCCGGCGGTACGCCATGAAATCTGAATGTTGATCCACGCTAACGCTCTTAACTTGCCATATCATGTTCAGACAAAATCGCCCAATTCTAAGAAATGGCAAGAAAAATAAAGATGTCGACGATCCCAAAACTTAAAAAGGAAAAATAAACCACGGATACAAATGGCTTGCTTTAATGATGATACAATACTTCGTGTGACTCTTGCAAAAGGGTTGCCGGGAACAACTTGGGTTTTGTTTAATGCTAGTGTTTGTAGGTGGCAAGTGAAAGATCTGCTGTAAGGGTTAGAATCAACGTGTCGGCGCGGTTGCCGCGCGGTAGGTGGTGCGCGGCAGGAATCATGCAATTGCAGCAGTAAAAACAGCGATAGGCGGCAGACAGTGGTCGCAGAGTAACACTCATCAAGATAAAAGTCAGCCGCCACTTTGATGGAAGTGTTCACTGTGATCAGCAGGCCGCTCGTTCAGTTCCCAGTACTGTGTTTCTTTGTTTTGTGTTTCCCCCGCTGTCGCCACAATGGCGGCCTCGCTTACTCAATGCCCGTGTTTACTTCTGCACGCTGACGCACACGTGTTTTTCCAGTGTGATGGGGGTTGAGGTTGTTGTGGATGGCAGTGTAGTGGTTAAAACACTCTCTTGTCACCACTGCAGAGACAGGCCTTGGGCACAAATCTCGTTTTGGAACACTATATGTAAGACTTGTTCTTAGGGTTGGTCGTCGGGTTTTTTTCCCGGCTACTCCCTTTTCCCTCATTGTGCAAAAACACCTCTAGGTGAAAGCACTTTCCCTCCAAAGCAGCCAGCCAGTGTTTTCCTCTGTGTGTGTGTGTGTGTGTGTGTGTGTGTGTGATGCAAAAAAGAGAGAAGAAGATATCTTGAGATGATGAGGACGAAGAACGAGATAATTGAACATAAACGGATTAATCAGAAAGCCTTTCATTAAACTACAAAATGTAATAAAAATGTAACAAAAATAATTAAAAAGCACATTAATTTTCCTAGGCGGATAGCGTAACGCGCATGACGACGAGAAGATAAAAATAGGAGAATGGGTGACCTGTGGGGAGAAAGGGCAGTAGCTTGCCCGAGTTCTCCATTCGGCGTATAATCCTTTTTTTAAATAAAAGTTCGAGATTTCAGAGTTCATTGAATCTTTGATTTGCGGTCAATAAAATAAGTAATGCCGTCTGGTGATGACATTACACAATTACCTAGGCATTCAGAGGACTGATTACTGCGAGCTGACAGAATGAAAGAGTTCACATATAATAAAAAATGTTTTAGTTTTTATTTTTAAAACAGACCACCGGCAGCCACACCGCGGTTCTAAGTTCTACGTCCCACATACGAAGCATAATTCAAATTACTAATGTGAATCCGCTCTAACACGCACACACAAAAAATCAGTAGATCATCCAAAATTAAGACGAACTGGTGCCAACAAAAGGCCAAGAGGTCACATCCATGGCAGGCACGGCGCAAAACATACTTTAAAACTTTTTTCAAGTTTACAGAAAGAGCGATATGTCACTACAAGCATCCTAGATATGGACATCTCCAAGCCATCGACAAACAAAATATATTGGAAAGAGCTAGACCTTCTATGGCGATTTGGCGAAGCCTAGTTCCTTTCCCCAAACGATTAAATTTGCGGTGAAATCGATGTAGATTTCTAGCAACTTTTCCGCTTTGTTAGTTTTTGATCATCATACACAGAAAGGATTTTTCTTAAAAACAATGTAAAAGATTTTGTTTGAAACAGATATTCTTTATTTTGGGCATTAATGAAGATTTTGGCCTTTATTTCGATTTCTCGATGAACAAAACGATCCATGAGCTTCTTTGTAACGATGGTGCCAACGAGAGAGTAGAAGCAAATGATGATATTGACAGTGCAAGTAGACGTAAAAAGGTGTAGTGAGGGTCGTGAGACTGATATAGACAAGAGGTCAATATTGAAAGATGAGGCCATCAAAGAGAATATTGTTCTGGCATCCCTGGGGGATTTCGGAAAGTGTTTCTTAACCCGCAAGAAAAACAACATCTTTGGTTCAAATTTTCCGCTCTTCGTTCATTGCCATCTACGGATTGGGGGCACATTAAATGTCCAAACGTTGCAGAAGAAAAACGAATAAGAAACTAATAGAGAGTTATTCAGTATCTGATGAATTTTGTTTACATACACTTTTGTTACAAATGTCGGATGTAAAAGAAACACAAAACCGACATCACTAGGAAGTCTGTTTATTGCAAAACGGAAAGTTCACTTAGGTGGTTAAAGGGACGAGAGAGAATTCTTCGTGTCTGGTAGAAGATACATATACATTATTTATTACTGACTGACACGTTCCTGACGAACACTGTTATCTGCAACACAGTCGGTATTTCCGTTGCTTAGCGTAACAAGGACCTCGCTCGCAAACACACACACAGAACAGGGGGAGAGGAAGGGTTGATGATTTTCGGCCACGTGTGACCTAATGGGATCAGCAACGCCCACTTCAATCCCAACGTTCGCCTTTTCGCGTTCTTGTTTCGCCAATCGGCACAACGCAATGCTTTCAGCATCGTTCGCGCACAAAATGGCCACATGGTTTTATTTCGTGTCTCGATGGTTTCCCTTCGTAGCGGCCGCGGGCTCGCATTTCACGGTGTCCCTCCGTCAGGCGGCCTGTCTATTCGGAACGAAGCGAGAACTTGCCACGCGTCAGGCGATCAGACGATTCCGTTCTCACGGACACAGACATCACTTATCTTTTTTTCAATTACCGGTCTTCACAACGCTGACACCGGTTTGCAGGTTGTCACGCCAAAATCGACGACGTTGCCCCAGGATTCGTTCACGTAAAAGCGGCATTGTTTTGCCCATGCGAGAAAGCAAAACCACTTAATAGTTCTTCCTTTGTCTCCTTTGGCAAACTTTCAATCTGAAAAATATTTTATTTTTGAAAAAAATTGTTTTCTTGCTTGAGAAATAAAAGGAAATGTTTAGCGAGAGCAATTTTGATAACTTTATGTCAAAGAAGGATAAAAGAAGTAAGACTTAAAAAAATACTCATCGAACAACAAGCAGCCTTAATCACAATGTTCTTAATGACGCTATGCTAAGTTTGAACTTGAAGTGGGGGTCAAGCACTGGTGACACATCGTGACGGTTCGTTATAAACTGTAAACGAAGAAGAAGTCCGCAATTGAGGTCCGTTGGCAAACGTGTTCCTAAGTGATTAAGTCGCACAAAAAGTCGACTTCAAAAGATTCGATGCCTGTATCTCAGTGCTCCTACTGCGAGTCTACCTGCCTCTGTCTTTAGAGATCAGTTTCGTAGGTATCACCTACAGACAAACAGGTGTCTGTGCCACGTTATGTTAGTGGAGTTGTGGAGTCAATATTTGTACTGCGGCTACAGGTTTAGCAGGGTGCAAAACAATACAGACCTACAGATTCTACAGGACTATTTCATTATGAAGGCCTCAGCCAATTGGATAGCTGAAACCATATTTTGATTAGGATTATCTGTGTACAAACGTGATGCCAATACTTTCACCCCTTTCTGAGCATTTTGATGCTTAAAGGCATGTATCTCGAGAACCGAGCGAGGTGGAAGGCTATTCACCCAGCTTTTTTGGAAGAATATCTGAACAATGAGCTACCGCACTGAGCTAAAGTTAGCACTGAGCTAAACCCAGTCATTTAAAAGAAACGTTGCTTCCTGCCAGACCTTTAAACGCCAGCACTGCAAAAGTAACTGCACTGTCGGTTGGTAGTAAAATGCATACACGTAGAAGCACTTGTATGCGCCCTTACGCACTCACGCAAACACGCACGCACGCTCTCTCTCTCTCTCTCTCTCTCTCTCTCACAAAGGAACAAATATACAGGAACCAATGCAAACATCGCCGAAATATAAGATGCATACTAACTTAAGCGCTCATTAAGGGAGAACGAAAGGACAGTTTTTAAGACTGGATAAAGTAAGGCTAGGCCACAACTTAGCGAGGTAGATTATGAGTAGGCCTCAGTACATGGTCCAGAAAGCAGGTATATCAGGCGGATGATTCAATTTACCCAGTCTGCGTGCAAACATGCGCGCACAGACGTGTTATAAACTACGTGTGATTTGCTGATCTCGGCCAACACGTAATTTCCTTACTTCATAGACTCGCACATTCGCTTTCACCTCCAAGCAAAATTCTCCTCCGCTGTCTACTAGCCGTAGTTAAATAAAGACACAGTCAATATAAAAATCGAGAGGAAAATGTTGCCTTCAAGATTCTCTCAACTGTTTGTGGAGGGATTCTGACCAAGCATTAGGATTCCATAGTCCAGACATACTGGCGTTTCTGTCCACCTCTTTGTGCCGCTTCCTTTAGCTCCATGCGATTAAAAGGCAAGTCAACGCGGCCTCACAATCTTGTCTGTTGCAGGCAAGAATCGAAAGCATATAATCATTACGATGCCATTTTGTTGCGCTGGCATACGGCGGATTAAACAGCATTTTCATGATTGCTTTTATAGGACTTTGGGACAGCGACAAAATGTAATTAAAGTGAGTGAGAGAAGAAGAGGACGCAAAGAGCGACTGAAGGGAAGGAGAGAGGGAGAGAGATGAAGAGAGTGATTAAGAGAGACAGAGAAGGAGAGAGATAGAAAAAAATAAAAATGAAAAACAAAAATGGCAGATACAGGCGGATACTATAAAAAAACCATCGTAAACGTTGACATGAAGGCAATATTTCAAGGCTTGGTTTTTTTAAAAATATTGTTTACGTCAGGAAGTGCTCTGTATTCACATGTTCGTGAATTTGTTTAAAACCTTTACGGTTAATGAAAAAGACATCGACCGTTTTAGAGGCTAAAGGCATCGCAAACGCCACGTGGGGCGGGAGGAAAAGGGAGAAGCAACATGTATTTGCAAGTCTACTGTAGATTTCTTCAGCCATTCATTTCACCAATGGTCTCACGGGGGAATACTTCAAAAGGCCGCGCTCTACGAAAACCACATGCCACGAAAGTTCCTGTTGTCTCGTAAGGCCCAGGCATTCAAAGGACTTTCTCTCCCCTGTGTGCAAATTATTCTGTCTGTAACTTACTTCTGCCGCATCTAATCTTCTTTGCCGTCCTTGCGCCCTGGGCAGCGATACATAACATCGGTATCTGTGGCAACAAATAGTCGGCCTATTTGGACCCATTTCTTTTCATTATCCTTTTCACTATGTCCATCACCCTAGAGACAATGTCCAGAAGGAATCCGGACAAACTCCATCAGCCCGATGTCGCCCTATTGTCCACTGTTATGGTCGATCGAGCTTATACGCAACACATTATCAACGACCAAACTGTTGCTTTTAAAGTTCTAAGGTCTCACAATATTATTTTCAACAAAACTTTGAGTTTCTTTGCTAGTCCTCCGACAAAGTGAAATCAATTATTTTTGATAGTTTGTTGATATGTTTGTGTTCCTGGGCAGAACGTCAAAATGTTAAAGATAACTAAGAAACAGACGATAATAAACACCAAACAACCTACTATTTATTAGCGGCAGACCTCACAGGAGGCTGAAAGACAACGCCTGTTCACAAGAGCGTGAAATATGGTAAATAGTTTCCATTGGATGCTATGGACCGAAGCACTGGGAATGAGTCTGAAACCAATCGTGTGAAATGATGTAGGAAGCTAGTAGAAGTATCTCATAACATAAAGGACACCATCGCCTCTTGATGCGTTGCCCTGCTGGATTATCTTCCCACTGAAGGCATCGGTCAGGATGGCGGTATGGCTTCTTGGCGTTGTAGCTGGTATTTTAAGGCGAATCCTGGCATTCTAGTTTTCTACACAGGCCTAGGCCATTCGATAATGTTAAGCTTTGACAAAACCGAGACTGATAACCAAAATTTCATTTTACAACTGAAATATTACATACATGGCAACTATTCTGTAAGGAGCTAAAGTTGTGAGCAAAATTGTGTATCGAGATTCCCCTCCCCCATATCTAACTCCCTACCGTACCCCAGATTGCTGCTTCATCAGTCAGTGAATGAAATTGGCGTATCACATTGAACAGGTACATTTTTATGGACGCCCTCATCCAGCAAACAATGAAGAATATATTGATAATGAGACCAAGCGGTCTCTGACCGACAGGCTAGCTACGTAGACCTGACAGGGGCTTCCGATATCAATGTGCACCAAGCTCTACTTAACCATGATCTGTGAGATTTTCAAATCCCTCGGATGATTGCTGAGACCCAAGAGGAGCTGTAATATCAAAGGCTATTATATAGCCTTGCCTGGTCACGGGGTTAAAATGATTTTACCCTCACTGTGGATTTGAACGTGTGCATCACAGCAGTAATACCAAAGGACGTTCTAGCATCACATGATTGAATAGCCAAGCTGGGTACATGTATATATCTAATCTTTTTGTGTGCGGATGTTCATGCCTCATTGTGGATGATCGTGTGTGTGTTTGCTTGTTTGTGTGTGTTTGCTTGTGTTTGCTTGTTTGTGTGTGTTTGCTTGTTTGTGTGTATTTGTGTGTGTGTGTGTGTGTGTGTGTGTGTGCGCGTGCATAAGTGCGTCTTTGCGTTTGCGCGTGTCAGTTTTATTCCCCAGTAAAAGACCATCTTTCGTGTTCGCATACATCGGCAGTCACATAACAGACCTACCGAATTAGCGTTTTTATATCCGCCAACACAAGTTCTTATTCCACTGAAACAAATATTTAAAATGCTTAATAAGGTTGAGATAATTATCGTTTAGATAATATACGTTTTGACAGCCAGAAAGAGACATATTTAATGAGGCTTTTACAGAGGAGGAAATGCAGCTGATGTCATTTGTCACTGTTTTTAGTCTTCGTAGCATCTTAATTTTCAATATCATATGCATTGTGTTAAAGAGTGAAAACTAGAACTTCTCATTATTGGATGTGTACCTTCTTTTTAGTACAAATCTTTAAAAGCCGGGCCCTAGAATTTTTTTGACAAGATTACTCCGTTTTCTGTCTCTCTTTGTCTCTATTTCCGTTCCTCCTCCGCATCCCCGCTCCCACCAATTTTCGT
Organism: Marisa cornuarietis; assembly: GCA_004794655.1. NCBI lineage: Eukaryota > Metazoa > Mollusca > Gastropoda > Architaenioglossa > Ampullariidae > Marisa > Marisa cornuarietis. The sequence goes on from SMMW01000651.1 coordinate 6,791,229, forward strand.
TTGGTCTCTCAGTTTATGCCAGGCAGTGCGCATGTGACAGCAATGAACCGCAGCCTTCCCACGTTAACTTGCAGTGTTAAGGGTCAAGGACACAACTGTGCCAGCGAACTTTGTTATGATTTGAACGCTGTGTGGTGATAAGAGTCATGTTACTGTCCGATTCCTGTTTATCTGCGTCCCGTCTACTTATAATTCTAGATGGTACACAGAGAAAACGAATCCACGTTAAACATTCAAAGAAGATCTTTTACTGGGCAGAAAGTTGTGTCTCCTTGACGTTGATTCGTTTATTCTAGCTTTGATTTCAAGTCTTCTATAGTGTCCACTAAATTCTCTTGCAAGGTATTCTGTATGTGCCTTATAATGCTTCTGAAACTTGGTCAATATCCTACTTTCTGACCGCCTCTCAAAGTTTGTAAAGTGTAGCTGATGAAAAATAAATTAAAATCTTCTTTTTTGAGATGGACGTCATATTTCTTCGAGCGCAGCCGATTTTATTCTTTATATTATACTCTTTTGATGAAGATATTGAGGCACGAAAACTTTTCCTGCCTTTTGATGACTCGTGATGTTTTTGGTTTGTTAAGCTAGGGGGTTATTGATTTCACGTAGATGTTTTTCTTCAACCATTTGTAGTCAATTATATTATGCCACTGACTGGAAGCAGTCCATGAAATACTGTTTTTTTGTCTCTAATGTATAAGAATTATGGTTTATAAGAGAGTCTGTGGCACACCGAGCAGAGGTTACCAGAGGTCACGAAAACTGCCTCTTTTCTCACCCTTGTGTTTTGCTGTCTATCTTAAGGTCAGGATAAAATGATCATCTATGCCCGACCTGAACATCAATGGAAAATGGGCTGTTACCTGGGCACAACCTGGCAAAGATGGCAAAATGTCTGGCCTAAACATGACTCATGGATTTTGCTTGTGCCGAGACTGGCAAAGGAAGGTAATTGTCCTCCATTGCGTGACCCGATCGGCGCTCGTTGATATCGATCTGCAACGCCGTGTCTCTTCATTTCGTTCGAAACGAACCCGAATGGCACGTTCTTGTTCCTATATAAAACATTCGATGTTTTGCTGTCTGCACTAGAAATAGTCCTTCCCTGTTGCGTCGCGCAGGACTTGGGTATCCACAGCCAGCTTGGCCAGGTTTTGGGATTGTTTCCGATAATCGTACAAGCGAAAGCTTGTGGAAGCTTCGAAATGATTGTAGACGCTACAGAACAGGAACTGACTGAAAATTGCACTGAACACGCACCAAGGTTACGGGTAGTCACGGATAATTCTTAACATGCAAAGAGAGTAATGGTGGGTTCATTAAGTGAGAGGAGACTCGATATTCAACACAACCACATACGAGACCTTATAAAGAAATCAAGAGCACAAAAATATCATCAGAGAAGTTTGATAGCACTATCCCCAGATATTTCTCTCCTTCCACAAAAGGTGATCTGCTTGGCAGATAAAAGGACTTTTGCATGATTTTACCATATTTTCCACGGAAAAAATCTTTCAGATGGGTATCATGGGGTAAAAAGAATTAAACCAACCCGATTTCTTAAGACTGTGAGTTTTTGCATATCAACGTCTGTCGGCGGCGGTGAAAGCATTAGCGAAGTGGGCTGTCAACAAAGCTTTGATTACAGATTAGTTTTGCACTTCCAGGGCTTTGAAGGGGATATTGGCTGGCATGAGATTGAAATCGTTGAAAAACTTCCCACTTTTGAGAAGCCATTAACATATAATTTTCTTTGGCTTCCTAGATTTTTTTCTCCTTTCATTTTCTTATGCCTTTCAATTTTCTTATGTAGAGGCTGTCAATGCATGGTGAGAAGCCAAGTCCGAAAAAACAATCCCAATAACAAAAATATGGAAGACATAGTTTTATAGCCTTTATTTGATACAGTCGTGAAGAATCTAATTTGGTTAAAAGCTGCCTATATTTTGCTAGGACAATATTTAAAGAAATATCTTTTTTATTACAGTTAATACTGTCTTAGGAGAGAAAATCTCGTAAAAACTTTTTAGTTTAAAAAATAAGTTGGGTTCACTTATGTCAGAGGTTTGACACCATGCCAGTCAGTGGAAATAAAATGTCTAAAATGGTTTACAGATAACTAGAATAAAACGCAAATATATTTACAAAAGAATAAAAAAGCTCTTGCCAGCTAGATGAATCATAAACTGAACAACTTTATTACCGAAGTTAAGAGTCCAACTGGATTTTTCAACTTTCAGAAAGAATGATTTAACACATAACTTGCCCGGTAACGCTAATGGGTAACATTTCTCTGTAATGAAAGTACATCAAGCACCTGTATGGAGTGCCACTTCTATCTCACCATGAGGTAGAAACACTTTCTCGTCAACCAGCCAACTTAATGTCATCTCGATGATTAAATCACGGGTAGCGCCTTAACTGAATATGAGTTTTAATTGAGAATGATTTTAATTGAATAGTGATTTGGCTTGCAGAATAAAAGTTTTTGTTAAGGAATGGCTAATTTGAGAGCGAATTGGAACGCACTATTTTGGATTTGTAAAGTAAATAATGTTACTTATTATTCATTTCAATGCAGTACAGCCTTTATGATCTACTTATCAGTTCATTTATTAATTAACTTGCAACATCCATTCTGTAGTTCATTTAGCTGTCATCAATCAGGCGGCGATCCAGCTATCAAATTCATCAAGTGGAAACAGTGCCATTTCCAGCCACTTTGTAAATGGTTTCTAGCGAAAAAGGCATTTTAGTAATGCTTCTGTTAATGCCGCGGGTGTCCACCTACCCATAAAACTAACGAAATTTAGCGTACTTTGTATCAGAGAAAAGTCTGCTTGAACTGCTTCCCTGAAGAGTCGTTGTTACATTTGGAAGAGTGCAGCCCAATGATGGGGCCCTCACGGCCGTGCACTCCTGGTGGCGCAGCTGAAACGACTGCGAGTGTTTATATACTTTACGGAAACCTGGGCCTTAGATGGATTAGGTTAATTAAGGGTTAATTAAATCTTGGTTAAAGGTTTAGGCTGGTCACAACACAAACAAAATACATAAAGGTGTTTAATACTCAGTGGGAGAAAAAAAGTCACGAGCTGCTAAAGATATGCATTTTCTACATGAAGAAAGATATAAATAAACTAAGTTTTATTGGCACGAAAAGAGACATGAATATTCTAAGACTTATTCGTTTAGGTTTTCACGTTTTGTTTGGCGTTTGTAAGAGCGCAGGTCCTGCGTGAAAACAAAAGTGTGTGTAGCCGACATTGAAATCAGATGAACATCGTCAGCAGGAGATAATGTAGTGTACAGGATACGAGCTTATTGCTAAAGGTCTGTCTTAATCAGACAAATGTGGACAAACTGACTGACCAAATCAAGTCAGAATGATTTTAAGTGATGGTTGCATAAAAGCATTGCCGAGCCTGGTCAATCGTTTCTTTCAAGATTGTGTGATCAAGGGCATTTAGGTATGACAGTGACAGGTGATCGAAAGAAAGGTGGCAAACAGATTTTTGTCATCATGTGTAGTGCGTTATACAAGTCTTCTCAACCTAAAAGAAGGGCAAACCACGCATGCCATTGGTTGTTAAACTTCTAAAGTACCATGTTCAATTTGTTGTATATTTCTTCTTCCTTCCTAGTGATGGAGCAATACTGGGAGAACAGGGTGATTGAGAGTGGTAAGTGGAAAAACCCGGCGATGACCCTTCCTGTGAAATGTGTTACATCCAGATAAAAGTACACGTAATTAGAGACAAGATCCGAACCCTGGACCTTACGTGAAGCATTTTAGCACTGTGCCGCCAGATTGACCCACTTAGCCCTTCTGTGGTGGTTTTCGTGGAGCGAGGGTAAGCCGTTATCCCGGGTAAATCAGGGACAAGCATCTTGTCTTTGTACTTATGAAGCGGTGTCCAGTCTTTGCGGATGTACCCTTTCCCCAAGGACCGCAGTTATAAAGCATCGAAGAACATTACCGAGGGCACAGTAGTATAAAGCAATATTCGCGGGGGTCTAGAAAGTCCATCGTTACCAAGGACACAGGTAGTTAGTCCTTAATTTCCCCATTTTACCCCTGGGGAATGACATACCTACGCTTTATGAATACGGCCCCTGATATTGAATCTAAACATTGTAAAATATCGGGTAGCCACACATAGAGTAATAGAGACGATGGCAGAGACGTAGAATGTCTCATAAGACATCCATTAATCACGTAATAAGCCTCACGACACCTCGGAGACATAAAGATCTAATGACTCATTTGTTAGAGTTATAAAAACTTTCTACCTTCACTTCCTACCACCTGTGTACAAGGACGTGCGATGTTGCCAGGGTCAACCGCTCCGCGGTTTACATCTTTCTATATAGAGGTCGGGGGAAATTCATGTGGGCTCGATGAGACTAGTTCTGTAGGACATGAAAAGAGCTGATGAATCGATCTAAATGAGGGACACCCGATCCGAACTTCTTCCAAAGTCTTCATGTTCCTGTTATCTCCCGCAAGATTTATGGTACCAGTGGGTCGCCCCGGAAGGTTTTAGGCTGGCTTAGGTCAATGCGAACAGCGGAACAACTTGCTGTCTGGAACGTTCGCGAGGTCTTGCGGGTGCATGTTGTGCTCCTTCGTGTGTCGGTGAGTGAGAATTTGTGCATGCACATGCAAATATGTACATATTTACATTACACGTATATATATATATATAAATGTCCATACACGTAAATAAGTAAACTTACGCGAATGATTATACCAGTAAATGAGTTACTATTAATGAACCTGTAAACGCTTACATATTCATGCTTTCGCTGAGAATCTAGCTGTCGTAAGTCATGAGTGCTGCGCCGTCTGTGTGGATTCATTTCTTACCTTCAAAGGTTGTATAAGAATATTTCAAAATCATTTTTAAAAGAAATGCTTTGTTCTCAACCTGTTTAAGATTCTATTGAATGTACCAGTTTTTTTTCTTTGAATGATGGACATCCTTTCCAAATCACCAGTGGTTTTTACCAAAATTAATGACCATTATGCAGAAATATAAGAAATTTCTGGTTTGAAAAGCAACACAAAGATCATATTTCAGAATATTAAAGCCAACTGTGAATTTTTTTAGCTTTTCTAATTCCCTGAATGGAAGTTTAAATAAAGAGAAAGACTCAAAGTAAAGAACAAATAAAAAGAAGAAAAATAATGAAACAAAGAATTAAGGGAATGAAAGAAAACCCTTCAAAGGAACGATAAAAATAATGGGAAGGGGGAGAGAGAGACAAGTATTAAAAAATGTAGGGGAGAGTATTCTATACTGCTTCTGTTTCTTCCCCTGTGTCTTCTCCAAAAATCCAACGTCATGATAGCAACTGCGGTCCCTGTTAGGACCACACACCTGCTTTCTGCTCTGGTTGTAAAAAATATTTTAGGAATTGTTCAAGATTTGCTTCTTTGGCGTTGCCATATCCACTAGATTTTAGGACATACAGCTGGCTAACTCCGATCCCTCTGCTAAACATTCCTCTCACACATTTGATCTTTCCATTGCCTACAACAAAAGTGGCCAAGATGTCTGGGTATCGATTTGTCCGTTTTGTCTTTTCTGCCTCTGTCAATGGGCTGCATGTGCATGCATCTTTTGAAGTTAACTCCCTTTGGATGGGTTCTTTGTGCATTATTGCTATTTCGAACAGACTAAAACAACATGCCAAATAACAAGAACAACAAACAAACAAACCCAAATTAGAATGTCTCATAAATTCCCCGATCTTAAGCTAACAGTTGATCAACAGGGTCCAAGATAAAGGCAGAATGTGGATATTGTCTTTCATGGATCTGAAATATTGTTGTGTACCGAGATTCTTTCGACAGTTGTATTGTTTCATGATATGTTACAAGCAGTCACAGAATCTCATAAACAGCTGTACGGGCAAAGGTTTGTTAGTTGTTCAGGCTGGAATTCGACTTTCGGGCTGAATTTCGATTCAAGAAATGTAAAACTTCGACAAAAACTCATGGGAACAGTTTGGTTGTAGAAATAATTAACAGAAATCTATAAAAAAATTAAATGAAATGTCTAGAACCACGAAATTTTAAGGATAAAAATACAAACATGAAAATCAATTACAAAGAGACGTTTAAAGGCAAAGGAATTTCTTGAACTTTAACCTCTTTATAACTAAGCGCGTTTCGTTAATAAGTCCAAGGCGAAGGTATTTACCATAATTGAAGTAGCAATACTTCAGGAGACATTTACATTCCAAAAGGGGGTAGGGGTTAGAAGAGCGGGGAGGCTTGCAAGGGGTTCTACTGCAACTTGTCCAACACGCGAACCCACGGAGAGACAACCGGGAAGTTTAAGTAAAACTGCTGCATGACAACGAGGCTGTGCAGGAAGAGGAAGTCCAGGGTCTTCGAGAAGCAACACGCACTGAAAAGCGGTGTCCAGGCCCTTGCTTGCGCGTTCTTTGCCAGACCTAAATATAGAAAGTCAGACAAAACTGAACGACTTCTTTTTTTATCGGTACACGCAGAGACACGTGCACATTCGCACGAACACGCACTCTCTTTCTCTCTCTCTAACACACACAGAGCTGATCCCTTCCTCTTCTTGTTCTGGTCCTTAAAGCCTAGTGTTCAGATCTTCTACTGTTTGCTGTATGCTGATTACTACTGCTACCATCCATTTCATGCTTTGTAGAAACTCGTCTGCTGCTTAAAAGTCAAATTCGAGGTTTCCACATCACTTGGCTAATTGTAGTACAGTTAAAAAAAATCATAGAAGCGTCAAACTGGATGAGCAGGGCTAGGCCGAAGGCGTAAAGCTGCACATGACTCTGTAAATCAAGTTGTCCTCTACGCAGCTGCCGGCTTGCTGTGAGGAGAGGAAGTGTGGGGTACCATGTTACAGGAGTGCTGAATCCTTCTACACTCTGTAATTAAATTGCAACTAAAACTCGAGAGAGCTAAGTTAAAAATGGTAAAGGTATATGTGTGTGAATATATATATATATATGAGAGCGCTTGCTTGTATATCTGTGTTTTCATGTATACCCATATCTGTGCATCTATAGATATAAAAAAATAAGTGGTTTGGTGCGCGCGCATGTATGTGTGTGTGGACAGAGAGTGAGAAAGGGTTTTCACATTGATTTTCGCCTGTGGGGTGGCTCAGATTAAGATCGTCTACAAAAAATAAAAAAATGCTATCACTGCATCCGCTAGCACACGGTCGAGGTGGTAAAAAAAATGGACAGAAATTTGCTCAGCTCCTGATCGCCGCCGAACTTTTGGAAACGTGCCTCAGTAAGCGCAGGCCGAGGTGTCGGAGAGGTAACCCATAAAGACTGGTGTGATGGCGCTTTAAATGTCGCACAACAGAATTTTGTGTCGGTGCCAGGAGAGTGCAGCAGTGAATGGGCCCGGCCACACGAAGACAACGTTCAATTGTAGCCTTTTAATCTCTCCGTGGAACGGTGATATGTGAAAATGATCGAAAGGGACACTTTGACTGATGAAATCTGCTTTTAAGACTTTCAGGAAGACTAGCGCGAGTTGTCAATATAGCAGTCTCGTTTGCATAAGAGGCGTGCATCAAGAACCCCAAAATGCATAAAGATAGTAGTCGTTTCTTCTTCATTTAGTCTAGAGAAAGAATTTAGGTGAAAGAAGATAGATATAGCTTTATGTGTGCGCAAAAGAGTGTGAGAGAGAGAGAAGCAGAGACAGCTTTTACATTTTATTTACTGTTACAATTACGGTAAACACGAGGGCTGGTTGATATGTTTTGCCTTCTCTGTAATATTTTCATTTACATTAGGCACATGTGGGAACGTGGATAAGTCGGTACTGTGTAGTCGCATGTTGTGTCCCCTCCATCATACTTGCCCTTGAACACAGATATTTACAGTTCACATCGAAATAAACAAACACCGATTTTTATAAAGGATGGATTTCTGAAACTATTGCAGTTTTGGCAAAAGTGCATTAAGTGCGTGGTGATTAAAATAATAATTTAGGCATAAAAAATAATGGATGTGAGTTTACTTCTGTTTCATTTCTTTTAAAATATCTGTTCCCATTCATTTTCTATTTCCTTTGAGACAAAACATCTTTCCAGTCATTAGAGTTCGATTGGTATTAATCGATAGTGACATCACTGACGGTCTTGCAGTTTTAATGGTGTTTGAAGGCGATATTGAAGCAGGTTATGATAGAATGTGAACTCAACATATTCACGTCATTAATTATTTTCTGTGATATCATCCACTACTTTCTTGACATATATCTTATATGAAGAGCGAGATAATAAAATCCACGAATGCCCAGATTTGTCTTTCTGCTGAAAATCTATTTATTATGCAACAGCCGAATTGTTAGAACATTTTACCCTCTTATTTAAAAGTCATATTAGCCGACTCTAGTCTCAGGAAATTCACGGTATGAGTGTTTCGCATGGTTGACCATTAAAGGGCCTGCTTATCAAACGCATTCTATCGATTTTGACTGTGTCTGGCAAAGTTTTAAAAATTAGTTATATAAAACCTTTGCCAAGCACAGACGCATATCCTACTATATGTGTCTGGTCACGAAGGCATTTTAGCGAGCAGTTCTTGCAGAAGGGTTGTGAGGCTGGTGTTTCGTTGGTGATTTTTTATTCTGACAATTTCAAGGCACAGACCGAACTTTCCTTTTGTTTCACGAATGTTGGTGTCCGAAAGAATTTTCTTGAAAAAGCAGCAACACAAGAGATAATTCTCTCAATCGGCTAATTTATCATGTATGCGCTCGACGCTAATGCTGCCCCAATGGGAGAAAGGCTTGCTTGTTTATGAAGCAAAATACACGATTTTTTAACGGTTCCCTCAGGAGATAAATTATTTTTGTAGTCTCTATCCATCTAACGCCGTTCACTACACTTTTTCTCTAGAACACTGTTCAGGGAATTGTTCAATGTAAACAAGTAAACTGAACTTTAAGAAAATTTCTTTATTCAGAATGACGTTACGTCTAAATCGGAGACTTCTTATTATCTTAATGTTGTTATTATTTCAAAATATCCGGAATTTGGAAAATCCTGTGCACACAAACTGAAAGTAAGATCGAAATGTGGGAGACAACATGTCTGGTGGGCATGTGCTAAATATTGCACACTCAAATTGGTGATTTCTTTAGCTGTGGGAATGGCAGAAATCAGGAGTTATTTACTTTCGTTGAGATATGAAACAAGGCCATAGAGATATGAATGAACTCTAAATTTGGTCTAGGAACTTCTTAAGAGCTAGGAAGAAATTAAACAGAAAAGTTTTAATGGGCTCTTGCTTTACGAACATTCAGTGTGATTTAGTATCTTTTTATCGCTTCGTCTTCGGTTCAATATTCCAGAAAATTCAAGGACGCATTAAAGTAGATCTGTTGCTTGAATTTTTTAGGGTGAGATACAAATGTGAACATTTGCTCGATTCTCACGTAGGCAGTTGCGTATTGATCTTCGGTGACCTAGCGTAAGTTTTAAATTATTTTTTTAATCGATATTCATTTTGCGGTTGTAATGAAATAGTTGTACGCAATATTTTGAAACAAAAATACGGAGGAATGGTAGGATGGGAGGAGAAAAAAGTCAAAACGGGTTTCATTGGTCGAAAGATTTGTAGACGTTATAAGCGACTATGACGGCAAAGCAGCCAACATGTTAACAGGCAAAATACGGGATTGCCAAAAAGAGATCTGACTCCATATTACCCTATCTTCAATGTAGTCGGACCATTAGACTTGAGTTTGAAAGGAATTAATTTTGAGATAACGTTTTTACAGGTCGAATACCTTCTGCAGCTGTACAGCAGCGTGTGTTCCCTTCATGATGCTATCAGGCCTCAATCTTGAGCAATACACTTTGATCCTCACCTGGCTTAGAAAGGACAATCCTCGTCATCCATTCCACTTTCGTTCTTAACTAGCGAAAACTTTGCTTCCAACCCTGGTTCGATCTTACATCGCAAACTAGGTCGAGGGTGGGACAAGGTATATCTCAAAGCGTGTTATGGAACCTTTCGTCTGCCAGTCGACCCCTGCAGCTGATTGGCTGAGCTAGCGAGAAATTTATGTCAAATGATAGCTGGAGTTGGAAAAATCCATGGTTATGTTTGCGGAAAACATACAGCAATATGTCATCCTTTTTGTTGCTGTTTTTTATGTTTTCTTTCATCACCAAATAAATAAGAATAAAGACTAATATAAAGCCGTCTGTAGCGCTATTCATGGGAACTCCCATCTTTAAAAAAGCGTCAGCCATAGGTTCGTGGTAAATTAGAAAACAGAATCTAGATTTATCATAAATACGAAACCAGTTCGTGCTGGATAGACTTTTGATTCAAAGCAAACCTTTTGACTGCCTGAAACAAGTGAGACCAAGGAGGATCGGATCGCTCAGTTAAGACGCCGCTCTTCGCACCCATGGTGGGAACCCCAGAGAGCCATGAAATCTGGCTCTAGACTCAACTTGAATATCAGTCCTTGATGTCGCCGATAATTATGTTGACCCGAACGTTAGACCGATGAGGGCAGCACCGGCTGGACAGAGATCAACAACAGGGGTGAACAGGTCTGGCGCTAACAACACGCGTGCGCACAGACCGGGCAATCATTGCACAAAGGAAGCGATAGACGTCAGACATTAGCGAATTTCGTAACGGCAGGTTGGCAGGCCTTAAATCTACGTCCAATTCAGCTTCATGTCCCTGCATCCTGCTGTTCCCCCTCTCCATTCCTCTTCCATACTAAACGACTTAATAATGGGCGCTCCTGCACGGGTTCTGTGTGTCTTAGCAGGGGGAGACAATTTCGCGAAAGGTTTACCGAGTTTTCGGCACCATCTGGACCGACAAGGTTCCAATTGGGCAGACTTTGGCGAGTCTAATAGCAGACGTCTTGAGGCCGCCCTCGGCAGGCGTTTGTCTAAGCCTGGTTGCCAAGATGGCTGAGCACTAATCAATGCACCCATAATAAGATGGTCGTGATGTTGGAACAGACTCAGCCTAGCCTGCTGTGGAGGTACTGTGACCTTTCTTGATACTTGTCTCACATTTCACTTTGCCCTTTACTTTCATGTTCATAGTTTAATATATCAGCACTGTTAAAATCTAGTCATATAATGAGTCAATGAGCTTGCAAAAAAATATTACTGACAAAAAACCATCAGGTATAGAGCCGATTTCCTGATGATGACCGAAAACACAAAAACGCGACGATTTCTGCTTTATACCTAAATGTTTTTTTCTCAATGACGATGCACCCTTTCGCATCCCCATGAAACTGACCATAATCTAGCTTCATAATTTGACCAGAGGCTACAGAGCTTCCTGAGCAGTCAACTTGCAGTCCACAAGAGTGCCTGTCACGAGAACTGGCTGTCCTGGGTTCAAATCTCACTTCAGCCACTTTGTTCTTTCTCTGCATGTAGCACATGTATACAGGGTCGACTTTTTCTCCCTGACGACACCTATTTTTGCTAGCACTCACAAATGCAGCTGGGGAGCAGTTATAAACTATGGGCATGTTGTATAATCTTGTACAGGTAGACATGATGCATACCCTAAAAAGATTTGTGCTGGTGAGCTTGTATATAAGGCGCTATGGGCCTGGCTTTGGCTCAGAAGATAAAGCATTACTTCAGTGCACACTGTAACTCTTACTAAAGAGCTGGTTATTTCGAAAGGTAGAAGTGTTCAGTTTCTCGCCATTGTGCTGACAACCGAATGAATGAATGAATGAATAATAATAATAATAATAATAATAATAATAATAATAATAATAATAATAATAATAATAATAATAATAATAATTTTATAGTGCATTTCTCAACTTTAAAACAACGCAATTTGAAAACACAAAGCAAAATTCACAAGGCTGCGGGTTTAATAGTAAAGCGCCTAGACCGTATGGGAGACGACAAGAGAGGCTTCAGTTTCTGTGGGGGCCGTATAAGTTACCTGAAATGGATGTGCTGGGGCCTAGAAGAATGCATATCGTGGTTGCTTATTAACGTTCCATTTTCCCTGCTCGTACTCCCCCTCCCCTACTTCCCACCGACAATCACTTCTTTGGAGACGGGCTTCGTCGATAGTGATTGAAGTTAGATAATTGGTCTAGTCAAGAGCAGCGACTGACAAGTGTCCGGAAATTGGGTTTGATTCCCCTTCTCCCCTTTTCACCCCCTCCACCCTCAACAGAGCACGTGGCTGTTGCCCCTAACAACCTTCGTAATTTGCTGTGGTCTTCACGTGGTATCACCTCCGTGACCAATTTTCATTGTTTGTTTGTTGTTGGTTCTCTGTATGAAATCCACGTAAGTGCACACAAATGAACACAAGAAGGCACACGTACGAACACACTAACAGTCTGATAGTCTGACTGTTATCGAGGTGATACATTTTGTGAAAAAAGTCTGTCTACGAGCACCTAATATTTATACCAGTACTTTATTATTAAGTAGTCTTCACCCGTGACATTTCTCCACCTATCATATAGTACCTTTTTTTATTCATGACTTATTTACTGCTGAAGGTATCAAGAAATATTCCCGAAATATTTCAGCACCGTAAATTGTCTTTTGCTTCAAAAAAAGTATAGGCTGATAAACTAGCGAAAGGTATATCTTCGCAACGAGTGCTTGGCGTTTTCAAGAAAGATATCTGAATCCAATTTCTTTGTGACTTGATTTAGGAATAAGTCTTTTTCTTTCAGTCTAGAAGATTATAAATAATTTTAAGGAAAGATCTGGTGTAGAGACAGAGAGGAAATGCTTGTAGGATCTTTTGGTCTCTCCGGCAGGGACTGTACACTTGCACAGACACTTCATGTCGCAGTCTTAGCCAGAACAAACATTGCAGTTCCCTGCGCTGACCGGAGTTTGTGGGACTTATCTGGACGGGTTGAACATCCAATAGATCAATGTGCCGTGTGACTGTGAGATACAGAATGCACAATGGCGTCTGTCTGGTGTCAATACACAGAGGCACGGTCACCTTCACACAAACACACACTTCTATACACAATCTGCATAAGCGCGTGTGTGAATGGGGTGTTTAAAAGAACCAACAGTAATAATATTAGTGTCTTTCCTATCCAATCTCGCAACTGGACATATATTTCTTGTCTACATATTTAATCAGAGATAAACTGAACGTGAAAGGAAAAGACAACGTAACAAGGAAAAATAAGAGAGAAAAACAGAGAGGTTGTGGGCGAAGAGGTGTGACACAGAGGAACGGGAAGGTCGCAAAGAAATCAATCGATCAAGTGGTAGAAAACAAACAACGGACAGATTGATATGACAAAGAGACAAGTAGAATGAGAAACACAGACACACGCACAGACACACCGACAAATACTTTGACTGGCAGGCAGACAAAAGGACACAGGAAGACTGAAAAACGCATATAGACAGGCAAACTGGTAGAAAGACACAGTCAGAGCTAATGATTCATATAAGAAAATTATACATTTAATTATTACTTAGTGCATAAAACTAGGTTTAAAATTCTTTCTTTGAATAATGTTGATTTGTTATTGAAATCCAGCCTGCCTTAAGTGTCACAAGCTAGGAAAAAGAAGGAAATTATAAGGCTGACATTTTAGTCCTGCTGTGCATTAATCCCTTGCTGCCCACTAAAAAGCATAAAACAATTTTTTTCTCGTATTATTAGATGAATAAAGGCTATTTTTCGGAGGAGAATATTGATACAATTCTTTGACGGCTGGAGAAATAACAACAAAAACAGTTTGAGAGGGTCAAACACATGACAATTTAATTTTTCAGAAATTTCTTATTTTTGTACTACTAGTCTGAGGACACAAAAAAAGGGAATACCGATATACTGAAATCTTACTAAAATAAAATCGAAAAATAGCTTTCCTCCCTTAGAATAGAAATAACTTAGAAATCAGTTTTATTACCGGAAATTTTAGAATGGTTAAATATCCGATCAATTATTGTGAAGTGTGACCGATGGCAATGGTAATATATCTCGATAGTGTCATTTTGAAAGAAAAGTGATTAGAGTGACCGAGAAATAAAACTCACCCCTCTATGAAAACATTTCCAAAAATAAGAGGCAAAAGAAAGGTTTCCCCGACACTGATGAGTTTAGCGTGATTCAAGCTAATTTTTTGTGACACTTGTAAAAGATTGGCTATGGTAATGGATTGTTGACGCTGCTGAAGTAAATGAGTGTCAAAGTAATGCCAGATAAGACAACGCAAACTTTTCCTAAGAGGACCTTATAAAAACTGTTAAAATTTGTTAGAATGGAAATTGTTGAAACGAAACTAATATTTCTAACAAATTTTAGCAGTCCACCAGTTTACAAAGCTAAGAACTGGAAAGCGTGCTGGAGAAGATAAATCTGCAGCCATCAGCATCCTGTCACAGAAGTTGGCAAGACTAAGTAGCAGGAAGACTTCTTCTGACCTACGCTATTCTCAAGTGACCAGCCTTCTGTGGAGGAAGGCAAACTTGTTGATGGGCTGTGAAAGCGGGTCCAAAATTAGAAACGACTGTTACAGATGTCTGTTTTTGTGACATCTAACCTGTGTGTTGCCAGTAGGAGTATGACCACAACAACGACAAAAACCTCATAGTACATCGATGAATGATTTAGCAAATGTTAACAAGATGGTCACGAAAATTAAAAAAAAAATATGCCAAGGTGTTGGGCCTACGCAGAGGGTAATGTCCCTTCGCTTAGTTAACTAGAGGAGACCAGCTGTCTGTCATTTTGTCTCGTCCATGGATCTACGGTGTCTCCTACTCATCTGTGACATTTGTTACGCCGTTTGCCTTTGTTCTGGCTTGTTTTTAAGTGCTCATGCTGATTCGTTTCCTCCAATTGTCATCTTCTTCCACTAACGCCCTCGACGTCCTGCTGTTCGTTTTGCCATCTTGCTTTGGGTTTTAGACTTGACAGGATTCTTTGTGCTTCCTTCACTGAAACTTTTAACTTTTCCGGCATTGTGGACCATGCCGTTTTCCATTTTCTTATGTGCGAATCATGTACTTTGCTGCATGTTATTCAGACTAAAGTTGGGATTTTTACGCTTTTGTGATGTCTGATAAAAGATGCGTTTCGTGTCAACCTGTGTCTTGCTCCGTGTGTTTCTGGACTTCTGTCGCGTTCACTTTCTCAGTACCAGACTGTGCTCTGTTCTGAACTAGAATTTCAAACGAATTATTCAGACGAATCTTTTTCTTTTGACTGAGAGAGCCACAAAATGTTTCTCATTGTTGTGTGTTTTACTTGTTTAATTTCTGTACAACACATTGAGCAAACTAATGGGGAAACTGTGTTACTGGTTCTACTTATCTACATAGATATTATTAACCGATTATTAGAAGAAAAATAGAAAATAGTTTTTCATCACTATACCATAAATCCATCGGGTCCAACTTTGAAAACAAGATACTGATCGAATGAGGAGAGTAAATAAAGACTTTTTTCATGATGACTTTCCATTCATAAGAAATGGGACTACTAAGAGTCTTTATAATATCACTTTCCAAGCTCTTTAATGAATACTGCTTAAGGAAACGGGTTATTGTTGGTCAACGGGTGACTTTTCTTTGTATGACTTGCGCAGTTTCTGACCTATTGGTAAACAAAAACTGAATTTTTAACAGCGAATTACAATTACAGTAAGACTAAGAACATTGTTTACTGGCAAGAAATACAAGCGGGAAATCTGATCGTTTATTCTAAAACGTTCCTATTGATTAGGTATTGTAGATTTATTACTTCATGTTTAAGAACTGAGGATTCCGGATAAATGATTACCTTTCCTTTTCCAAGAAAATGGCTTTATTGAGCGAATGATATCGGTAGAAACCTTTTATGTACACACATATTTCGAAGATTTGCTGGATTGACATTTGGTGCGCTGTGTCAACAGCTGTGTTTATGACTTTGCTCCTAACATCGCTGGCTACTCAAATTTCCTTTAATGATTTTACAGACGCATCTTTTTCTTGAAAATGCTGGTGCTTCCGAGGACAATGTTAACAACTGACATCAAGTGTGATCGTGCTAAACGTTAATGACGATAAAGACACGGTGGCTTTTTAAGGCCCGTCTCCACTGTACATTTTTTTAAAGTTTAAGCTGAGTTGATGTACAGTTAAAGAATGGATAACTCTACAATCGATGGGTCCGCCATTACGTGTACGCACACACGCACTTATAAAATGGTACAGACGCCTGTAATGGTTTTAGGACACACACACACACACACACACAAACACACACACACACACATACACACACACACAGTGAGTCGACCGCAGTTTGTGGTCTAGGCACGTGCACGCGTTAACACACACGAGTCTCGCGAGATTAGGCTGCTTCCTACTTTCTCCGCCCACCTGTAAGCACTCGTCACGCACGCGCACTCTGGGTGTCGTTTCCTAGACGAGCCATCTTACTCTTCTACATTTTAAGTCATTGGAAGAGCAGTTCTCCCAGTCTTTTCTCTCCTCGCACGAGACATTTTAGAGACAGCACTAACGCAGTCTGCGAGGAACAAACGATGCTTCGGAGGGACATTAACTGTGTCACTTCTTCCGGTCGACAGTAGGGCGCAATCAGGAAATACGTGAGTCGAATGAGCAGCCCTTTTTCTTCTGCTGGCCCATCAGGGACGACAGCTCCCACAGAGACGCCAGCAGACTGACAGCTGACTTGAAAAGCTAGCCGGAACATCATCCAAAATCATTCTACGGTACTCAACAAAAATGACTTCGTGAAGGGCTGTGTTCAGACGGTAGATTGCAAGCTCCTGCTTCTAAACGACTCGTGTCTGGAAAGCATGAAAGTTGTTTACGATTTCAAGCGCCAAAAATACATCTTTTTAAGGTGGTCATTTTTTGACGCTGTTGCGCCAGATCGTGTGATGCAACTTAGCGGAACCAGTGTTGTCTACCGATATTAGAAAAATGCAGAAAGACCTTCCACAATAGTGGACGTTTTGATCTTTCCAGGGTTTTAATGACTCATTGACTTACACGACAATCCAGTTGGAGCGTTTTCCATGTAATAGTCATTATTACTATGTCCTGACTTGTGTGGAATACACTGTTACTATTATTGTTACCGGCTGTCAAGACTATGACAAAAGTGTAGCAATTGTCGACGAAATACTTATCGCACTTCTGGAAATTCTCGAATATGACACATTACAGCAAAACAGTTAAAGAAAAAGGACATTTTCACTTCGTGCTGAATATGAATAGGTAAACAGGGCAACGTATCCTGTAATCACTTTAGAGGAGATTAATTAATCATCAGAATGTTGCTGTCCAGGAGGGAAGGGGAAAATTAGGTATAGAAAGTAAATTCTGTTTCTACTTTTGACTTTAAAACTTAACCTTTTTCAGGAAATGTTTGGGCATGCATTATATAGGTAACAGCATTTATCTCAGGTTAAAAACAAAATGTACTCGAAATATTGAATGTTACTGCTGAAAGTAAATCTTAATACAGAGGAATAAATATAATCTATTCAACTGCCTCGATGTTAGAGTCAGACTTAACGCTTTCAATAAGACACTCTGAAGTTCAAACAGCACTACAACTTCTTCAATTTCCAAAATCTGGATAGCAAAGGGGTTAAGGGAAAAAAAGAACATGGTAAGCTGGTCTTAAATGATAGAAACTGACATTCTGAATCGCTTCCGATCAATGTTTTTGGTTGTAAAACGATCGTTTACTTACAATTGTATATAAAACACGGGTCTCTGGGGTTTTAGTTAGGTTGCCATGTTGTGTTGGTCTAGTGACGCCACGAAACCTCTCCTGAGAAGGTGAGTCATAACACTGGGAGATCAGAGCACAGCGATGACAAGTTGAACGAACTGGAGAATACTATCATTACATAGAATGATGATAAAAAGTAGGACGTAAGAGCTTCAAAGTTACTACTCCATACCTTCAATTTAGCAATTGCTGGTGGAAAAGTCGTAGAGCCAACGAACTCTCTGTAAGAATGCCATTGTAAAGCTGACTACACCTCCTTTGGCGTTACCTGCGTTGAGACCGGTTGTATTGTCAGTAGAATTTGTACAGATCCTCGCCAAGACATTCACGCACCCTGCTTTCTCAAAGGTAATGTTCAGCCAGGAATAATCATTTTTTTCATCTTACCTGTAGACTCTGTCTTTCCGTAGATTGCAAGCTTGTCGTGCATCTCGCATGCTACTAGCTATAAATCAAACTCGCTCAGTTCAGTCAGCATGGGCATACAGCATTCGCTTGTTACCAAAGCAGTGTAAAGGTCCTAGGTTCAGATCTCGCTTTTTAAATTTTTCTGTATGTGTGACGCATTATCCCATGTTTGTCGGTCGGGGGGTTTCCCAAGGGTAGTTTGGATTCCTCCTCCCACTGAATCATCTATCTTCACTCAATGTGCGATTAGAAGAGATTCAAACTAAACGATTCATTTGCAATAAAAATTTTGATAAACCTACCGTTTTATCCCCCACCTTTAAACGTCCTTAAGCACTAACTGTTGAACAGAGACAGATGGCAGGTAGATGCCGACACATGATTCTTGAAAAAGGAGCATTGCAACTTTTGCTCGTTCCTTAGAGCAGGTGAAATTTATAATTTGCAGTCGAAGTCTTCAGCGAGTAATGATGCAGCTCTGTCTTCAGGCGTCTTTCGCCAGCTGTTCTTGCTCCACTACCTTCCTGGTCGTCTGTCTTTCTGAATCAGCTTTCTTACTGGAGACTGCCACAGCCCTGCGGCTTGTCGGACTTACCCCGTGAAATCTGCTAGAAGGCTATTATCCTCCATTCCACATTATCCACAGCCACCCCACCCTACTTTCGTACGAAAACAATCGATGTCGCCAATTTTTACATCGGAGACAGTGGGGAAGTGAGCGATCCAAACCCTGCCGTTGAAGGGAAGACTGTTGCCCTTCCTCTGGCGAGAGAATTGAAAATCAATGCAGAAATGGTTCAGAACATGACCTGCGAGCACCGAAAAGTAGCGAGAATGCACGAAGCCCTTATGTAAGTAGTGCGGTTGGGTAGCTGTCCAAATCTGCCGTATTACACGAAGAAGGGTGGTGGGGATAAGAAATAATCATGGTTTTACTCTCTTAGAGTGAGGGCAGGGCATTTATTGCAACAGATCCGCTCTTGCTTCTGTGCCTTTGTTTGCACGATGTTCTCAAATTCTTCTGAATCGTACTTTTAGTTGGGAAATTTACGATCGGGCGATGGGCTTTACCGGCCATGACTAAAGGTACTGTTGCATCAAAACGCTTTGCCTCCGATAATGTCCCAAAAGTGCCTCCACTCAAAGATGAAACATAACTCTGTATACACTATACAAGGTCACGGAAATCTTCATTTTAACATAATAATCGAGATTTCTGGAGAGACGACAATAAAAAGTTTTAAATCGAAACAAGAAATGAGCAAGAAACGGAGAAGAGGATCTGTTTTTGCAGTTAATGCTCTTGCATCATTTTCGATTACAATTTTAACAATAGAACTATACTTTCTGGTCCGCATGTGGCACACACCATCCATTGTGTTATGGACAAATATTTGACCAAGTTTGGCATAGTTATTCCATAATCGTAAAATAAAGATATTTGCTAAAATGTTCCTGTGTTTTTTGCTCGCTTACGAACAGCGTTTCCATAAAAATTTTATGGTTTTCTCACGCAAACATTTTCTATAATATTGTAATATAAACATTTACTATAGTAGTTTTGCACAAGAAGTTTCTTGAGTATTTTAACATAAAACCATTCTTAGAGTAATTTAACAAACGTTTTGCAGGGCTTTGATATAAAAGTTTCAGCAGTCTTTATATTTAAATAACTCATTTACACCCATAAGCTTGCAGACATTTACACGTTGATTAAGAAGGGGCATGAGAATAGACAAAAGCTACTCTTCAGCCATCGGCCTCAGTGCCAGACAAATGTTTACGACATTTCATGGTCTTTCAACGTCTGTGAACAGCAATAGGCTACAAACGCTCCTGAGCCTTTCGTTAGGAATTCTTTTGGTCTTCGCTGGAGCTATTGAAGGTTTGGCCGACTTGAATATCAAAGGGGCTCCTTAATTACACGGTGGTCAAGAGTTTATTGCTTCTACCAGCAGTTTGTAAAGGGAAACAAATCGGTGTTTGTAGGGAACTCCACTTATTGCATGGGCTGGCCTCTTATCCTCGCTACAGGTGTTCAGTGATCAAGTGCGGGGCAGGGGAGAGATGCGCTAGCCAGGGTGGGGTCGTAGCCAATCTCTTGCCTGCAATTATCTCGTACCTCTCCCCCTTTATTTCCTGTGTCTCGTTTCCCTCTGGGTAACACTGTGCCGGTCCTAAAACTCAAAATAAACAGTTTTTTTCGAGTTCTATGACTAAATATAGTTAAGACTGCTAGTGAACTGGCTCTTGCTTTGATCCCTACGACAGGAGCCTTCTCCCTTTAAAAACTAAAATCATAGTCAAAATGGTGAATAAAGCTAAATGTCATTTTGTCTGCAGATTAGAAATATTATGTTGCGTTTTATAATAAAGTATTTTTAAGGATAATATAATACACATTTGTAACAAAATATAGCAGTAATGGAATTTGCAAAAACCACATTTAGTATGTAAATTTTACCATACATACCGACGCATATTTTCTAACACATATTTTATACTACGTAAATGTTTCTTAATGCGAACAGACCGTCTTATGAAAAGTCAGTTAAACGGCAACAACGGTGACGTTAAGAATATGTCACGAACCAATGACATGAGTTATGACAGAAAAATTATTTAGTTGGCTGGTTTGATATGCATTTAAAGTGATTCTTCAATTCTTTCTTTTCAAAATAAGTGAAAACAATTATTAATTGATATCTCTCTCTATTCCTAGATGATTTTTTTAATTCCTCAGTATTTTGTACGAACTTAATAGGCAGCCAAGGTAAACAACTCTTTACCTTTATTTGTTTTCCCTTATACCTTACTCTATATACATTTCTATTACTGTAAGCACTATTCTAATGGTTCATAAAGTTGCATGTTGGATTTCCTGTTGAGTTCAAAGATAAATGATTATTCCTGGGGGAGAAGCCTGGTTTTCGGCGGAAATCTACGTACTTAGTAAGATTTCCCTAATGCCTCTAATCTTAGGCATTCTAACGGGTGTTCATTATTACTGCACTCAGGCTTTTCATCAAAGTTAAGTGCCTTAAAATAGAACGAAAAGCGCAGGTTGAGAAGCAAGGAAATTGACTTCAAAACAAGAATTCCCAAGTGCATCTGAAGCCTCTTCCACTGTGTGGGCAGATGCATGACTGTTTTGTCGCCACAGGAAACGAACCAAAGCCCACCTAACAATGAGCTTTCATCTGCTTCCTGGTTAATCGATGCGCAGGTATTTTGTGTCTGTGGTCTCGATGAAGTGGAGAGGAAATAGTCTGCGCTACACTGTAGCCCTAAATAACTTCTGCCATTGTCTTTTATCATTGTATCTTTTCCATCCATTTCCTTATCAATGTTTGATGCAATTTCTTGTTCCAGCAAAGCCGTCAGACAGTTGATATGACGTTGATGGTTGGTAAAATGGTAAAAAGGTCACGGAGCTTAGAGACCCTAGGGTAGTGAATTGGATGAGGTTCACGTTTTAAACTGGCTGCTTCCTGCTCCTCCAAGTAAACGACGAGCTATGTAGCTATGTAGAAAGCTTTGTAGTATTTAATGTTTGTGTAACAAAGTTAGCAAGTGTAAGTATATTTACAATGTGCAACAAAAGTGAATAACATTTACGAAAATTTAGTTGCTTCAACTGAAGGAAAATATTGTAATTCCCATCTGATAATGTAGGTAAAAGTCGTTTCATATAATTTTTAAGTCGTTCGGGAGTGACGTTTTAGAGTGCACAACTTTTCTTATAGCCAGCTGTTTTTTTTGTTGGGGAATTACTTGTTAATGGAGAAATGAGAAGATAAAGATCGGAAACATTAAATTTTTTAAAGCATATATGTAGAACAGAACCTTTTTTCTTTAAAACAGGTAAATTATTTTTACTTCAGATAAGTCTCAAGAAGCATGAGTCTGTGTCTCGCTTTTATGGCCATTTTTAAATTACCATTTTAAAAGTATTCTTACTATTTGAACCTGCTATGGGGAGATTCAAAAGGAGACGAGGTATATAGCCCTGCGTGCTCCTAAAAAGTCTCTATGTTTGCCGGCCTTTTGGAAACGGTCCGGTGAGGTAATGTTCAGCTCTTGTCTCCAGTAAAACAAGGATAGGATGTTATAGGTTCAGATGCCATCTTGGGACACGCTGTTCTTTCTCTGCCTGTAGCACTTGCTCACAGATATGGCTTTTGTTGCTGACTCTTACTTCCAGTGCCTGTACCTCTTACTGACGTCCTCTGGTCCTCTTGAGCCCCTGTTGTTTCAACTTCATAATGATTGGGTCTCTCGAGACCGTATTGATAACGCATCGGCTCCTCCTGGGTCCCTGGCTGATTATACTCTGATTAAAGTTTTGGTTGGCTTACAAGGTGTTAAGCCATTCCAGGTGTCCATAAAAATCTCGGTTTGGGGATTTACGGAAACCAAGATTACAAAGGGTACACAAACGTTCACCCTTCTCTATAAGACAAAAAGAAAGAAGACAGCTCTAACATTATAAGGCTTTGACGTTAAGGTCATGCAGAGAATGGAAGGTTCATGTAATCTGATTTAATTCTGTCACACCCTCGCCTTGAAATGGTACGATGGCGAAAAAACGGCGATTTATTCCGATTTCAGCTTGGGGAAAAATGTTTCACATAGGAAGGCATGTAAAGTTGAACTGCTAATTTCGGGGAAATACTTCCACGTGTATTCAAAGGCAAAGACTTACTTAATGACAGGGAAAAAAAACCTGAAGTTCTTAAAAGAAAGGTCGCGCTCTGCTTGAAGTCAGCGTTTCCCAGACTGCAACGTAGCTGATTGCAAAGCAAAAAGTTCAAAAGGGAACTTGAGGAGTTGTCTCAGTTTTTTTCCTTCCCCCATCTCTTTCTTCATTTCTTTCTTTCGTTCTCTCTTTGGGGTGTAGGGGTGTATACCATCCTCTGAGAGCAGAAATTCGTTACAATCTTTCCTAACTTTATAATTGCTCCTTACAAAAGTTTGACACAGCTTGGCAGTAAAAATAACTCTTATCACAACTTATTTGCGTGACTCTGATGCTTTAAGGAACACTAAAAAGAACGATTTTAAAAAGTGTATTTTTATTTTAAATCTTCAACTTTGTAGAGACCCCTTCCTTATCTTTAAAGTTTAAATACTGCAGGAGAAAACGCATTAGATTAATAGATGGTCATAGTCTTCGTAATCGCCATCATGATCATCATTCTGCTATAATGGCATCATGCTATCAACTTGTAAACACTTATCCTCGTCGGCCAGAGTAAACTCCGCGACAGTCATTTAAAAAAACTGGCATCTATCTATTTATCTCTGTTCAGCTTGAAATCCTCTGAGATCTTCTCAATGCCAGTCCTTTCCATTCTTGAATGCTAGATTCTAGTGTCTGCATCTCCTTCTAGCTCCAGGTGCTATGTAATTATTACACCACCCTACAACTACAGGCACGATCCCTGTGTTCGTTCACCTTTCACGTCAGCCTCATAATTTGACATTAGAGGTAAGTATGTTCTGCCTATATGCATGCCAAGTCTTTGTCGGCAAAAATGCTTAGAAGTTCTCTTCAGTTGACAGAACAGGAGTCTGCGTTATTTCTCTCTCAGGAGCTTCAGCTCAAGATAAAAGTCGTCTAATGTCATTTGAATAACCCAGCTGTAAAACTTATTATTCTTAATATCTTTACTGGCTACACCCCACTGAGCAAGGCTCATGACCATGTATATATGGAGAGATCGGTCCTTGCCTAGATAAGACCAATTAGCAAATATTTTCACTTGCAATTTGTCATGGTATAACAATGGTTTTTTTTTATTTCATAATGCATAGACACCCAACTTACGAAATATACATGGGAAATGCAATATTTCACATCATACGAAAGGAAAAACACATATACCAAGAGAACCATCAAACACAATGTGCACACCCTTCCCAGTCGATCTCTCATTAATGTAACAAAAGCACTACTCTAACACCCCGGAGCAAAGCATGATAGAGACAAATATATCCAAGAAACGTGAACTAACACTTCTGAAACAAACTAAAACCAAGCACATGACCTTCCAGTTCACCCGAAAGCCACATTACCATATGAAGAAAGTTATGATTCTCCACGACACATCAATATTTTAAAAATTCTCCAAGATCCACATTCGTTCTCCTAAAAGTAAAAAAACAAACAAAACAAAAACCACATGGAAGATAACGCAATGCTCAAAACACAAAAATAGTATATTGTATATAAAGCACTAGGGGGTAAGTGGGCTGCGGGCATTTTCGGTTTGAAAGCTGTTCTTTTTGTTTGTTTGTTTTCAATAATGGTATGAAAATGCTACAATGCACAGCTATGCCCTGCCAGGTCATCTTCTTAACATGTGCAGAAAAGTCTTGGGAAAACTTTAAAAATTCTTACTTCGATGTTTGCGTGGAAGAAGAGAAATTTGGCTGCTAAATAATGCTCGAGGACACTTCATATCATTGACTATATTGTAAACAAGTTTAAAGAAATACATTTGACGTTCAAGTAGCAGACTTGCCTTCGTTGTCTTAGAGCTATAACATATTCATAATGGAAACACTCTTAGAAAAGATGCAGTGTAGTGTCAGCAGGGATGAAGTGCAGACCTAAAGAAATCAGATAAAATGGAAGATGACGATGAAGATGTCGCAGAGTGAGAAAGTGAAGGGATATATTCATAACCCGAGTGAATTCCGAAAATGTTTTTCACATAAAAAGTTCGGACTCAATCATGTGCCCAGTGGAAGGCGTTAGTTTGCGTGACATCATAGATCAGCTACGACATGAGAAGCAGCCATTCTGAACACCCACAATCCCCTGTTGCTATTTTTGGTGTCCCCAGATTTAATACACTATGGCTACTTAAGCTTGACGCCCGGCACCGTAAAGGAAGGAGGAAAATCGTCTGCTCATAACAGTCGAAATAAAACAGGATATGGGAGGATTTGGCCGATGACGGTTGCAGATTCTTGCCGAAGGAACTCAAAGTTTCTGGAAGAAGATGCATAAGTTTACAGAGGTCATACAAGTCTTAATGACATTCTTGGCATTACTTTTTTCTCGAGGCATCGGCTGGTATTGAATTGTACGTCCGTGTTTTCAAGGCAGGTAAATGCGTGCACACAGCCAATCACGACACTACATCTATTTCTCTAATTCATTTACAAGCACACAGAAGAAAGGCGTTATATAGGAAATGCAATAACAAATCCTTGTCAAGGCTGAGAGCGAGATCAGAAAGAGAAATAATTCAATTAAAAAAAAACCAAGCTGTATAGGTGGTGTGCAGATGGGTCTCCAGGGGAAGGCAAGCTGTATTTATAGCTTTTAATTACCGGCGCCACTGCCAGAAGTTTGATGAGACCCCGACTGTTATCACCAGCTGTTACGGAATCACAGCACGTGGACAGACGTGACGTTTCAGTGTGAATTGAAACGCGCGTTAAAGTGGAGCGGCGAGGCGCACGGTTAATCGCGTGTCGGCACAGCGTGTACGCCTCCTCCCTCAGCAAATATGTCCACCCACCCGCGCAGGCTGATGGCAGCGATGTGCCTGGCTGTCCCTGGCTGTGCCAGTCACCTGTGCTGACTAGGAAAGAGTTATCGAACGCGATAGCAACCATTTTCCCTGGTTTAGGGTTTTCCCAGTGGACAACTGTTGCAAATAATTATAGCTGCCTCTAATAAAGAACGCCTGCGAATTCTTACGATGAGACAAGAAGAGCAGCCGCAAATGACCTGTTCGGGCCAGCTGGTTGGCTTCAGCGTCTGCCATGCTTCACTGCTTTAAAGCTGCTCACATTCTTTATTCACTTAAATCAGTTTGGGAGGAATAGGAGAAATCTGCGCAATAAAGCTTAGATACATGACGGCTTTAGCAAATGCTAAAGTGTTCACGTCGATAGGGTTCAAAGGGAGGAGATATATTTGCTTTAGCTGGTAAATGATTTGTAAGGGTGAGAAAAAGAACCTGAACGAAATAACGCTCTTCATGCTCATTCACATTCGAGGAGGATATTGGTAAATACTTTTCTTTTCATTTTATGTTTTTCTCCCTCCTTTATCTCTGTCCCCTTTTCTTTTCTTTCACAAATACGCTGCGTGTCCATCTGCTCATACTATGTATCGACGTAAGAAGCACTTGCACACGCAAGCATGCACCCATGTACATATAAACCCCCATATAAACATCTAGATGCACATGCCATGCACATGCATAATGATAAGTACAAACAGAGAGAGGCAGTATGTGAGAGCAATGAAGAGAAAGCAGAGGTCGAGATTACATCTTAAAATCGAGGCAACCAACCACAAACACAAAACAAGTTGAAAAGCAGGTGATCAAGCTTTAAGACCAGAAGTAGTATAACTCCGTAAAATATTGCTTTATCAAAGAACTTTATCTATATTTTATGCTGGATTATTTCATGAGAAGCTATATATTACCATAGGGCCGAAAATCTTTTACTTTGCTAAATAATGAAACACTAACTTCTTTGTCGGCGTTTTGTTATTTTCAGCTGAGAGATTTACATTAATGACTGAGTTACTGAGCGTTGATCTGTATTAGGTTGTCCTTCTGATGCAGTCGATCTTCATCCTTAACATCCTTATCTTTATTACCGTTCTTTCATTCGCTTCCAAAGGAAGGCGTCTATAAGAAGGATGTTAATGAAAGCGGACATGAGGTGTCAGAATGAAGTACTCTCACTCGCCTCTAGCCGTCTATTGGCACAACATGTGAAGATTTTTCATTCGTGCGACAGCCAGTTAGCTTAGTACCTAAGCAACACACACGAACCTTCTAGTTTTAGTCTGCTGATAAAATAGACGAAATATATGGTTGGAGGTCGATGTGTGCTCTGCTTGGACACACGGGTATGACACCCTTCAACGTGTTCTTTGTTCCTGATGTTCCTTCCTCGTACTGTTAGGAGAATGGGAGGCATGCATGCGAATGTGCTGTTTTTTTGTGAGTGTCTCGCACGTTCAGTTCTTTCCACAAACACCCTGGCACCTTGGAGTGTGTTGCAATAATCTAGAGATGACTTCTCGTGACACCTGCATTTTTATGACCTAGGGACAGGAAGAGGCGCTTTTTTTTGAAGACGTAAAGAGGTCATTTCGCCGGCCTGGCGTTAGGCAATTAAGTTGGAATCGGGACAGAATGCCACAGATCGAGTGTCTGGAACCAGACCTAAAATGGTGAGCTTGGTGCCTGCGTTTACGCAAATGACGCAGGCTTTGACTGGCTGATACAAGAGCCCCGAAGGACAGGCAATTACTCCCGTGTTCTCTTTTTCACTTCTTACCTTCCAACTGATACTTTCAGGGGAATATGTGGACTACAAAATGTCGTTTCAGTGATTGAAGGTGTTTTCATACTAAGAACTAAGCTTAAATTCAAAAACCACGTCTCATTTTTATTGATTATCCTGATTATCTTCTCTTTTCAGAATGAAGTTTAAAAAGCATGCTGGTTAACTGGTCAGCTAACTAAAAGAATAAACATTTTCCCCATCGATCAGTACATTGGTTCGATAATCTAGAAGTAAAATCTGGTTATGATTTGATTAAATTCAGTTGAGATTTATGGGATACAGAAAGTAACACCACATATACCAACGTAATTGACATCTTACATACAATCGAAACAACACTTACATCAATAGTGAAACATATCAAAGATCCTCTGTGGGTGGAAATGCGGATGATCCTGTTACAAGCCATGGGTGCTAAAGTACCATCTCGTGGCTCATGGCCATGCATTAATGTCTCTGTTCTTATCCGTTGACTTGATATACGTTGCAGTAAAAGCATTGAAGAGGAGGATCGAACTGTTGGATGCAACAAGCCTTGACGCAGAAGAAGGAGTTAAATAAGACGCAGGAGGGGATTAGGCGGAGAAAGATGTCTGAATTAAGTCTTTTTAAGAATATATTTGTATGCGTAGTAAGCTGGCAGAGCTCAGGGTACATCAACTGAACAACTAGAACAAGAAATCTTGTCACTTGAACACACTCTCTTGGTTTCTCTCTTTTTCTAACACACACACACACACACACACACACACACACACACACAGAGTCTACTTCCCTCTTACACAAAGAGGCAATTGCTTACAAATATATATCGTGTGCGTGTGTGTGTGTGTGTGTGTGTGTGTGTGTGTGTGTGTGTGTGTGTGTGTGTTTATGTATCTCGTGTACGTATGTAAGGTATTTACATGTCTGTGGCAATTGGTGTTTTATCCCGAGTCAGCAGGTAAGACTATATCACGGCAAGAAAGTCAGCCCTGTAAACAGATGCCACATGCACAGAATGAACAGCGTTAACGGTCTCGCCACCGGACCACCCACATGTCTGTGGACCGGAGCTTTCATACGTACAGGTGGATTACTTATTATTGCTTATTATTATTATGATGAATGACATTGCTCACAGATGATTAAACCCCGTTTTTGGTATCTTAATGCCAAAACGTTTATGCAGACAAATTTGAAGGACAGAGTTCAAAGCTTCACAGATTGATTCTAAATCGATGCCATCTTCCTCAGTAGCCAATGCCACCAGTAACCATGTTTATATGAAAGAGAAACAATCTGGGTGCAAAAGTCATTGGAATACCATGCTGCGGGTATGTGCCTACAGCCATGCTGCCTCATTCGGTCGTCAGCCGCTTGGGTTGTAAAGCTCAATGGATAAAAATTTAATCTTTGCCGCTCGCTAACCTGAAATGGGCAAAAGCTAGCGATGCGGTATCTTCCGAACTGAGTTAAGGTCCGCACCGAAGATGTACTGCTTAGTTGATGTGTAGGCTGCTTCTTGCCTAATGGATGCAGCTCAGTCAGGAGGTATTCAGATAATATTGAAGACTTAAGCCTCATTTTCCATTTTGCAAGACGGTATAATGGCCACAAGGAATAAATCGACAAGATCTTTTCGAAGTAAAAAGCAAATACTAAAAGGTTTTCGAAGGTGCAGGCGATATAAAAAGACATACCTCTGACAATTTTGACTTGATGCGAGATAAGGAAAAAAAACCTTTATAACATTTGATGAAACGAGAACATAAAATTGACTGTTACATATGTTCGATTTAAAAAAAGGAAAATGGCACGAAGGATTTTTATTTTAAGTTATCGTGTTTTCAATCTAAGGCTTGCGTGAATCATGTACGTAGGGATGTAGTTTGTATTTATGTTAAAGCAACAGCATTCCTATACACTTATGTTGGAAAAAGTATTATTTTTATTCTATTAAACCAGCGAATCAGATAGGCAAAGAAGAAGCGGAGTTTTCTGAAACTATACAAGTTGATAGAAAGACGATATCCTTGGCGAGACTGAGATTAAAGCCTTGTTTTTGCCCTCGTAGTTTGACAAGTCACATACAGACAGCGCTGAATTTCCCTGTCATCGCCAGAGACCTGTCACATGACACCCTCAAGATTAACTGCATCCACCAAGAACCTATTATGGAGAGAGGGAGCAGAGTAGCATTACTTGAAGGAAGAGGATGAAAGGATGGAAACGTGGGTGAAAGACACTCGAGAGTAAAAGGATGCAAGGATGGGAAGGAGAGAGACGGGGTGGTAGGAGTGGGGAAGCGTATGCAAGTAGTTGCCTCCCGCGGATAAGAGGTGGACTGATTACCGCCTGTGACATTTTGAGCAACTTGCACAGTTTCGAGATGTTGATTTAGTCGGCAAAGGCGATCAACAGTGGGGTGGAGGGAATGAAGGAGAAAGGTGGGAGTGTAAGAGGAAGAGCCAGACCCTTGTTGTGTGTGTTTTTACTGACAGCCATAAAAGCACATCGGCAGTATCAGGCCATTGTGAAGACCACCCGCATTTCAAATACACTAAGACATAGAGCGGCGTTCCAGATTCTCCAACAATCAGAGCAATATTTTCTAAAACAAATATACTGAATAAGCAGAAGTCTTCCGATGACAGACTTTTTCTTCAGTCCTTTTTTAATACCTTAGATTTGTTGTAGTTAAAACTTAAAATAGTTAAGGATAACAAAGCTATGCAGTAGTGCTGGTGTCTGAAAGTGGGCATCTCAAGAATGGAATGGGGCTTATTCGTTCAGAAAAAATATACGATTACCCTTTCACCATCTGAACGGAGATAATTTGAAAAAAATCACTTGTAATTATTTTTTTAAAAACTTACATTTTTAAAGACTGACAGTTAAAGACGTATATAAACACCATCTATCAAGCAGAAATAAATAAATAAATAAACAAGGTTTGACCTCGTAGAAGGCCACAGGTTGCAGTTGGTAAGAGCTGCTATCATTCTCACGCTGTGACTGCAATACACTTTCTCTGTAAGCATTGTTGTGAAACAAATTACCCGAAATGATCAAAATACTCAAAGTGTTCCCAGCTCGTTCCAAACCTATCCCTCGGAAAAGCAGCCAACACTAAGATGCATGCAGCTGAAGCAGCAGAGATGCTGGATGTATTTTTCATTCAATTTTCTTCAGACTCAGTTACAAGGATTTTGCTCGCCGCATCAGCTGTAGTCTTGCCGCGTCCTGAGATTCCTTCATTTAAAATGTTTATTGTGAGACACCCACGACTGTGCATTAATAATGTAGCGAACACCTGGACAGGTGTTTAGAGAAAAAAAAGAATCAATTTCTTTGAAGTGCATCTGTTGCAATTTTCTGTAGGAAATTGAGACACGAAATCTCACGTCTGAGAACAGCAGGCGCTGCTCGGAGTCATAAAAGACATGGCACCTGGCGCTAACAACGATGCCCGCTGGAAACTATAAAAATACCAGTTAAAATGAAGCTAAAACTGCAGAAAAGTGTCCCATCGATAGCTAGCAATATAAGTAGGCGGTCCTATTTCGAGAACACTTTTGTTGTTGTTTATGTTTGTGGCAGAGAGGGCTTTTATGAACCTGAATAGCTTCTATCTCGCTCTGTAGAATAAACATTTGTCTCCGTCGGAAGGTTCGCTATTTTCAACCAAAAAACCTGTAGGAGCTAACAAGCTGTAATTTTGAAAATGCTTCCTGTCCTGTATCTTGTTCATCTTCTAGAGCAATGTTATTTTTGCTAAGAGATGTTTGTGGCTGTGAATCAATGTGGTTGCCGTATGCTTAGAGGAAGCTTTAGTAAGATTTGTTTCTGAGAACAACGATCAGTGGGATGGGTGTTACGGAGATAAAAAATATACGGAAGAAACATTTTATGGATTGCCCTGAGTTCTCTGATGTAAGATTCGTCAGCAGTCAGCCGCTTGTAATGATTTACGATGTCAGGAAAGCTTGCCTTTTACCGTCGTCGACAACATATACATTATATATGAAAAACTCGTGTCCATGTTATGGGCGATATCTGCACGCGGTGATTATAATGTCCGTGGTTCATGAAGGCCTCAATAACGAGCGGATATTAACATTTCCGCGCTTACAAGTGTGCGTACGCGCAAAATGCATCGGCGTACATTTTTGTAGGTGCACAAAAGTCCAAGCAAACTAATGCATACACACAGGCAGCTTTACAGTATTACAACATTACAGCATGTGGTACAGCTTTACAGTATTACAACATTACAGCATGTGGTACAGCTTTACAGTATTACAACATTACAGCATGTGGTACAGCTTTACAGTATTACAACATTACAATATGTGGTACAGCTTTACAGTATTACAACATTACAATATGTGGTACAGCTTTACAGTATTACAACATTACAGCATGTGGTACAGCTTTACAGTATTACAACATTACAATATGTGGTACAGCTTTACAGTATTACAACATTACAGCATTTGGTACAGCCTTACAGTATTACAACATGTGGTACAGCTTTACGTTATTATAACATTACAGCATGTGGTACAGCTTTACAGTATTACAACATTACAGCATTTGGTACAGCCTTACAGTATTACAACATGTGGTACAGCTTTACGTTATTATAACATTACAGCATGTGGTACAGCTTTACAGTATTACAACATTACAGCATTTGGTACAGCCTTACAGTATTACAACATGTGGTACAGCTTTACGTTATTATAACATTACAACATGTGGTACAGCTTTACAGTATTACAACATTACAGCATGTGGTACAGATTTACAGCAGAACAACATTACATCATTTTATTAATTCTGTGAATGCGGCGCGCAGATAGCTGACTAGAAACCAGTTCTTCCTAAATCTAGAAAATATTTGACTGGAAAAACTGGACGACACATTCAAGTACACAGCCAAGCTCTAAAGGCCAGTAGCTACTAGGCTTATAGTTTTTTTTGTTTTGTTTTTTGACGGTAGTAGTAAACAAGTGATTGCTTACTGCTGATTACTCGCTGACCCTTAACTTCGATTAGAAGCAGGAAAAACGTCGAACGATTTTCTTCTTTCGATGGCATATTTGTCTTTTAAGAGTTAGGATTTTACCATTTCCAACTCTACATGAACACGTGAATGTGCTCAGGTTGATTTTGTGAAGAGACCAATAATTTCTAACGTTCAGCATTCGCAAAATGGCCCGTTTTGGACAGTATGAACAAAAATAACCCACAGTTGTCAAAAAGTAAAGTAAGGCCGCTTTTACGGACGCTTTTATGTATGCCAGTTTTCAACGATTTCTTGTCCAACGCGGTTCATTAACATCGCATGCTACCTTGTCTATTGGCCATCTCACATACCTAAGCTCTGTCCGATGTCTGGCTAACGGCTGGCGCAAGCTGCTCGCCACATAAAAAATTTAAGGCGGGTATAGTGCTGTAGAAAAAAAGTGTTGTTCCATACCAGCATAGCAAACTCCTGTAAAACACAGTTTAACGTCTGAACATCTAATTTTTTGGCGAAGCGCACTCGTAAGAAAGGAGAGATTGATTGTCAGGTGTTGAATAATGCAAGGTAAACTTGATGGCACCACGCGGCTGGACACTCGAGTTCTCCATACACGGCGTTAAGGCGTTATCAGCCTAGTAAAGACAAAAATGAAAAAAATTGTTTCTATCCTCAGGTTGCTGAAGAGAATGGTATACTAAGATACGGACGGAAGGTTCTAAGTCCTTTTCACGAGCTTCACTGGTGGAGTGCAAATACTTTGAACAACATATTTGTAATAATTTCGAGTATCGTGAAAGTGTAAGCCAAACTCTCTTAAAATCACTTATATTTTATTTGTCTAACTGTTATAGGTAACAATGTCGTATCTCCATAAATAAATTAAAATGTCGTCTGCACACACTTCCTTCAGTAGTGTTAGGTCCTTGTAAACAGTAAGTCAAAAAATTTTGTGAAATGGAATTTGCTCATTTTTAGCAGATTCAAGGCATTTTCTTATTTTGGTAAGATTCAAGGAATTTTCTTATCTTGGGAAGATTCTAGTAAAGTGTTGATAAAAGTGATAGGGGACTACATACTCAACGAATTGAACAAAGGATAAACTTTACCGGTCTTAAACTGCAGTCTATACTTCTTTGCATCTTGTAGGAGTTCACAGTAAATCTAGCCCTCTTTTTCCCCTCTGTTTTTACTTTTCATGGTTGTCGTCAAATATCATCAGTCAGCACCAATTTCATCACTGTTATTAACACTTTAACTAGTCTGACCATGTTTCTAACTTCCTTCTTTTCTTCAGTCTCAAGCTCTGCGCTAATCTGCAACAATTTTGTTGCGTTCCCTGGTCCTGTAAAGCTTCGTGATGACTCTTATACAGCTGTAAAACTCTACTTTAGCGAGGCTTTCAGCCTGCACCGATGGAGAAGGAACTGACCATGGTTTTAACTTTATAAAGACACTTTTGAAAGTCTGTCTGTCAGAGAGAGAAAGGACACAACTTAGAAACACACTCAGACAGGTTAACAAGCTAAACAGCTGTCGCCAATGAAAAAATCTCGAATATATAGCTCGTAACCATTTCTGCCTTA
Source organism: Marisa cornuarietis (assembly GCA_004794655.1). Lineage (NCBI taxonomy): Eukaryota > Metazoa > Mollusca > Gastropoda > Architaenioglossa > Ampullariidae > Marisa > Marisa cornuarietis. The sequence goes on from SMMW01000651.1 coordinate 6,825,357, forward strand.
TCTTGCCCAGTAAGAGCGAGTCACGAACGCCTTCCAAGAAAATGTTTTAAGACGTTAAGAAAGAGGACTCCGTCAGAAGACTCTTAAAACTTCCGCGAGCACGCAGCGAGATTCTTCAACTAAGCACCTGTTAGCGCCTGACTTTTAGAAACATTAAAAAAAAGAAAAAGAAGAGTCAGAAAAGAAAACATGTTGGCGATGTCTTTCTTAAGCACTGGGATACATGTTTAGTCTACAGTGGAGAAGAAATAAGGTCCGCCCAGGCCATATTGCCGATGTTTGCTTTACCTTGGGATCTTGATACAACTGTTCAACCAGGTACAATGCAAGTCTCACTGTCGGAGCGGGTCAACGAAAAAAACTGGCTGGGAGCCCGGAGATTTTGCCTGGGTGTTGTTGTGTGTGTATTTCTTGTCTGTTACTCAACTATTGGAAATTCACGACCCTGTTGTTGTTGCTGTCGTAGCTGTCAGACGTTGTCGTCATGATTTGTTAAGGACATGCTGGTTTACAGTTACACGCCCAAAGGTTCGTAGATTTTGTTTCTTTCAAGCCGGCTGCGACACACTCTGATTCTTTAATTCTTTGATATATTCAAATTTAGCACAGTTTTATATAGCAGTCACCTAACAGTTTGCTAAACTTAGTCAAACGTCTGCTCATATTTATCCGGCTAAGAGCAACTTTTAGGTGACAGAGGCTTCAGCAGTTCTTTAGGATGTCCACGCCGTCTATGTCATTACCTTGGCACAGACCAGGATAAGACGCAGATTTCAGAGCAAATGTTTCTTTGGTTTGATGAGTCTTGGGGCGGAAACGATTACTTGTAATTGGTCTGGACAGTTAAATTCACCTGTCGTAAGGTCATTGTGGCTTGTACAAAATTGTAAAGAATTTGTTATCGTCTCACATCTCTTCGGCCCTTTTCATGGGTCGAATTTTCGTCAACTTACAATTGAAAAAAACTCCGATGACTGTTGGGATATGGGTTTGCGCCAAGCAAAGAGCATAACAACTGAGGTCTGTCGGGCCTGTCCCGTCCATGACGTTCACACACCTTGCGGTAACCAGTTCTTCCTTCCCTCCCTCTCCTCCACCTGTTCTTTCCTTCCCTAGGCTGAAAATGCAGCCTGATCAGCGCAGGTCAAGCAGTTCAGGTTAAACAAATGAATGGATGTACTTTAGGCACGTTTAGTTTTTGGTTTGCGATTCTGGTACCCATTTGCTGCTGTAGATAATGGCTTTGCTATTAAGTCAGTGAACGAGGAGGGCTGCTACTGCTACTACTTTTACCTACAGCTATCCATCAGAAACCGTAACCAGAAATACACTAGAACCTTTGAGTTTGCTTTACCACAGCTCAGTAGCTACAGCCCAAGCAAACTCACCGTAGCTACTGCTGCGGACCGTGCGTAAAGAGAAGGAGGCTTGTAGATTAGAGGAGACGTAGATTAGAGGAGGTTTGTAGATTAAAAGAGGCTTGTAGATCAAAGGAGGCTTGTAGATTAGAGGAGGCTTGTAGATTAGAGGAGGCTTGTAGTTTAGAGAGGTTTGTAGATTAGAAGAGGCTTGTAGTTTAAAGGCTTGTAGATTGGAGGAGGCTTGTAGATTAGCGGCCGAACTCTTGTGTGTCATTTTTTCCACTTACAGGACACCGCAACGCTGCTGGTTCGTAAATAGCTCTGAGGTTTTTACCTTACCACTGTTTGATAACAATTGTTCTAAGGTATGAGAGTAACGTCCTACTGAAGAGACTTTTCAAAATAAAAACTTGTGATTATTACTAGTATTGTGCTTCACTCCTTAACCTTTAGCCAGTCTTTCATTTGAATTTGTCGTTATTTCTATTTCTGTGTTTATTTAAAGCTTGTTTAACGTCTTTAATTCTAGATTTTGATCAAACTTCATTCGTTGACTTCTCGAATATGCAATTTAATTCATCGGCTTGGACAGTCACAGCTACTCGCTCAGTAGCATATTCAGCTTAAAGCATGCTGACAAATTATCAAAAAATCTACTGTAGTATAGCATGTTAATTTATACCAATAAACAATGATATTTATGTAATATTTCGCTCCTTGCAGCGTTCATTTTCTTAAGTTCAAGTTTCGAGAAGAAATTGCAGGGGAGTTATGCAGAACCTAAGGCGGACGACCACTGCTAACTCTGTTTTAACACTTTCTGAGATCTTTTAATGTGCTTTTTATGTTCAACGAGATCAAAAACAGCAACGAGCCTGGAATCCGTTAGAGACGAAGTCATTTATTTTTGTTCATGTAATCGACTTTAGCGCATGTGCTTACAGGCCTTGTATTGAAAATTACTTGGCCCAAAGAAATTAAACTATTGTTTTTGTTCCGATCTGCCCGCTTCCATCCAGAGACAGAGACAAAGGAATTCGCGCGTACACAAACCATACTCCGCTAACCACACGAGCAAAAACGTTGATATAGCTACTCCCACAATCAAATAAAAGGCTTAAAACGTTGAGCATGTCTCCTTTACTACCTTCTCTCTCTTTTTCTCTGTGTCTGTCATTGCCTGCATCTCTTGTAGAGTGTGTGAAGCGACCAGGCAAGTTTGTTCTTGTCGGCGTTTTCTCGCGAGACTCTGAAGACCAGTTCTCGACCAAGTCCCAGAGTTCCAGACGATATCTGACAGGTGCTGACTGCACGCACTGTCATTCAGTTCCTGGCAAGCAAGGGACGGCATGTCTGACGCCAGGCGGCGCGACCTAAGTGTTTCTCTCACGAGACGCAAGGTTAAAACCTCTACCTGGCTAAACGAGTCCACTGACCCTTGTAAAGTCTTTCTTCACTAGTCGAAAGAGCGGTCAGTGAAACTTACTGCAGTTGCCAGCTTTTGGCAAGTACAGCAGGTTTCAAGGTTTGGATGTCTACACCTTCACCCAGGTCGAGAAGACGTTAATGAGATCCTCACTCCTGACCACGGACCCCTAGGTGTCGATTCTTGCTTCGAGCTGTTTCCTTTTACCTTCTTTAGCTGGTCTGTGGTTCAGAGGGTTGAACCAAGAGGTTTAGTCTTTGTAGCATCAAACACTCAGATTTTGCTTCGATGTCTTTTTTTCGAGACAGAACTGTCATTGGGAGGAAATATGTACATGAATATTATTTATTTTAGTCTGCGCATCCATCCTTCTCTCTCTTCCCTCTGTGTGTTTGTGTGTGTGTGTGTGTGTGTGTGTGTGTGTGTGTGTGTGTGTGTGTGTGAGAGAGAGAGAAGAGAGAGAACTTCACAAGTGCACATCACAAAATATTAAATTTGAATAAGCCTAAAATATATCATCACAAAGACCTCAGGGTCCTCCTGCATAGATTTTCCACGTTATGTGCTTTTAAACATCACATCCTGTGCTTAGTTGAACATCACGAGCTTCTATAATTCTTTGTGTCTCAATTTCCGCTTTAAGAAGCTTTTGAATGAAAAATTCATTTTATCGACAACCTGTCTTGCGCGATCTTGCAAGACTATGCAAGTACAGGAACTCGCGGCAAGGCACCCGGTCTGTTTGCACGTTCAACTGTCTGCATGCATGCAGTTTAGCTGTGAGAATGCTGTGTTTGCGTGTTTGCTTTTATTCACTTTTCTATTCTTTTGAACAAAAATTTGTGCTCGACTTTTTTGAGACCTTATCGATACATGAACTCTTACTAACAGCTACCTTTATTCTTTCTTTATCGTTCACCCTATAAGAAAGGTTCTGTTTCTTTGAACTGCTTGGAGCGAGCGAATGAACGTCATATATAAGGATAGAGGTCAAAGCTGTGGAGAAAATTTGAATATCTTGCAGTCTGTTGCCGAATATGTTTATTATTTGGCTTCTGTCCGCAAGAAATATCATCTGGTGTTATGTGGTCTTACACAGCTCATGAATTTATATAGGTAACCACTCCTCTGTTTATCAGAAAGCCGCACGATGCTTTGCTGAAAGAGGACTTTCTTGAATTCTTTACTTAAGAATCCGTGTTGGCGAGAGATAATTTTAAAGTTTTACTTTCGTTTTGCCCTTACATGGAAGTTTTAATCATTTTAATTATTTGATCTGTGACATTTTGGTTTGTCGAGTCCCTCGAAGAGACTGGCGATCACGGATCATGCACAGCAAACAAGACACAAAGCGTCACGCGCCTCCAATCAGACTGTTGATCTATATGTCACGTGCCTCCGATCAGACGCTTAATCTAGACATCATATACGACTGTGTGGAGAGACAAGGCAGCGGACAATCGATTACATCAAAAGACTCCCTTCTTGATGTTTCTGAGGTAGTATGCATAGATGGGGAGTTCCTCGGAAAAGTAAATGGCCGGCTTTAGCTGGCGCACCCGGACTAACGCGTTTTACTTACAGAGGATTTCTGCGTAGATGGCTTGTTTGAACGCATTTGGTCCGGGTACTTATAAGCTTTATGAGAGTGTCGTTGGGGCGTCGCAAGGCCCTAACATGTGAAGCTTGTCATCTCTGCGAAGACGAGCTAGGAGGCAGAGAGGTCTTGGAAATGGGAGGAGTGGTGAAAGAAAATGTGTGTAAAGAGTTCACCTTTCTTGCGACCTTCATCCAACATCTGACATTTGTGTATTCACTTTTGATTTTAATAAATAGTTATCTGAAGTTAAGCTTAATTTTTCTTCATTCTTGTCCTTGTCCTGCTTTGTTTTTATCTTATCTCTTTTCTCTTTCTTCTTATTCTTATTCACTTCCCTCTGCTTCTAATCTTTTTAGCCAGTCTCTCTCTCTCTTTCTGCAGTTCAGTTCGCCTTCTAACGTATTTCAAGCTAATATTTAAATACTGTGTTTTTTAAAACAGTTGTCGTGAACCAGAAATGCTTATTAAAAGAGTCAACCCTCAGAACCTGCTCATGGTGTCTCAGTTATTCTGTCACTTGGCCAAATTACCAAATGTCAATTCAGACACGCATTTAGACATGCAGTGCTAGAGTGGTCTTCCTTGTTCCGTCTGGAGCGAAGCATCCTTCATCGCATTACTTTCGATATATTTGGGACCTCCATATACTTATTCCGTTTACTTAGGCTAATTCTTCTTTACGCGGAGGCACTGGACTGGTTTTCTTTCTCGTGGAGATCTCGCGATTAGGCAACAGACGTTTTTTTCCAGATCACATGAAAAAGTAGAGGCGACATCTAGATGCTGAGGAGCTGTTATCAGGAAAGCACGGGTAGTATGAAAAATATCTTTTCTGACTGGAATTCAGCGGTGGGCTTAAAATTTACATATATTTTAAAAAATACTTCTTTTTTGTTATTGGCTTTGTGATACTAAGAAAGGTCTACGCCCTTGTCGACATTTTACCAAACTAGAGTCTGTAAAGTGATCGCGATATTGCAGAGTGGTCGAGGTGGAATATGCAATATCTTACAGTCGAGATAAACATTTCTTTGTCTAAAGCAGCGTCTGTTAGGAAACCCTTTTTCCATTAACCTGGAACAAGTATGAACAACACAATTTCGAGAGGATAAGTAGAGAATTGCTCTCCGGCACACACACACACACACACACACACACACACACACACACACACACACACACACACACACACACACACACACACTTCTAACAAACGCGTCGTCCCTTAAACCAGTTAAAAGTCTACTTTTGTGCAAATTGTGTTTCTAATGGCTGGACTGAGATTAAGTGCAAATTTATTACTTTTTGATGATAATGATGATGATGATGATGATGATGATGATGATGATGATGATGATGATGATGATGATGATGATGGACACATTACAAGTAGTTATTTTGAACAAAATTGACAACAATCACCGCCTTTTGTTCTGGGGGACCCGGCTGCGCAACGGTTAGCGTCTGTCACCAGTTCAGTTAATGCTGTCTGAACTGGGTTCAGCTCTCGTCTCGGGCACGCTGTACTTTCTCTGCGTGTGGCATCTGTTTACATGGTTGCTGCCTTGCCGTGATATAGTCTTAGTTGCTGGATCGGCGTAAAACACCTATTCCCCACCCCATGCCTTCTGTTCTGAAGATCCACGCCTACAAACATCGCAATGCCGAGAAAAATGTCAAACTCACGACATAAACTTTCATGCAGAGACGCCCAGGTCACATGGTGCCTTGACAACATCAATATAATCATGCAGAGTATTAACGTCTGCATTGTTGACCTCCTGCTGTGCATGCTGATGCTTGTACACGTGCGTCTCAATAACGGACGCGGATACTCATCCAGACTTTGAGAAATGTATCTTGTATTCAGCTTTACCTAGGGTTTACAAAAAGATTTACTCCACTTCAAGTGCTTGTTAACAGGATCAGGATTTGGTGTCCATGGGTATCGAGGTCGTGATAAACACGCTGATTTTATTTTTCTTTGTGTGTCGAATCTGTTTATATCGCCGTTTTTTTTGCAGTGATTTATCATTACTGGGTAGGCGGAAAACACCCATATTTTCTTCCTCTATCCTAATACACATTTCAAGTACATATTTGTCTGTGAGTAAGATGTCGGGGGTCAGCAGGGTTTCCGAGGTGTGTTCTTCATTTAGTGTTTCACTAAATCACGCTTCAGAACAGTCAGTAGCTTTGAGATAGCCTAGAAAAACATCTTGCTATCCATGGTACGACTGATGCTCATAGAGCTAGTAATCTGCCCCTGACATTGCAATACACAAACAAAATAAATGTTGTACTTTGATTTTAAATTTTGTAAAGCAGTGATCCCACGCGAAGTCCGCGGCAGGGCATATCTCACTCAGGGAATGTCCCACAAGTCATAAACATCAGAAATCGCAGATCTCTGCTCCTAACCAAGAATTTACAGAAAGAGGACAAGCCAGGTTTATTATTCGTGAAAACCGCGTCCTGGTAGATGGCTGTGCGGTCTGGGTTTGCCATGCTTTTACTCGATATGTCAACTGCATGAGTAAGTCGACTAGACCCTGCTCTATATATCCACTACATGACTAGGACTGTTTGCTCAATACGCTTTGCTGAGTACGTCTATTACATTTTAATAAATACTTTGACTATATTTTATAAAATACTTTGGCTACATTGTGACGAGTACGCTGTTTCGAGTATTTTGGTTGCGCTTGCTGAGGACGAGCAAGCTGACTGTTGTGCGTTGGCGCTTGGCAACATGCAAAACAAAAATACCTTTCGCAAACGAAAATTAAGTAGAGAGGCACATTCAAAGGACCTGTAGTCACAAAAGCGATGGGCCTGGATATAGGATCCGTTACTGCTGGATTGGTCACACTTCTCGTTCGGGTCCTTTGTCACGCATGTGTAATCTTTAATCCGCCCTGGAGCTTTCTTCATCCGGTGTATTCTTTGCTAGATGTCTTTGAGTGATGCACGCTGAAAATGGCCGAGGATGACATGTCACTGTCATACCTAACTCACCCTCTGTCAGACTTTATGGATTTATCGCTATCTTCTTTCTCCCCCTTTTCATCCTCATTTTTCTGTCGTTACGACTTTGCTAAAGTTGATGTTGCTGCATAGGTGTGACTTTTATTCTAGGTCACAACCTTTATCCAAAATGTCAGTCTTTCTCCGTCCTTCTCTCTCTCTTTCTTTATCTATCTCTTCCCACGTTGAACGTTTAAGTGATTACAATTTCTTTTACGACACGTGAATGCCATATGGTATTGCCGAGCACCGAACTCATCAAGCAAAAATATTGCCTCTTTATCTGTTTCCCGATGTTTGCTCCTGGGTTTTCTGTCAACAATGCCGTCCTGACCAATAAGATCTGCTGCTTTTCAAATCGCTTATACTTTCTCATGTTTCAGTAATCTCTGTGCGATACAAATGTCGAGACCAGGTCACTTTCAACATCATTTGTACTTCCGCACACGACGCAGCTTTGTTGAAAGAGGTTAGCGGCATCGGCATGATTCTCACACCATCTGACAAAGACGGATGTTTTGAAGTGATTGCTGATAAAAGAAAAAGTTGTGGAGTCGCTCTGCTCTAATGCACAAGTTATTCGAAATCGAAATGTAAATCGAAGTTGGGCAAAATGATTTACTTGCAAAATGCTGATCAGATTGACATGAGAAATCTAGATTTAGGTCTCAAGGTTTAGAACCATAACTCAATTTATTTTAAAGAAGAAGCAATCGTAAATCTGAAGAAAGCAGGTTCCAAATTCACGAGAAAAAAAACTGTGGAAAGAATCCATTTGGCAAATATCACTTTTATAAAAGTATAGAGTTCGACGAAATACTAGTTAGATAAGATAAGATAATACTTTATTTGTCCCGGAGGGCAATTCGGTGGCAGCTTGATAACAGCAACGACAACAAAAAAATTCATGTGACCCAACCAGACTTTCACATTCATGTTTCATTCATTCACACAGCACCATTCAAAAGACGCACGGCCGAAACAACGAAGGACACCCGCAGTCTGTTGGTCCTGCATACAGGTACACAAAATTGGCATTGCGAATTATATAAAAAAAGAAGAAAGCTTTTTAATAGGCATCAAAAGAAAAACAACAAACAAACAAACAAGCATTTAAATGAACAAAAGAAAATCATATTGTGCAAGACGCAGTGAATGGTTTTTTCTCTTTCCTTTGTTTGCAAGGAACATTTAAAATACAAGACTTCTGTGTACACTTCCAAACTCGTAAAAGGTAGAAAGCAGCTGATCAGGCTAAACTTGTCAACTTGCACCCAGCGCCCCCTTGTGGTGTTGGTGTTTACGTGACCGGGGTGGAGAATCCACCCGCATGGAGACACCGTGCTAGGTAAATATGTAGTGTATCTGTTAAGAGAACATATAAAGTGCAAGTCGCACACCCTGCAAGTAAAAACAAAGTCACAATTGTCATGGGACTTTTCAAAAGAAATCGTACCCATTTTTTGACTTTGTAATAGATGTTGCCTGATATTGATTTACGCTCTGACAACTGTGTAGTGTCAAAGATAATACATCTCTGTCTTTGCGTGTGATACTAATAATCTCTGCTCCGATTTCAAATCGTTTATAAAGCTAGCTGCACAATAATCTTTCTAAAACGTAAAATTGGTCTAAAGAAGCAAATTAAGAAACGTTTTACAAAAGTCGCTCCTATACCATTTCGATGCGTTGGGCAAGCGAAAACTTGATGGGAACAAATGTCTGGCGTAAACTATTTTGTCTTCTTTGAAACACTATTAGTTTAACAAGCTCTAAAATTTTGTTGTGCACAGTGTCTTTTTTTAAATATAAAATTGATTTTCTAAATAGATTTAAGGCCGGTTTAAATTAGAAGTGTGTTGTGCAACCCGCCACATGAATGTAGAACAGTTGAAGTACAAGATGTAAACTTTAAAACTTTGAACCTACATGGTCCCACACTTGCCTTGGTAAAGACACACGCTGAAATCTGGTTTAATGTAGAGCTTGATATAAGATATCCTTTATAATGGACGTTTTGCAGAGATCTGCAAAATGCCATCGAAATCCGATTAAAATCATTAAGCTAATTTCTAACCCTGTCAAAAATACTACAGCGGTAATTTTTTTGGAAAGTTTTCTACTTGAAAGGGCTGTGTTTATTGTAAAAAGCATTGCTATCGTGAATGCAGATTAATGATCATTTTTCTTATGAAACATGACTTTGTGAGAGGCATCGTGGGATCTAACTAAAGTAAAAATTGTAGCGATTCAAAAGATATTATCAATCGTCTTTCTTCTAGATACTTAACCATGTCTAATGCAAGTTTCGATGTTGCATCACCCGTGAACTGATTAGTCCGAGCACGATTCCAAGAGGTTAGCTAACTCTTACGGAAATCAACTCTACAGGCATGCCTGTCAGTTTGTTTGCAGAATACCTTGCAGGACCACGTTCGGCACCTCATTTAGAAACTTCTTGGACTAAATCTGTTTTTAGCAACAAGGCCACCTGTCCCTATTGGGTTAAAAGCGAGCAGCGTAAGGCAGCTAAGTAAATAGGTCTCGTCACGAATATAAATGAGACACCTCTTGGTGAAGAGTTTCTCTCTACAGCAAAAGAAATCTAATGGAAATTAAATATAAAGAAATAAATAAATATAAGAAATTCTTTCTTACCTCCCGCAGCACGCAAATGCGTTCGGAGATGATTATCTGCTGTGCCCTGCCATCAGCTTTTGCCATCTTTTGTTTTCAATGCGAGGAAGTGTTATTAATGTAATGGCGCTGATCCAAGCGAGGTCACCCAGTCTTATATCGATATGGATGAAGGGAACCAAAGACAAAAAATATTAGCATATATTCGTGCGTCCGTGCGCGCATATATTCTGTTTGTGTGTGAGTGTGTGTGTATGTGTGTGTGTGTGTGTGTGTTCTTCATTATTGGAATAGAATCCCTAGTACGTTATTGAAGCACAAATGACATGTTGAATCACAGATCACAGGTCGCAAATTTCGTGACCCTGAAGTAAAAGAACAAAAAGACACAACAAGTCAGAGTACAACAGCAGAGAGATTACGATTTATAACCACTTCCAAAGGAGATGAGTTCAGATGGCGTAGAAAAAAGTTTAGAAATGAGTTGAAGATAGCATGTCTTCTAATAAAAGAGTTGTTTGTTAATACGCCAGGTGGTTCTCGAATTTATTTTCTAGCAAGACGACATGTGGCTGACGGGGATGTCTCTTTGCTGACAGGCTGTCAGCGCTCAGCGTACTTGCAGCCCAGATAGTAGGGCACTGGGGCTGAGGGGAAGAGGAATAAGGCGCTTTAGATCGTTTCTAGTGAACGAGAGATATACCCTTCTATTTCTCTCTTACTCTCTCTTTCTCTCTCTCTCTCTCTCTCTCTCACACACACCACTCACACACCACAGGCAATATAAATGATGAAATAATGTAGAAATTTGTTTTCGGTTTTAGTTTCGAGCCAAAATATAATAATAAATAATTTAAAGTATGATAAAATAAAGGGAAAATCTACAGTAAACAAGCATCGAACAAACAAAGCTGATTTGCTTAGCTCTCATTTCGAACCCGCTTCCGAACCGTAGCTCCCCATTCCCCATTCCCCAATACGCTTGCATCGCCACGCTCTGATTGTACAACGAGATTAAAACTACAATCCACGCAGATGTGCAGTCAGCATGGGATTAAAATCAGTGGGGAGCTGAATTATGTTTTGTAAAATATTAAGATATTAAGTATTAGTTACTGTTATCTCAACAAGCTGTCTCAGCACATTAAAAAAGTAGTCTGCTTTGCTTCCAACACAGCTGTGACAGGCCGAAGGATATAATGTACCGCCTGAATGACCCAGTATACTGTGGTAAAGAGAAAAAATCCTCATAACACTCAGACTGCTTTTCAGATAAGGTTTTGTTACTTTCTACATGCCGCATCATAACAAGGCGAACAAAGGAGGCTGAAGGTTGGGGGTTTAGGTGGGGTGTGGCTTGCAGTAGCCACAGCACGTTCCTACATCGACCCAGGGACACCTGGGCATCAGTTCTCGCAAAGCACGTGTTTTCGGCCCCACACACGCACAAACACTGAGAGGAAACTCGTTCCTTGCAGTTAGGCATTGTTGATGTGCGATTTTACAGCTGTCGCGTAATGCAAGGTTTTCATCAACAAATACTTGACAAATCCAACTAGGATAATTTATTAAGGATGAATGATACAATATCAGAGACACGTACACAAATATCTTAATAAAGAAGAGTATGATAATGCATTTATTTGCGTGTGCGTGTGCGTGTGTGTGCGCAAGTGTACGGTTGATATCGATACAAAAATCCACCATTTGTCCGATCCTTACTAAACTTTTGATCACAGAAAAAGATTGATCCTCACGATAAAAAGACTATCACAGTTAAGAGATCGTCCGTCACGTAAAAGAGACATTTGTAAATTTTGATAAGGGTTATTACTCCGGCAAGAAATACCACCTCCAATCGATTCCCATGTTTCGGGGGAAAAATGTCAATCTCTTATTTAACAACATATGGCCCCACTAAACTGAGGCTCCAGAGGATGGGCACTTTAAAGGGACAACTGCGCATTCCCGTAGTAAGGGGTGTCCATTCTTCACTCCGGCGAAAGTTTATCTCCCTCTACCCCAATACCTACCCATCCTTTTGCACGCGCAGCAAGAAGGTGCGAGCCTGCGGGTTTCTCGACTCGGCGCTGTAGATAGCCTGCAACGACTGATGCTGCTGCTGCTGCTGTAAATGCGGCGCCGACGTTCGCGAGCGCTAACCGACCGACATCGTGGACCGAGCGACTGGGGGGGATCAGGCAAGACGCTTGGGCCCGGGGATTCCTGTCGCACGCGCGGGTGGGGCAAGTGTGGCTGTGTGCGAACGAGCGGGCAGGTTTCGGAGGAGCGGGACGGCCTCATTGTCGCTGTGAGACGATCGAACTGATGACGGCGAGAACGAACTGCAGACACCACCAAAGTTTCAGTCCTTGGATGTTATCCCAGCATCCTTCAGCCTCGGTGTCTCGCGTGCGTGACTGGATTGTGTTTTATTAACAACAACAGCAATAGTAAATTCACTTTTAGGTGCGTTTTTGTGGAACGGCTGAACATGTTAGTAAGAAATGGAATTTGTATGAAACCTATAGAATTTCTTCGAGTTCAGAACTGAGAGTGTCATTTACTACGGCTGCCTTGTTCTTCAATCAGAGAGAAAATTGTCTTCTGTGCTTCTGAAGTCAGCTTGGGTGTATGATACAGTCTTGTCACCTAGCAATCGAAAGTAGACTATTCCAAAACAAAGAGCGATAAAACAGGTTTCGTGCAGAATCATCTTTTAGAGTTTTTCCTGTTTAAAAGCGATTTTCTTTCAATTGGCTGGTATTAATTGTCAACTCCTACAACACGTTTTTATGACCTTTACTTTGTTATAACGACTAGTCTGGTTTATTTTATTATTGTCATACAATTTTTTTGATTTTTTGTTTAACTTTGTAAAAAAGAGACTTCCTTCTGTCAGCTCTCAAACGTTGCAAGAAACAAATCGTTTGCAAATAAGAACATAATCGGGATAAACAAGTACAAGAAAACTTAGTGAGCTGCTAAGCACTGGATTGTTTTTTGAGGAGCGACAAAAATGTAAATAAGTATTAAGCCATCTCTTAAAAACAACTTGACAACATCCGTGTTTCTTTGGTTGGCTTTAGTAACTAAAACAACTTTCTATTTTGAGAGTTGTAAGTGTGGCACAAAGACAATTAAAATTGGAAGTTTAAATAAATCGCTGAAGTGAAAACAAATTTTCAGTTTCCTTCTGAAGCAACTGCAGCACAAAGATTTTGATCCGATTGATATTAACGACCGATTTGGAGAACAGTTCTTTTGTAGGGGATCTCAGTTCCTCTGCAGTGGGATATATTGTTTTGTGTGGAAACGTTTCATTGGTGGATGCATTGTTTTCTGCAACAAACAGGTAAGGATAAAGATTCATCAGTCGTCTTTCAATATTGTAATATTAAATGTTAGCACAAAGGTATCCTACTATTAGAACATTATTTCAATATCGCAATCAGTCATGACAAATTACTTGTTACTTAGAGGATGGAACTTGTGTCCTTTTTCCTTTTAATCCAAAATGCTTACTTGTGTAGTACTTAAAAAATTTCTATAATATTAAAGAGTATCGAAGTTTGCTCAGTCAATCAGTGCCCATTCTGTTCATTTTTATGATTTGTTAGTTTCGTTAGTCAGCGAATACTGATCGGATGTAGAGGGCATGACTCGGACACATCGTCCTATAAAACAAACACCGTTCTCACTGTGTGTGTGTGTGTGTGTGTGTGTGTGTGTGTGTGTGTGTGTGTGATTTGGTTTGTAAAAAAGTTCCTTGTCATCTAGAGTACATGCATTAATAATTAGTAGACAATTCTTACCACAGACTGCTCATGTGGCCATAGTTATGAATGGAGAGTAAGTCATTTCCACGAGGAAAAATTGGGAACTCGAAGAAAATTGCCTATGTTTGGTAGATACATAAGCCCCGTATATATTACTCCTGTACACCATGTCATCTTTGTTATCGATTTATAACTACAGCATCAAGGTTAAACAACATTTATCTGGTCTGGACACCAACTTAGAACTTTCGAAACGAAATTTTAGTCCTTGAGTTCCCGTCTTGCTCTTGGGCAACAACTTAACCTCACTTCATAACCAGGGCCCCAGAAGAGCGCTGTTTGTATCACTCTTCTTATGTTTCCTCCACCTGTCCAAACGTGTTGCCCTTTCTTTCCCAGCTATTGAATTTTTAGGGCCTGATGTGCATTTTTTCGTTATCTCCCTTACTAACAAAACAGCTATATATGAGTAGCTTACTATTCACGTTCTGCTAAATTACAAAAGCACTCCAATAAAAAAACTAAATTTGATATTCTAAATTGCTGATCGAAAGTCGTATTTGCGCAAGGATGAGTCATTTAGTGTGATTTATAAGTAAAGTTACTTCTTTAATTGCGATAAGGTTTAAAAATGCTTCACGTATCATAAATCCATGAAAACGTTTTTTCGTGGAGGTGGGTTTGGTACGGATCCAGGCATATTTAGATGAAGCAAATCTTTACGTGGTTTCTGACGCAGCCGTCTAGGTCGAGGGCAAAACTCTTGCTTCAGGATTTACCAAGGGATCAAGGGATCGATTCTTTGTCCAGATTACTTACAGACTGGTACAGACCCTCCCCCTCTCGATCCCTGTGAGGGGTGGTGGGATTAGTTCATAGTCTGCTCTGCTCAGCAGATGCGTTCGCAACACTCCGGGGGGGGGGGTCACGGTATGAAGCAAAGCTTCTCCAGGACCTTGACAACCCTCCTCGCCTAGTCAAGGAGTTAAGACAGAGTTGCCTGAAGACCTTTCACTCGAGTATGCTACTCTGTCATTACGGGCCTGGCGGCCGCATTTCCGCCGAAGCGAAGTGGATCAGGTTTTAGACAATATCTGAGCATTCTTACCGAGATGATTGGCAGAAAAAAAGGTTTGGAGGACAATAAAGCACCGAGGTAAGATTTAAACATTCTTAATAACTGAAAAATAGATGTCTTTTGTATTTGATGATACTGTAAAATGTCCAAGGGTAAAAGTCTAGAAATTTCACGGAAAGCGTTGTAGAGAAAAGGGAGGAAAATTGCGCCAGCAGCAAAACACGCCTCACGGAGCGGAGCCTTCATGTTCAGTTTGAACGAGAGAGTCGATGCAAACGAGTCTCGTGAACAGGAGAATCACTGTTCGTAGAGGAGATTGGGATCGCGAGATCTCGCAAAACAACTGAGAGAGGCAGGAGAAGAGAACATAAGTAGGTGGATATACGCAGTGACTCGCGTGCGTCTTGATTCATGCACAAGCATGCACGTGCATGCCAAAGGAGCTGAAAGCCAATTAGAAAGACGATTGTTGAACAGAACACTAATACCGTGCCCAGACCAGATAATAGTGAACTGTTGAAAAAGAGAGTAGTCTATACGGTAGTCAATGATGTGAACAGTCACACGCCATGTTGACATCAGCTCGTGCGGGTCAAGGAAAGTAGAACGAAGGTCATCAGGACTCCTGTCGACAGGACGGCGGGCAGTGTGTAAACGAAGAAGAAGGTTAATCGCACGGGAAAGAAAGGGTTAATAAGACTTTCCTCGCACTGATTGCCACTCAGTCTTCTTGAGATTGCTAGGATAATTTGACCATCGGCATCGCCGTTAATATAAAAACACAAATAAAAATGAGAAATAATGTTTTAACGCTTACTGACACTAGCTTCTTTATATTCATCACCATCGCACTTTAAGCCTCGTCATTTACAGCTTAGCTCCATTGCTCAACAACATTTTGTTTAAATTCTTAAATTCATATAAAGGAAACTATTCGCAAACATTTTTAAATTAAAAAGTTGACTCTACGACCTTAGCCATGTAGCACTTTTTGCTATAAACCTTTACTGAAGCTCTTAAAAAACCTTATTGGTCATTTGTAAACAAATACTAACATAGATGAAATAGCTCCATCAGACACATTTTGGCTGTGAGTCTTAGGAGTATAACCGTGATAGCTGGCCCTGCAAGCGTTGTCCAGAGAGAGAGAGAGAATGTTTGTCGCCCGCAACACTCCATTGTCCCTGTTGCGGCGAGAGCTACTGCGACACCAACCACTCCTTCAACATCAGCGTCTTCAACGTGTTTCATCTTCCACAGTTTTGTACTGAGTCCCGGAGATCAGTACAGAGTGAGACACGGAGTGTGTCAAGAAAACAAGGCTCCAAGTAATCGACACGAGAAACGAAGCTTATTATTAAGCTCAAACAATTATAACAATAAGCTTTATTTCTTCTGAAGATTGCTCGGATCCCTGTTCTCTTGACAAATCATGCGGCTTTTACTTATTCAAAAGTAAAGCTGTTCTCTTTTTATTTCATAATATTTACTAATTTTGTGTGTGTGTGTGTGTGTGTGTGTGTGTGTGTTTGTGTGTGTGAGAGAGAGAGAGAGAGAAAAAGAGAAAAAGTGTGTGCACAAAGTGTTAGATAACTGTCACATTTTTGTTTCATATGTGGATTTTTTTATACAGTACATTTTGCTTAAGCAATTTTTTTTCGGGAGGGTGTGGAGATAGAGAGGTGGGCAATGCCAATAAGATGAGGTGCAATTTTGTAGACAGAACGGGAAGTGAACGATAGAAAAAAAGCTGGTTTAATGAGAACATCAATCTTTTTTTTAACATTCATTGCAGGATACAAATGTGTGCTACGTCTTGTATTTATGTTCTGGATATTTGTACAAAGAAAAAGCTAGAGTATGAAGCCCAAAATATATGATGAAAAAAAACTTCAGCAATCATATATATGGACAATATTCTTGGATACTGTTGATCTCTTGACAGATTGCCATAATATGGCCCTTGCTACTAACGCGGCGTTAACCATCAATAACCAGTTCCTTAACAATCCTTAAAATGTCTATACTTCCCTACCCATCGTTGTTTATAGCTATATGTCCTGCGTGGTGCTCAATCAACCACTGTACAATGAGTTGGAAACTTTTCTTCAGAGCTCGCGGCACAGCTCGTAGAAGAGCGCAGGAGCTCAGCATGAGAAATCAAGTGAGACGTGTTCACTGCCGTGACGTCTCCCACTCTGTTTCCGCTTTGTTGAGCATCCCCGGGCTGTTCACGCGGCCAGCCGAAGCGAGATGCTGACAGCAGCCAGACATAGAGGTTCATTGTCCGTTATGAAGTTGCAAATACATCGTGAAATCGTAATACATTTTTTCTCTTGACTAACATGGTCATACGGGGGAAATAATGTGTAGGGTGAAGATGTCGACAGAGTTCTTGAGTGCAGTCTGTCCTCAGCTAGACGCAAAAGGGTTGGGGTTTCTTGGTGGTTGCAATGTTGTTCTTGGACCAGCTTTTGCGTTCTATCCCAGCATGCTTTGCAGGATAGATTTAGTACGACTGTTGTGGCGT
Source organism: Marisa cornuarietis (assembly GCA_004794655.1). Classification (NCBI taxonomy): domain Eukaryota; kingdom Metazoa; phylum Mollusca; class Gastropoda; order Architaenioglossa; family Ampullariidae; genus Marisa; species Marisa cornuarietis. The sequence goes on from SMMW01000651.1 coordinate 6,842,795, forward strand.
GTCACGTGACCAAACCGTAGTGGCTTGCTACTCGAGTGCGTGTTCACAGAGCCGGATGAGTGAAATGCTGGCGACAGCCAGACATAGAGCTTCTTTGTCCGCTGTGAGGCTGCAGACAGATCGTAAAACGCAGGCACTGGCAAAGATCGAAAAGCTCTCGACCTAGACTAGACAGCGTGAGCAAACCTATCTCATATTTCCTTTCATAAAACAGCCCATAAATTTATCTTCTTGACCCTCCACCCCGTGTCGACCTGGGTCAGCCCGCCTCTTCGTGGCTCGATTGGCGACGTGACGAGCCACATTTTGTGATCGTGTTTGCGTGTTTTTCTGTCTGTTTAGTCTTGTACGCTTCTTGGTATTTCAGACAAACCTATTACCTCATCTTTACTGCGAGATCCTGCGCATTTACTTCAGTCGAATGTTGAACTACAAACACACTTCTTCCTTGAGCATTACTCCTACCAGCAGTCCACACAATGTTAGTCCATTATCAAACTTCCTCTGCAGAATCACGATACCCTTAATTATTTTTACCCAATTCCTCTTCGCGTTTTCTACATTCGTCTTTTATTAGTCACCATTACTGTTGTTCATCCTTCTGTCCCTCGTATGCTGTCAATGTCTCGTTCTTCTCTTAAGCGCTAAGAGCATGCTCCTTATAAGCGAGAGTAAGTATATGGGATACACATGTCACGCGTTTATTATTATGCGGTGGTGTCTTTGTATATTTTTTGTTGATGAGTTTTGATCTGTGTATGTTACGTCCATATTTTGTGTGTAGTTTATTTTGTGTTTGGTTTGGTATTGTGCATCCTTTGAATGGGAAATGCGATAGAAAAAGTTCTTCTGTGCGGTTGTTGCAGATATGCCCTTACAGCTTTTCCTGCACAACTAATTTTCTTTCATATACAGAGCGCTTTGCCTTTCTTCCGTCAAGGAAATTTATATTTTTGGAAGCAAATTTGTGTACTTCCGTACGTTGCCAGTAAGACGGTTCATCAGTGGTATCATCGATCCAAACCTTCGGTTGGCCCTCGGAGATCGTTGACTAGGACAGATCAGCAAGCTTAAGTCTGACAGTAATGGGTTAATTTTCCTCGGGATCTCTGACAATCCTCTGTCTCCCTTTACACGTCGCTCTCTTGACGGCAAGAGCAGGTCACGTCGGGAGCGGAACGCGTCGCTGGCCCGTGATTACTTCCCCCTGACACATTGAGCTCTGTCTGGCTACGCATGCAAAGGGAGGGAATCGTACCTGCCGGCAAGGTGATATCAAAATACGCAGTCCTCTACCTCCTTGGTTTTGGGGAGTTTTCTTCCTCGGAAATGCACGAATATCCGGCTTCTGAGGCTAGCGTAGAAAGAGTAGAGCAATATGCAGGATAGTGCCATAGATAGGGTCATGAACAGATCAGGGGTCGATTAGGTGCTAAATAAAAAACTTGCATAGACAGGGAAGAAAAACGATGGAGACCGATAGCTTACTCTGAGATTCTATATAGTGGAGAAAACTTTGTATGAAGGGCTTATGTCAATAGTTAATTATGATTTTGTTGTCTGTCGAGGCCTGGGTTACAGATTAGTATCGGAGATGTGACCCAAGGCTTAAAATGACTTTGTTCGATTAAGTCAAAGGTACAGAGGTTGGGGTTGTTGTCTAGTTTGATTTGTGGGATTTGTGACTAGTTAATAAGTAACATAGGGGGATGTTCATTTTTCATTCTTAGTATGGATGTTTATGTTGAATGGAAGGTTTCTGCAAGCAATCAAAGGTTTTAAAATGGATGTGTTATAAGTATATGAACTGGTGTAGACTGGATTCCATGTGCTGGAGGTGTGAAGCAGATTCGTCCTGAAGAAGTCGATCCTTGGTATGGAAATATTGAGTTTGAGCCAACTTCTTTCTATTTTAGTAGAAAATAGTGTATAAAGCCGAGGGGATATTTTGCTTCTTAGTATTCTGCTGAGAGCGACGGACCAGTATGAGTTTGTTATCTGTTTGCTTTGGCTTCATGTGCCTTTTTGTTTTTGTTTTGTTTAGGAGCAAATATTTATGTCTGCATACTTTGATCACAGAACTAATTTTAACAGAAGGGGAACTTGTGTGGGGACTGCGAGAGATGACATCCACTTTGTATTTCAGTAAAATTGCAGCATTTGTAAATGTTAAAGAAGACACTATAAAGAGGTAGGAATCTTTGAATGACGGCTTTATTTTTAGTCTGCAGTTACATATGTTGCTGTTTATTTTTTTACTGAAATATGCAACAGCAGAAAATGAGATATATATATATATATATATATAATAACTGTTTTAAAAGACAAAACATGCACAAACTCATGACATACAAAGACAGCATTACAAACAGAATCACAAAGATTATTAATGCAAATTATTTGTTTATGACACGTTTGCAATATCGTGGTGTCACGTTTAAACTGGTTAAAGGTTATGACATTGTGTTATCGACTACATAATTCAGGTTACACCAACCTACTGCTTCTGTAAGGGCTCAGTAAAAATCAAAGGTTGCATTCTATGATTGATGAATCAATGAAAATCACGCGCTACGTTATCACTGATCAGATTTACAAAATGTCATTTCTTTCCTCAGTTTTATCATGCTGCCGCACCTTTTCCCTCACAAGTGTGGTAATGCTATTAATGTCAGAAGGCTACAATGAAATCGGAATTACAGCTTATATCGGCGATTCATAACAAAATGTCAGCGACAGGTAGATACCGACCAGCATAATGCCACAAGGGCAGCATTTCGGTTGCCGCATAGTACGAATTACGGGAAAACTTAGTTGCTGCAACATTCAGGAGGAGAAGATTGTTTCCAAACTCCGTATTTTGCAAGTAAATAAGTTTAAACCATGTAGTTTTATATGCTGTAAAGATCCGAGTATCTTGCGGGAAGTTATCTCTCTTTGATCTGGAGAGATGTAATCGGGACACACTGCAACCTAACCAGTAGTTCACCGGAAAAACTTTGGCTTTGTTTTTCAGCTAAATACCATTGCGATCCACACTCTTCTTTAAATGATTTCTGATCGTTAACTTCTATAACCCGATTTGAGAGGTAACCGAAAAAAATGCCCCGTATAAAATCTTTAGAATTTGCTACCTGTTCTCAGAAAAAAAATCTTAATCGAAAAAAAATCCCAAACAAAATGAACAAGCATTAAGGTACTGTATGCATTATACAGAAAACTGGTTAATTTTTTTTACAATGATTTATCTCCTTGATGGTATTAATTTAGGTTAATTTGCGAGATTGTGTGGAGGGATGATGAGAAAGATCTTACGATCGCACTGCAGCCGTAATATTTCACTTTTACTTGCATTGTCTTCCTCATACCCGCCACTACACGCATCTACCCATCACCCGTTTGCCTGGGTACACATAAATAGACATCAAACTCCTTTTCAAACGACTACACTCAGCACTGGAGCACAATCAGCAACTATTTGTTTTAAGCAGTATACTGAAGTTGTATAAGCTGTTATTGAGGAAAAAGATGCATTTGCAACAACTGTCAACAGACGCGGGACACGATATACAAGTAGAAGATATAATAATATTAATAATAATAATAATAATAGTGAAGATTTTTATAGCGCATATTCACACTCATAGAGAGCATGCTCTTAGCGCTTAAAACGAGGAAGAGACGTGGACTAAGTAGATACAAAACAAAGGGGACGAAAGAAAACGACAGTACTGACAAAACAGAAAACAAAAGGCATCAAGTAACAGGAACAGAAAAATATAGTGATTCTGCGAGAAAGATGGGTAAAGTAGCAAGAGGGAAGGGGGGAGGGTAAGAAGGACTAGCATTGTGTGGACTGTGTTAGGAGTAATGCTCAAGGAAGAGGTGCGTTTTCAGTGCAGATTTGAAAGATTCAATTGTAGGAAGGTGGCGGATATGGAAAGGAAGAGAGTTCCATTGTTTTGCAGCAGATATCTTGAATACTTCCACGTGAAAAGCAGAAAAGATATTTTGTACAAAGAATATAACTTCTAAGCGGATTTTTAGTTTTATACTTGTGCCAACGCAAATAAATTAGGACTGATAATCTGAGAATCGAAGACTGTCAAACCACTTGCGAAAAGTTTTATAAGATGCATTGTCTGCAATTTTAGTAGCTAGTCTTAATAATGTTATCATTCATTGGTTTTTCGTCCAATAATAATGCACACTAAACGTATGCATATACTCGTTTGGAAATGGGGAAAACCACTTCACAATTTCTTCAAAGAAGATTTATAGAAAGCACGGAGAGGTAGACTGTGCGTAGGAGACCATTTATTTCTCGTGCGGGGAATCGTGATCTGTTCCGCAAGCTGGCATCTTGTCGATTTTTCAGTGGTCCCCTCCTGGAGTGTTATAGGCAAAGGAGAGAATGACTTCACGTTTCGCTGTCGTCTGCTGCACCGAGAGAGCTTCTAGAGTGGACAACCAACAACATTCCAAAGCACAGGATCGCTCCTCTGCTTTTGGTTTCTACCCACAAGCTCCTTTCGCTAATAATCGAGATTTACTGAACAGGAGGAAATTCAGATGATCCGCCATTAACTCATATTGTTACAGCATACAATTCCTGTGACGAAAGTCTCTGAAGTTATTTGCAATAATGTAAAGCGGCTGAATGTCAAATGCCCTCAAAAGACATTTTGCACAATTTATCCCCTTAAAACAAACAGACATGTGTGTTAGACAAATATTCAACTCCATGTTAAAACATTAATCTCTATAGCAGTATCGACTAAGTAAATATAATTCATAAGAACTAATTGCAAAGTCTATGCACAAAAGGATTTGAATTGTTGAAGTTTCCTTAAGAGATTTAATAGCAGCACATCATTTTACACCCCAACAGCTAAAGATATACTTTTCGATTTTATGGAGCGACAAAGGCTGAAAATAACAAAACATAATCTTGTTGTTGATATACATTAAACAAGTCCTTTTCCTGTGAAGCTTAAACTTTAAAGTTTAAAACTTTTTTCTTAATTAGGCGCTATCTAGATCGTTCTTCATTCTTTTTGCTTTTCTATGTCTTGCGGTAGCCTCTCTCTGTGAAGCCATTATGCCTCTCTCCACGCCTTAATGTTTCCCTTGTCTCTTCTGAACCTCTTGCTTTAGATTCACAGTCTTCCTGCGGGGACCGGCCTCCTATTCGTTCTTGCAAATCTCTTTTGTTTTTGTGGGTAATTTCTCCCCATGACGGTCGAAATGAAGCTGTAAAGGAAAAAGAGGATGTTGAATGTTAATGAAAACCTGAAGAAATGCGTCGGTGCACAAGTGTGTGTGTGTGTGTGTGTGAGAGAGAGAGAGTGAGAGAGAGAGAAAGAAAGCGAGAGACAACTATTATGTGAGGAGAGAGAAAGAGGCAATGAACAAGACAGTTCTTAATTAACGAAGTAACAAGAGAACTAACAACGTTATTTGAATATATCTAGACCTTATTCAAAAAAAAGGATAAATTAGTCTGAACTTCATTAGTTGTGAAATACTCAACAGTAACAATAACAAAGAAAACGTTAGGAAAACAATTTCTAAATATTTCTGCATATTCACAAGAAATACTTTGTTTATAATACTGCTCAGAAGCTGTAGATTCTTCTGTTTTGTGATGGTTTAAATGATGTGTGTCAATGGTAGGAAGGAGGCATATCAAGTGGGCAGAGGTTATGACAAAAAAGCGTCCTGGGTGCTTGTTTTTAGAAGTTCTTGCTTGCTTGAAATTGAAGGCTAAGAGATCACGTAATCAAGTGTCAAATAAAAGGAAAGAACAAAAGAAAGAATGGAAAATTAAAAGTCATAACATAAAAAAATGAAAGCCAAAGAACGAAAAATTTAAAACCCGAAAGAACAAAAGATGCCAAACATGACAGAGCTAAAGAGAAAGAAAAATATAAGAACAAGTAAAAGATAAAGACTGAGGGGTGTAGGGGAGGGAAGTAGGGGAGATCACTACGCGGGAATTTGTGGATCAGCTCTGTGTACAACTCCAATCAAGTAATAGAAAGGAACAGCAGAGTAAAGACCAGAGAGAGCCTCAGACTGACCAGACTTCCCCGCAGCGTCACTGCTTGAGACAGACGAAGACACCCAGTCGATCGCCTTCGCACCCTGTCAACTGAGGCGTTTGTTCAAACGCTAAGCACGTTAGCTGCCCTCACTGTCCATCTCGCTGAGACCACATTTCGCTCGCCAAGCCGACAGCGGCGCCCCCTGAGTGGTCGAGAAAACCGCAAAATCTACCAAAGGACTCGAAACAGGCTTAAAAAGCGGCGCGAACTTGGACTTCCGGAAGAAGATACGATGTGACGAGCAAGATGATGTGATCTGTTAAGAGGAGAAAATCCTTGTGTTGCACAAAGAGTGGCGACCACTAGGGGATTTTAATAATGCATGCGCTATCGACATCTGTGCTAATGGAAGTGCCACACCTACCTGGAGAAGGTAGTTAGTTGCGTTTGAATCATTCTTCCGGGAAGGCTGTCAAAAACTGGATTCAGGTTCGCTGTCCAAAATAAAAAGTTTAAGAGTCCCTGGGAGTGTTTCTAATAGAAAAATCAGGAGAAAAATAAGTTATATTGGCTGCTGCTAGCTCAGAGCTTTTAGCAGCTAAGTACTGTCTGTTTTTGTTCACTTTAAAGAGGGATTTTTTTTAATGATTTCGGATTTGCCACAGTGATATGAAAGCCAGAGCTCTCGTCTCTTAAGAACTGTCTTTTTTTCCTGTCCACATCATTAAAAAATGTATGCGTTGAAGTTCGGTACATTGATTTTATAGACAACCCTTAAAGTTGAATGACTCTCTTTGATTTGTTCAGGGATTAATGGCAGTTTCTTTAGCCTTTTTCGACTGACATGTTCTTCTGGATGGTTCTTACGCTTAGGAAGACAAAAATTGTTTTTTAAATTAATTCTGACCCAGTAGCCACCTTACAAAGAAGGAACACAATATGTGATCATACACTATAGAGAAAGAAGGACAGCCATCATAGCGCGCTTGTAGTGGGCCAGCGCTGGCTCAACTCGCGTCCGCTGTCTACTCGCCGATACCATTGACAGCCAGCTTCCGCTCTCTTTGTCGTGTATCCGCGAGTACATCATGGAATGCTTTGATATAGAAGAAGTCCTCTTAGTAAGTATGCTTTAATATATATTTTAATACATGAATCATAATGAACAATATCTCCGCTCAAACAGCGTTGTATTGTAGTATTTGTATTTATTTGAAAGTCAAATTAATAGTATTGTTAGCAAGCTCTCGCTCTCTGGCTCATTGTCTGAGTGATGGTGCACTTGAAATGGGTGGCGAAGAAAACTTCGATGTTCCTTCATCTGCCCCCGATAGTTTCAGTTGGGTGCCTTTCAGATCTATAGGTAAAAATAGAGATTAGTGTAAGAAAAGTAGCTATTTTCTTCCATTATTTATTTTGTGATACATTTTTACTTAAACTTGTAGACAAATTTGTTTATTCATAATTGGTTTTATCAGGTCTGCCTGGAGATCTTGGAAGAGTCTTGTAGTGCGATTCACAGCTCTCACAAGAGCTTTTTCCCAGTCTTGATTTTCTTGTCGTCGTCGTATGCTGAAAAATGATAAGCTTTTGTGTCGACTTTTGCATGCTTGGGAGCCAGGAATCGCACAGCTAGTGCCTGGCATGTCAAATTAACTACAACAATAGCTCTGAGACGCACTGTGTAAGCGAAACCGGAAAAGGCGAAGGGATGGAAAAGCCAGCGCATGCGCGTCGCAAGTTATTTTTTCCCGCGCTCGAGTCGCTAGTCTTACTTTCTCTAAAGTCTATGATGTGATCAGTCTCCAAAAACAGGTCAATTCAACCATCAGCCGTGGAACGATCAACAGGCAAGGAAGCGAAAGTTTGGGTGTACTGTACTATACAGGAGAAGGGAAATTTAAAACCTTAACGTTGACAATTGACAGATTTCTGTTTGTAGCGAACAAGCTTACCCATTCAAACGTCTACTAAGAACCCAATAAGGTTTTTTAAAAAAGTTCCCGAAAATCAGCATCAACTCTAATATGAATTTTTCAGCGACAGATTTATTAAAGCTGAAACCACAATTTCTAAAACTCTGATTATCAGAACGGAGGACGTGTCGTAAGAATGAAGACAATGGTTTTCCTGTCATGCATAAGAATAAAAATGCTACCCTTTTTTAAGGGGTCAGCATGGGGACAAGGTATTTTTTTAAACAACACATATGCAGTACTGGTGTTTAAAATACATAATAAATTTATATATTTCTGTAACAACTTTTTTTTTTTTTACTTTTCTAGTTTACAGTCGCTTACTTCCGTTGGTATCCATCCCATCATTCCTTTCGAGATTAGTGACCATAGTGACCGTGCTACTACACAACTGGTTCTGTCCAAATGTGGCTGGCGCCTAGCATGGAAAGCCGGGGTGATTCCATTGCTGATTGCCAGAAGGCTGGCGGAGCTCTTAGCGGCACTGCTCCTAGCCAGCAGCTGCTAGTTTGCATGCTTACAAGGAAGTTTTACTTGTCTGAGTCTTATAATTATAGGCACTTGACTGGCCCCGCCTTGTCGTGTTTTACACCTATTTGCACTTACTTACAAGGGATTGGGACTCCGTGTCGACAAGTGGCCTCAGTGAGGCTTACGGTCAACGCAAACATTGTCGAGTTCCTGAGTTAACTTGGTCAAAAGGGTCTAGAACTCACAAGCAATCTTTTTGTGTTTCTCTTGTTCCTCTTCTTCTTGAATTTGCATGTTCTCTTTCTGTTTTTCTGTTTCTATTTAAAATTTTGCTATTTTACTATATTTTTCTTGTTCTTCCCTTATCAAAATAATCCTCGACGTCCTTATACTGATATTTATAATGGTCTCGAAAGCACTAATTTATATATACCGTGAGAAAATAAGATTTTTGGTTTTTCCAAACGATTATTGATTAGGAAAGGGGGGGGGGGGTTAACATCCGTTTTACCGAAAACCACGTGTAGCATTTCGTGGAAATCGTTGCTCACAAATAGTTTTGTCAGTAGTCAGTCGTTCAGTCAATTTTCCCTCGACTGTAGTTATGGAAAGCGCGTGGACAGACGTGGCAGCTGACAAGGTCTGCCACTTCTTCCTATTTTGGGCGATAGTTAGCAGGTCCTGTACAGGACCAGTCTTTGACTTTCGGAAGCCAGATCTTCCACGTGCCACTACTTTATTTAGAGACCAATAAAGAAAAATATAGTCTAATGCGTCCAAAGCTGATGGATAGGGTATTGCATAGTGACATATGTATGGAACTGACTGCAGAGAACGTCAAGGGAGGTGAATCCACTGTCGTCAAGAGTTATCTCAAGCCAAACTATACCACAGGGGGTGTTCGTTGGCAAGATACTCAACATGTTGTCGACTCACACGTATTGGAATTCAATAAGACAAGCGAACGGGGTCGGCTGTTTATGTCCAAGGACCTCTTGTTTTGCCAGACACTCGCTTGGCACGAGTAGGTGGAGGAGAAGTGTTGGGAGGAGACAAATCGGCGGAACTGCATATCTCGAGATACTTTCCACTGCAGCTGTCGGCAGGGCAAGGAAATGACTTAGACCATGTGGGTGGGGAGACTGGAGGTGGTTGGGGGATGCGCGCGTACTTGTGCATGCATATAAGTACGTGTGTCTTTATGTGTGTATATGTGTTCTTGTATGCGGGAGGAGTAATAATAAAGGTGTGATTTATATATAGCATAATCACGTTCACAAAGAAGCATGCTCTCAGCGCTTTAAGACAAGTATGAACAAGTATTAAACAATATGAAGTAAGAAAGGTGAACCAACTATGGAAACAAGTAATAAAAGACAAACATAGAAGATAAAAAAGGATTCAGGGAACTAACAGTGAGGATGCCAAGTGTAATAATAATAATGACGAAACAGCGCGTGATGATATACAGCATACTCATGCTTGTAATAAACGTGACCTTAGCGCTTGAGACGAGAATAAGACACGGACAACATAAGAAGGACGGAAGGATAAACAACAGTACTGATAAATAATACAAAATTAATATAAAAAACGCAAAGAGGATTCAGGTAACAAGAACTGGGAGGGGAGAGCTTTGAAGATTGACTAGCATTGTATGCCCTGTTATTAAGAGTAATGAACAAAGTAAAAGGTGTGTTTCAGTGCTTATTTTAAAAGGATGAAATGGTGGGTAGGTGGCTGATATGGAAGGAGAGATTATTCCATTGTCTTGCTGCAAAATTACTAAAAATTCTTTGACCGTATGTTGTTGTTATAGTAACAGGAATAGTTAGGAGACGTTCATCAGACGAAAAGACCAAATGTCTGGCTGAGATGTAGGGGAAGAGAAGTTCAGAGAAATAGTCAGGACAGAAGCCAGCAAAGAAATTAAAACATAGCACAGACAGTTTGTATTGAATGCGAAAACAGACGGGTAGCCAGTGTAAAAAACGAAGAAGAAGAAGGAGTGACATGGTCCTGTTTCCTGGCTATAAGCACCAGACATGCAGCAAAGTTCTGTACTTTCTGGAGTTTGTGAAGAAGGTATGCAGGGCAGCTGGCAAGCAAGGAGTTGCAATAATCAAGCCGAGAAAGAACAAACACTAAAGAGTGTTGGTAACGCGAGTAGAGAGCGTGTGATGGATGGGGCTGATCTTACGTAACTCATAATAGACAGACTGACAGACATCTGTCACTTGTCTATCATAATAGACAGACAGTTGTAACTTATCTGTCACAATAGGCAGACTGATAGACAGCTGTCACTTGTCTATCATATTAGGTAGACTGACAGACAGTTGTAACTTGTCTATCATAATAGGCAGACTGACAGACAGCTGTAACTTGTCTATCATAATAGGCATGCCGACCGACAGTTGTAACTTGTCTATCATAATAGACTGACAGACAGCTGTAACTTGTCTATCATAATAGACTGACAGACAGCTGTAACTTGTCTATCATAATAGGCAGACCGACAGTTGTAACTTGTCTATCATAATAGACTGACAGACAGCTGTAACTTGTCTATCATAATAGACAGACTGACATACAGCTGTAACTTGTCTATTAAGTGTCATGTCTGCAGTAACGATGAAACCCAGATTTCAGACTGGGAACGTGGAGGTGATGCTGGTGTCGCCCACATTGACGTATTTGGGTGAACTGATGAGACATAAACGATTTCTTCCTATCGAGTAGAAATATATACGTGTTCATGCGTGTGCACAAGTGAATTCACTTGTGATTTCGAGTAAGCATATAGGTGTTAGTGTTCATGTGTGTACATGAGCATGTGTGTTTATGTGTATTTATATTTGTAGATGTGTGTATATGGGTGTATGTGTTCATAAGTTTGTGTTCAATCATGTATATAATTGTGTGAGATCAAGGTTATGAGTTTGCATATGTTCATGTGTATATGAGTATGTGTGTACATGTATTTTAGCCATGCATGTATTTGGGAATGTACATTTAGGTGAGTGCTTACGTGTGCAAGTCTGAGTGATGGAGCTTTTATAATTCTGTTCAAATGCATTCGAACTGTTCTTAACATAAAGTCACTAGTACTCGTATTTTATTACAAGAACTATTTGCTAATTAGCTTTTATATTAGTCAGTTGATAATTTATTAAAGGATGAGGATTTCATAGCTTTTCTTGCATACAAAACCAAATAGTCTTCGAAAGACTTGATTCTAGAAACATTGGTTGTCTGTTTATTTGCCTGTCTTCACTTAAAGAAAACTCCATTTTTTTTTGCCGAGATTGGTCAAAGCTTAGGCAAAGTTATAATTAAAATCCCTTCCTAAGGAGATAAATATGGATGAAGGTTTCCTAATCTTCATCAAACCTTTGCCCACAGTTAAGAGTGCTTTCAAAGACAGCACAAGATTAAAGGACATCGTGAGTCGTATGACAATGTATTTCCCATTATTAAAATATTTACTCAGCTGGCTTTAATGGGTTTCTTGCTTACAAAAGGAAGCAATAAAAAAGTTCTTGAATTTCCTAATTAAAAACAAAAGACAAAAAATCTTGCGAACTACTTGGCTAATTATAGCTAGTATATCGCAAATATGTCATCTTCTAAAACAAACTGAAGAAAATTCGCTGTCACGTGTTAGAAGCTGTTTCATGTTTTTATAAATAGACTTTTTTAAAGAAAAAAAATTAAGAAAACCAAACGACTAACAGAGAAATGGAGGGAGAGAAGAGAAAGAAACCCCGCACAGAGAGAAACAGAATTAATTAGAAAGATCTTAAACGAACTTGCACAGTCCACACACTACAATGATATGCAGATGAAACGCAAACAGGTCTTGGACATCGTTGGTATTCAGCCGCCCGCTAGGCATCTTTGCGACGAAGGCCTGAGGACCGCTCAGCCGGCATCCTGGCCACCAGGAGCGGAGTATCGACACGCTTTCCTCCCGTGTATCTACCGAGACAGATTGAAACAACTATAGTGTTTCCACGGCCTCCTTGTTGACTAGGCGTCGGTGATGTTGGTCGCTGCAATCATCATGGAAAACACGTTTCTATCGACATAGCCATATTCCTCAAGGGGCTGGCGAGGAGAATGACAAATCGACACAGGCCGCCATCCTATGAAGGGACGTTTTTACCTTGGGTCTCTACATCTGGATAGGACGATTTATTGTCTTTGAAATTTTTTCTCGCCTGGGTCAGTCCTTTTCCTTGAAGGTTCTTGTTGTTCTGCTTCTTCCTTCCCTTCCTCTACTCTTTATTTCCTGACGTGTTTTCGTGCATGGAGGCTTTCGTGTGTGTGTGTGTGTGTGCCTTCGCGCTTGTTAAAAATGGGAAGTAATGGTAATGTTGTGTATAAAGTTATCATTCCTCCTCCCATAGCTTGTCAAACTCTTATCGTCAGCTGGCGGGTTTATCGTTCGCTGGGGCGCCATGCCACGCCACCATTTATATGCTTTAACGATGATGTTTTTCTTTTTTTTTAATGGCTGAAACGACTGAAGAATGAAACCCTGGAGAGAAACCAGTAAATGCTTTAGCGGAAGGGCGATAACAGGCGTCAAGGGAGAACCGGTTTCCTCCGTCCCCTTCTATCGGACCACAAGCGAAGAAAGGGAAGGCGTACGAGGGGTTAAAAGATCGACCAAGTCAGGAAAATAGTTGCAAAAAAGTGTTTTACGAGGGAATTAAAGAAATCAGTTAATACTGGCGTAACTAAAGTTGACAATGCGAAAGTTAAAGAAAATCCTTACGGTCAAGCAGCGTATTGACCTTTTGATTTATTGGGTTTTAACTTTTTTAACTTTCTGTAGGCTAAGTTAAGAGTATGTACTTTTGTTTGTGGAAAAAGAACTGGGGATTCTATTTGCCTCAGATCCGTCTGTATACACATCTTTCTGTCAGTTTGTTTGTCTTCACGGCTGGTTTTCGATCCACTCTTTCGCCTTTCCATTCGTCCTCAGACGTATCTTCAAGGAAATCATGGTTTGTCACGTCTGACCAGTAGCCCACACCGACAAGTCTACATCTGTAAAGCGTTTTGCTTTGGTTGTGATTGGGTTAAGGTAGTGTATTTATCCTTCGTCTTCTGAGTTGTGCTTTCCTCCTAAATTCGGTTCATTTCACCTCTTCGTAAAATGCTTGATGGCTGAAGCTTGTGGTTCACGTAGAACTCAGTTTCTTATGACCTCACAAATTGTGATTAACCCACAAAAAGCAGGCGTTAAGACTGACGGGTGTACGATGTCTCCCTCCCTATCTCTCTCTCTCTTACTGTCCCCACTCACTCTTTCGCTTTCTCATTTTCGCGCGCAGACAGATAAAGATAGAGAAACAGAAAATTTGGTATGAGACAAACAAAGCTGCTTTTCTACGATACTTCCTGCCAAAAGCAAAACATAGAATCAGAAAAAGTGTAGAACAGCCTGAGATAGGATTGCTGCGTAATGCTTAATTTTGGAATCAATTTTCCTGTGTGGCTTAGATATTGCATGAATGTTAAAGATATTCCGATTTGTAAAGAGTAGAAAATAATCTTTTAACCCCTTCTTTTCCATAAAAATGTATGCAGACAAATCAAAGCAGGCGATAAGATGAAATATTGTAAAGAATGAGAAAGTCTCTGCTTTGATGATGTATGATCCAATCTGAACTAATTAACTGATGTAGGAAGGCACTGAAATGAGTGAGTGAACAAAAGCTAAGTAATGCAGCGATGAAATACAACTTGAGTTAGAAGGCAGCAAATAACACACGCACATATATATATATATATATATGTATCTTGAAAAAATATATAGAATAATTTTCTTTCAGAGTATAAAGTACATAATAATATGTATGTATGTGTGACTGATCATGTGTCTAAGTGGTTTGCATTCATTTATGGATTTTTCTCTTTCATATACATATACATAGAGAGAGGTAGACGAAGGAGAAATTCATAAATATTCTTACAATAACGTACGAAACAGACCTGTTGCCAAGAGTCTGTCTCCAATTCCTTAGGTCTAGGTTCTATTTTATTTCGCATTTTTCTGTCTATCCGTCCATCACCTTTCCTACCATTCTTCTCTGTCTTGTCGCCTCTCTCCCTGTCTTTCTTACTCTCTCATTCACTTTCTCTCCCGCTCTTTCTCTCTCTCTCTCTTCACCCTATTGTCTCTGATTTACTAACGTCTTTGTGTAGGTATTGTTGAAATAAAAACCTAGATATATGGTGGAAAGCAAGAGCATAGTCTATTAGTAGCCAGATCACATGCAGTTTCGATCGAAAGACTTCGCACACAGCTCTTATCAACGATGTCGGAACAAGAACAAATGCTGATAAAAAAGTTTTCTTTCAAAGTTTCGTCTCTCTCTTGTTCTTTTCCACTTGGACTAAGCCCGTGAGGACGACTTGCCACACAGGGGGCGAGCTAACCGCCTGGTCACTATTGACTTTATAGATGAGACACAGCGATAACGCAGGAGGGCAAGGACTGAGCTATTATCAGCAGTGGCCAGAAGCTGGGATGTACCGAGATGCTTGACTCTGCAGACTGTCTTGGGTTTTCTACCATGGTGGTTGAAATGACATGCACGTGCCAAATCTAGTCATATCTTCATAATGTATCTTCAAAAGACCTGACTAGGTACGCTTGTACTTGTGACTGTATGTGTGTGCGTATGTGTATTTGCGTGGGTGTATGCGTGTGTGCATGTGTATGTGAGTGTGTGTGTGTGTGTGTGTGTGTGTGTACGGGTGCGTGGTGTGCGACCTGATTTTTTGCTTGACCTTCATTTCGCATTCTCTACCTTAAGATTCTAAAATTATATGTCTTTTTTCCTTGTCAGCTTAAGTCGGGGAATAGCATACATTCACCATGCTGACTGTTAACCTTTAACATTTACTTTTTTTTGTTATTGAGTATCGAAGGTCGCATTTCGTTTTCTCCAACCTCAGCTTTTTTCCCTCCAAAGGAACGGACATACTTGCAGATGCACTCTTTAAACACTTCACATATATTTAATTAAAATCTCTAAGAGAAAAACTTCGACAAGTCTGAAGTAGATTCGCTTAATGCGTGGAAAGAGCAACAAATTAGATGAAACTAGTCTGAGGTGGAAGCATTGACAAGACCATATTTTACGTTAGTTTTTGCATTTGCTTTTTTTCTTCAGCTGGAAATTCTCTCTTGCTTATCCCCATTTTCCGCACCTATTAATAGTATTTTTCTTTTCTTGGTGGGAACCTTCGACCATCAGCACTTTTACTGCCGTGCAAGTTTATGGCAAATGACAAGCAAGGTTCCCCCTTCCTCCTACACTTACCCTCCCCACTCCCCGATACACTCTCCCTTTCTTCTCCTTTCCTCCAGGCACTGGGGCGAACGGTGCTTACGAGAGTGAAGTAGTCTTGAAGACTGCAGCCTGTGGTTGTTGTAGACACAGCGAACCTTTTCCAGTCACCAGTTCTTCTTCGTTCACAGCTTATATATTCATTCCTTCACCGCTTACACAGAACTTTCTTTCCTTTTTAACTCGACTAGATCGCCACATTAAAAGTGAAGCTTTTTTTAGACACGCTGATGAGATTTCTGGTTTTCTCTCGTTTTCGCAGTGATATTTTTATAGAATTTCTAGAATTGACTGCATGATATTATTGATATGAAAGTTTCCGAATTTGGTCTTATTGTTGTTACTGACAATATAATACTAATACACTAACTTGGTAGGTATATGCATGTGTGTATCTGTCCGTCTCTTTCTGTGTGTGTGTGTGTGTGTGTAAGAGAGAGAGAGAGAGCGCTTTAGCGTGTGCACCTGTGTTAGGTTTTAGTGTGCAGGTATGTTTACACTTAATCTCCTTTCCTAACATTGCATTAGAAATGTACAAATTCATTGTGATGTCACCCTCCCTTCAGGTGCCGATGGTCCAAACAATAAAATATTCTATTCTATTCCTTTGCAAAACGATTGTCAGGCTTTCTTTTGATATATTTTTTTCTTTCTTCCAATATTGACT
Organism: Marisa cornuarietis; assembly: GCA_004794655.1. Taxonomy (NCBI): domain Eukaryota; kingdom Metazoa; phylum Mollusca; class Gastropoda; order Architaenioglossa; family Ampullariidae; genus Marisa; species Marisa cornuarietis. The sequence continues at coordinate 6,859,326 of SMMW01000651.1, forward strand.
AGCACATGTACCCATCCACCCACACACATGTACCTTGTTGTATGGGTACATGCAGACAGTTACAAGGACAAGGGAGGATACGAAAACTGTAACTGTAGAGTGGGATACGGAAAAGGAGAAAGCAAGCAGTCAGGCGAATCGAAAAGAGCGAGCGAGAAAACACTGTAAGGATTCAGAAAGAGGAAATAATAATAAAACATACCAGACAAATAAATGAACAAGAGAATATAATCTACTGCACAGGGCCATCCGTAATTAACACATCAGACCCTCGCGAGACACAGTTACCAGGGTTACAAAGGTGTTGTGGAAAACAAGCAAAAGGACACAAGATAACCCACCCGGGAAGACAAAACATGAAAGAAGACTCTAACCCCCAGCCAGACTGGTTAAGCCCGAATCCCTCAGTTCTGCAGAGATAATTTCAGATGAGGATTGATGCTGGAAAAGAGATTACGTTCTCCACAAGCAACGTTTTTGGCGACGTTATATTTACGGCCACACTACGTGCGCTTACGTCAAATGAAAAGACGGGCTTATCATTGGGTAAACGCGTGCCGATGCGTGATAAATACGAGCTTGGGCTTTGCGAAAGCCAACGTTTACGGCCAAGGGAGGTTGCTAAACTGTAGTTTTAACTAGCGAATCTGTTCAAACCGTCTTATCTGTTTGCATGCACGCGGGCGCGCACGCGTGCACACATATATGCACACTAGCACGCGCACAATCATACACGCACGTAAATAAAAACTTTTATAAGAAGAAAAGAAGATACAGACCTTGACAAAATTTATGATCTCTATGGGAAGCGAGGTTGACGGTGACCATGACCTTGACCGCCAGAAAAATGTGACCTGGGAGTTTTCGGTGCGTGCGTACACATAACACATCCCATTCCCCCCGGTTCACACTGCTGGGGGAGGAAGAGGGTAAATAGGGGACGCCCCCAAATCGCTTGGAGTGTTTGTTGATCTTGGGAACTGCGTTTTTGCTTTCTCCGTTTCGTTCCATTTTCCCCTACACACTCAGACTAATGAGGAGGGAAATGGAAGAAGGAAAGAAAGAAACAAAGAAAGAAGGAAATAAAGATGTATTATTTGAACGACGGACTGAACCAAAGATTTTACAAAAGAAAGATTAAAGAAAGATAAATTTGTGAAGAATTACGAACTGCGTGAACATGTTGATCGAGTCGTAAGCCGATTATTGTGTGGTAAGAATTACCGTATAGTTCCTGTATTCTTGCTTTACGAATAGTCGAAGCGCAAAAAAAAAAAAAAAAAAAAATTGAAGTGACAATATTTGCCTTTAAACTACTTGTTTAATTTGTAGGCACGATGATTCACTAACTATAGTGTTAGATATATGTAAATAACCTATGCAAATAATAGATAAATAACAGATACTGATGTTAAATACTTCGCTTAGTTGAGAACAGTTTTTAGAAAGAAGACGCACTTCGAATTGCACAGTTTTTGCCAGATGTTAAAAGGCTCGTCTGCTTCATGCAAGAGGTGTTAACTCATAGCAAAACGTATTAGCCAAGTGGACTATATGTTAATTCAAAACGTGCTAGCTTATCTTGAGAGTTATTGGGCAAGAGAAAAATGTGTATATGGAAGACGAGTTAACGCCACGAAAGACGTGTCAACTCATTGTAAGATGTGTGAGCTCAATGCAAAAGGTGTTAACTCAATATAAGAGGTGTCAGCAAAGAGGTCCTGAGTAACGGGACGTGTCAACTAAATGCAAGACGTGGCAAGTCAATATAAGACATGTCATGTTCCAGACGAAGACACCTGTAAAAAAAGTCACAGAAGGACGCAGCGTATGACGCACAGCAAAACCTGGCAGAAATGTCTTCATCACCATCGGGCACCTCGCCTGGTAGGCTAACGAAGGACTTCCGGTGAAATCGGCCCACTGACTATCAGGCAGTGAAACCTTCTCCGCGGCTGGCTTTATGTCGAACCTCGGATCTTACGCCTTGCCATTAACTCCCAGAGTCCATAGAGGCAGTGAAACACGCCTGACATTGCAGCCTTCACCTAGCCCTAGAAGGTTTATGGCAAGGGGTAATTGATCAACCGTAGTCTGCGGGTCTTTTCCCGCAAACCATCGATTCTTACCTTTCTAAGGGGATGCCAGTTTTATCTGCCATTTCATCTTCGAACGGTTTCTGCTCTGTTCGTGACGGTTTGAAAGCGGAAAATGTCCAAATCAAGAAACTGCGATACGGAATCAAAGTGTAGAATCTATTAATTATATTTTTTTCTATGTACGCATGTAATGTATGTATGCAAACACTCATACATTCGTGTGCAAAACAGTTCAGCTACATCTGTCACAATGTGACTGGTCAGTTATGAAGCAAACAAGTAATTACTGCGATGACTTGCATGTTCAGTTATCAAAGCATGTTTAAAAAAAGATACGGGCCTAACGAAATAGTAAAAAAAAGTCTTCTTATCTCGAAAATCATCAAATGAAACTATCAATATTCGTCTCCTTTTTATCTAACATTTAGTTCTTTGATATTTCCTTCTCCCCTAACTTTTGACTTTTCTCTAGGGGCTTTCTTTGTGTCTGGCTTCCTTGATTGTATTTCTGACAAAGACAGACGTAGAACTGTCTTTATCAACAGGATTTTCGCTTTCGAATTTGCCAAATAATTCTTTAAGGCACGGAGAACACTGTTTTCTTGTTCGATAAACAATTTGCATCTCTTTTTGACTTTCGGCGTGGAAAGGATGAGCCAGATGTACGCACAGCTGCTCACAACTTCTCTAAGGGAAACGCCCTCACTCTTGTAGTCGTTTCCGCCCAGTAAGCGCTTATGACAGGATGGAACAATTTGGACACGAAGTGCTAAGGGATCACCATAAAACTACCAAGCTTCGTCTAGAAGGAGGACAGCATTAGTGAAAAGCAACCTGACGGCGAAGGACACCAAAGACGATGGGCTGGCCAACCCAGTCGTCTGGACCTCGAATGGAGCAATACTATCATAGACATGCCACGTTCTGACCAGGTAGTCTTGTGACTAGCAACCTGACAGTAGGAAGTAACACCAGAATCACAACGGAGACACGCGGTTTGATATAAATTGTAAAATAATATAATAATTGTATAATATGATGTTTTTCTTTTGCGTTTCTCGAGTATGTCAGCTGTTAACTATGAGCTTGCTTGCTTTCTTGCTTTCCCTGATTAAATTTCTGTTCCCGTGCTGTTCCTGTTCCTTCTCACATTCAATGGTCCGGATAAAAGTGGGAGAAAGATGCCATGCACAATGAAAGGATTGGTGAAGAACAAATGTCCAGAAGGAAAAAAATCTGTAGAGTGGAATACGGAAAAGGAAAAGCAAAACAGGCTAACCTTTTATTCTCTCCCTCTCTTTTTTCTTCTTGTCGAATGTCTCGAAGGCATGTTCGTTGAGAGAATGCTGTCCATTAGACCTAGTCATTTTCTTTCTCAGACGCCAACTGTGAAAATTTATTCATTGCTGTCATTTTGCCTTGGGACAAGGGAAGGAAATCACAGCTTTTATTTATTTTCTTAAAAAAAACTTGATCCCTCCTTGTAAAGTCCTCAAGACGCGACAGAAGCCTGCAGAAAGGGGACCATGACATCTTTGTGAAGAAATGAATACATCGTTAAGAGTTGCATGGCATCGAATGGACGCGCAACTTATCAAATAGTCGACGCAAAAATCTCTTGCGCATGTGAGTCTTGGACAGAGCCAAGATTTTATCAGAGTGATTAGTGACCGACCGACCGACCGACCGACTGACCGACCGACCATGTGATCCGGCATGACTCTCCGTGACGGTCTTTTATAGTACATTGGAGTAAAGTTGATGTTGAGGTGATCAAAGCAGCTAATGCACTCAATCCAAATTTGGTATGCTTCAAAAGTAAAAAGTCTAGTTAAGTAAAATATCGTATCACAAAAAAATAAACTGTATGACCCAAAAAAGTAGTACAAAAGAGTACATTAGAAAAGAATGTTTTAAAAACCAGAGCCATATAATAACCCTGATAATTAGTGTTCAAGAAAACAAACAAGCGTATTAAAACAAAAATGGAGTGTACTGTTAAGAAAAACAAATGCAGTATAAAGACACCATGTATAAGGGAAAGTGTACTACGAAAAAATAACTTTTTAAAGGTGTATTGCTAAAGGGCGTACCACAGATAAATAAAGGATAGAATGACTCAAAAGAAGAATATCAGAAATAAAAGAATGTAGAGAAGATTAGAAGTTTGGTGAGACAAAGCCAGGGAAAACTTTTCCAAATCTAAAATGCAGTTTGCGGCGCTGGTGCCGCATAAAGAGAAAACAAATATTTGCAGAACTGGAAATATTTAACTGAGGTTCTTGTCCAGTCGTAGCTTTGTAGGAGGCACGACATAAACAACAATCTCTGCTGGCTGCTTTGTTATTTATGGCCGAGAGGAAAAACTACACCGAGCGACAGGATTCCCCAACCCGCTTGCCTAGATGTAAACAAAGAAAAGCAAATTGAAGCAAAACAAGAGAACAAAAAGCTGGAGCTTCAAGTTGAAGCTCGGTTGTAAACCATGGAGTCCATACGCTTCCACACTTAAAGCAGGTGGCTCGAGAGAAAGTAGAAATTTGATGTCAGCGTGCTTTGTATGAAATGGGTCCTGCCGCGGGGAACTATTTCACGTCTGCAAGCGGGAACCTATTAATAACAATCCCTTGTGAGAGTAGAGGGCTATAAAACCTCACAAAAACACGACAATAATTTTTTAAAAAAACTTTACAATTGAGAACCAGTGGTTCAAGCACCATATTTTTCAGTTGATTGCTTCTGCCTTTTTTTTTTTTTTTTAAAAAAGACATTGTGCTGATAATCAAATAGTAGAGAGGACAAAATACTGTAAGAGTTTTATTGTCCACTTTTATGCAAAGATATTAAAATTTTGAATGCAAAAGTTGACGAATAACAGCGGCCGTTCATTTTTTCTCTCTCTCTCTATTTTTTTTGTCTGTCGTTTGTTTGTTTCCTTCTTAGCTTATTATTTAATGTATAGGTATAGGCAAGATGAATGTAACTTCTAACAGATAGTGATTACACGATTTTCACCAGTCTTGGTCAGCTTTGGTCAATCCATCTTTTTCGAGTCATCAGATTATATCACAGAGCAAAACTGCACTCACTCTGCTGTGAACACATTCGCTCTTCTCCGTTTTTACACTAAAAGAAAGAGGCTGTTGTTGCATAAAACTGAAGGCGACAAAGCGTGGTTTGGAAAGTTGCATTTCTCAGGTACAGGCCGGGAAAATGAATACTTAACGGCTGGGCGCAGGTCCTAAAGAAGCGATAACGAAGTGAAACCACTCAGTAATAAATGATCTCTCAAGCCCAGACACATAAAACACGTGGGAGTGAAGCATAAACCTCACACAACGAACCGATCATAAAAGACACGGGAGTGCAGAATAAGCCTGACACAACGAACTAATCATAAAAGACAGCGACGTCAGCGTAATTTCCGTTGTTGATTGCATGGGGTTATTAAAGGCTGAGGACTGTGGTCCTAGTCACACAATGTCCAAGCGAGCCTGTCGCATTCATGCACGCGCATGCACGTACACAACCTCAATAACGAACTTGATCCACATATTCTCAAACAAATGTAGTGTGAAATACGTGTGTTTGTATGTGTATGTGTGTGTGTGTGAGAGAGAGAGAGAGCAAGAGAAAGAGAGAGAGAGAGGGAGGGAGGAGAGAAAGAAAAAGACCGAGAAAGAAGAGGACATGTTTGGGAAATGTTTTGACAAAAAAATAAGTTCCGGTAGATTGTTTCTTGCTTCAACACCTTTTCACAGCGAGTGGCAAGGAATCTCTCTCCAGCTGTCCTCTTCATCGCATCCCCGTTAATTGTTTTATATTCTTCCTCCGGAAATTCTTTTATTTTTTAAATCTTTTTACTTTCTCTTCAAATATATTCTTTTGACAGGGAAAAAACGAAAAGTATCTTCAGAAGCACTTGAAATATTGGGACACGCAGGGGGTTGTATCTTTTTATAACCCCCTTCGTTTCTAAATGCACTTTATTGTGCTCTTGTTTTATTATTGTACTGACACAGTGGAAAAACGTGAACGTGACTTGGACGTAAATCAGAAAGTCCGTTATTTTGGACTGGGTAGTCTTCCCGTTGATGAAACATGGAAGTAGGGTGCTCTGTGTGTTCTTGCCAAGTCTTCATAGAGTCATTCTCTTTTCTTTATAATAACATTCCAATGCAGGTGACGACAACGATAGATTTGATGCAAAAATGCATTAGACTACATATTTTAAGACTACTCGTCAATATTTCTGGTCTTAATTTTTGCCCGACTGGTTGAAAGTTGTTTTTCTGGCTGCGTTTCCAAAGACGACCACAGAACAGATTCGAATCCACGGCGCGCTACAAAATTGATGCAAAGCTCTCCGATAACGAGAAAAGAAAGAATATTAAATAAAAAAACAAACATGTAAACGAATAAAGGAAAAAAATAATTAAATCGTAAGAAAACTTATTGCAGGTAATCCATGAAATCTGATTTCTTCTCTTGGTTTGTACTGCAAGTTTGGACATGCTGAACACAGCCTTGTGTCTGCCACCGAACTAGTTTTTCTCGATATTTGATTGGTCACCTCTGAGCCTTTATCTGCTACATCTGTCTGTACCGCAAAATAAATGCAAAAATAAATTCCTGCTGTAAGATTATTGCCATTTCTTGCGCATCTTTTTCCTGAAGTCTGCACATAAGTCGGTCTGGTCATTATCTCAAGTTGTCCGCATCGTGTGCAAAAATCTTGCTTCAGTCTTATTTTATTACTTTTATATGCATCTGTCTATCTAGATATAATATACTAATAATTGAAATTGTAGACCGCATTTCTTCATGTGGATGCGACCTCAATGTGTTGTACACGAAAAACTACAAACGAACTAAAAATCAAACATACCAAAAACATGTGAGTCAGCAAACTGTTGAGTGAGTGGAATTTAATTATACTTGATTATTCAAGATATTTCTTAAATAGATATGTTTTGTGGACGGACGTTGAAGCTTTTAACGTAGACTCAGTTCATAGAAAAAGGGGAAGCTGATTATAAACAGTGGGGCATGAAGTTGAAGGATCGTCTGCTGAATTTCTCTCGTCTCATGCGTGATACAGAGAAGAGAGAAACACAAGCATAGTGAAAGGACCGACTTGGTACATAGTTTCCATCTTCCCTGGTTCGCATTCCTTGGAATTTCTTTGAATATGACCAATTTTTTTCAAGTCAAAGACATTTCCTTCTGCTCTGTTATTTATAGAATTAGGGATTAATATAATAGATACACATGAGCGCGTATAAGTGAATACTTTGCACCTTTTTCTTTCTCTCTTTCTCTGTTTCTGTTTCTGTCTGCTGTCTGTCTCTCTCCTGGAACTTTACAAATGTAACGTTTTCGTTGCGAACTCAATAAACTCACTAAAGCTTTGGTCAATATGATATCAGGAAATCATACAATTTGTTGTATGACAGCAACTGTGCCTAAAAAATTGATTAAGTATGTACGCGTTGTACAATACAACATAATACCACTTTATATATGTTGTATATGGACCCGTGTTTCCAAATATTATGTAAATAATAAATGAGTGTGGATATTCACAGCTAACTGCGATCATGTCATGTCAAAACAGCAGCACACAGACAGACTTGTTGGGTGATGCTGTCACCGTGTGGATACACCGTTCAGTGCCAGTGCTTTACATTTTCAAGATGCTTTTGTAAAATATCTACAAAAACATGTTTGAATGACAAATGTGTAAAGAGGAAGAAGAGAGAAATTTTAGAGAAAAGAACTAACAAAAAGTAACGACAGAAAAATAGAGAAGAATGGAAGAGGAGAAATAATAAGTTCCTGGTCGATAGAGTCCCAGTAAATCCTATTCTCGCCTGAACAACACTCGACAATGTCTGCTAGCCTTCCTCTTATCATTTATTAAGCCCAATCTGCGCAATGATTGCAAAGAACTTTTGGAGCAGGAACCAGAAACTACAATCTACAAATTGCAATCTCTCTCTCCCTTCCTACCCATTTTTCTCTCTGTCAGAGATTGTGTGTGTGTGTGTGTGTGTGTGTGTGTGTGTGTGTGTGTGTGTGTGTGCGCGCGCGCGCGTGCTGCTGCTTTGTTCCACAAAGTACATTACTCCACATTCCATTCAAACTGTATTTGCTGCTCACACTGCTTTTCTCAGATATATACAGTTATGGAAAACCTGGCATGTTTATATTTCCTGTGGCGTATTCATTTACAGCAGTCGGCTAGTTTAAAGAAGAAACGGCTGAAATGTAAATGCTAAGAATACTTGAATAGGTTCCTTTTTTGGTGTAGACTTAACATACATCCACGTGTTCATCGTTCAGTAAACGTTGTGTCTTTCGTGCGCATCTTGTCGGTGATCCTTAAAAAGACTGGTCGTACCGACAATCGGATTTGGTGTTTTTCGCTCTGAAACATAAGGATATTTACAGGTTTGCTTGTCCTCTGTCGGTTTTATTCTCGAGGCGAAGCGAAAGAAGCTCCAAGATTTACAAGATTTACAATAAGAGTTTCGAATGGACGATTCCGCGCTCGTCGCGATCATTGTAACAGTTTTTAACCTCCCGCAAACTTTCCCCAAGGAGTGCTGGAGGACATGCAGTCTTGGAATGCACTCAATGTCAAGGTTGGTCTTCTGGAGAACTCAGAGACATTCCTTTGGCGCAAACAGGCTTGCAGAAGAGAGAAAAACGTGGGGAAAACGCTGGATGCTTTGAGTTCCTGTGTCTCTGGCCGAGATTTTAACGAGGCTGTCGCTCGTTTCAGGGCACGATAACCCGAGGGCAGTTCGGGAATAGGAAGTGATAGAAGCAGGTTAGATGCCTAAAAAGCTTACGGTTCTCTTCAGGTGACTGTAAGTGTCATCTGCTTCGCTTCTGTTAGTAATGGTTATTGTGACGAAGAGGAGGACTTAGTTCTCTTGGCTTCAGAGTCAAGTCTTTGATCCCCCATTATCTGCAGATGTACGAGGTGTGGGAATCCCTCTTTCTGGTGGGTTTGCTGGTGCACAGAGGATAAGCCTCTAAACTCTGGCCTGTTCGGGACGATAGCACATGCTCCCGCAATATTTTATGAAAAGGGCAAGTTGACAGGGATTATTATTCTCGTGCTTTCGCGCAGAAAATGATGCAAAGTATCCATATATGGAAGTAGGGTAATTCGTTCGGTTCTTGAAAGACCGGATGAACGGCCGCCATGGCTTCTGGGCGTCTAAGAAAAAGCCATCGGGGCAGTAAGAACACTGTGGTTACTAATGTGCTGAAATTGGTTTCATCGAGCGAGGACATTCGTGTGATGTAATGAGATGCTGTGCATCACATCCGTACAAGTCGCAGCAAGCTGGTCCACCTCTTTCAGTCAAATGTTAGCCATTGTTGTACGTTACGGCCAAACCTCACCTTTACCTCGCTGTAAATTTTGTGATAACTTTTAGGCCACTTTTCTCTACTCAGCAGTGACTGCTTGTTGTCTGTCTATTGATGTTCCTGGTGACAGGTTGTCATCCTTTGTCTGCTCTTGCTGTCTTTGTCTCTGTCGCTTTCAAATCGAAAGTGGGCGGTTGCTTGTGCGCATGTTCACCAGTTCTGCTGCTCCTGGGCAAATGACGGTGCCAAACACAAAACAAAACAAAACAAAAAATAAATCCGTACAGTTTCAGCAGCAGAACACATTTTCACAGCCCCGTTTTCTACTACCAAAAAAAGGGTAAACGTGCTTTACCTACAGGCACACGAACGTACGCACCTTTTCAGGGGAAACATCAAGTTCTCTCTCTCTCTCTCTCACACACACACACACACACACACACACACACACACACACACACACACACAGAGCAATGCACGCACACAGGGTGGTGAAAACCAGAGCACTCAGAAAACTACCGACAGATCCGGGTGGTGTTGCATCCATACAGAGGTCTGTCATTCACGCTTTATTTATTTATTTGGTCCCGATTCACATCTGATTCACTTGATTCATTTTGCTCAGGTGAATCTTGAAAACAGTTTTGTTATCTTTACAATATGAGTTCTTTCTTATTTCTGTTTCTTTCTTTCACAACCACTAGAAACAAAACAAGAAACAAGAATACTGAAAACATATGGGATGTTTATTGATTATTTTATGACTCATTGTCTCGTACGCATGTTTCATTTTATATAATGCGCTTCCTGTAATGCTTCAGGAAGGGGAGAATATTTTCCACTTACTGTGACTGAGAGGTCATTTATTATTTATGTGATGTGTGCATTATCTACGCTTTCCTTGCCTTGGTCTGCGGCTGTGTCCATGGCAGCTTTCAGTTCCCCAATGACGAGCAACGCCCACGAGACACTTCTCGCGTGACTTTGTTGCTCGCCATGTGTGAATGCTGACACGCAACATTCCTGACGAGGCAATGGTGATGTGAGCCCCTTTCTCATCTGCATCATTGTCGACGCCTGTCCTTACTGCGGATTTCCTCGCTGACGCCGACTGGCGCTACAACTGCTCTCGTCCAGCCTCCGCCTTTACCAAAGTTATCACCAGATCCCTGCTAATTTTTGCGCTCAATGGCCTGTGTCTTCCTGTTTAGTTTCCCTTTTCCCCGTGTGTTTTACCCCTCTCTCTGGCTGCAGGCCCATTTGGCCTGTGCTTTTACACAATCAATTTCATGGCAGCTGGCTGCCTGGTGCCTACAGATTGGGTGTCGTTCTGTCTGAAATTGTTTTTCAATCGTTTTGGCCGCTTTTCCAGCAGGCAAGTGGCGATTTATTAAAAGGGCGTAAACTCATGTTGCGATGTAATCGACTTTCTATTTTGATGCCAGTCTCTGCAACGCTGGAGGTCGGTGGCCCTGGAAGTGATGCTTCCGCCACGGTAACGACACACGGAAGATGGGAGTGAGCAGTTTTCATTGTATGTTCAGGCAGCTTTTATACTGACCTAGACTAGTAGGAAAATCAAGCGCTCGGTACAATAATTGCATCCAATCGTTATTCCTCGACAGTGTTTTACAGCTGCTGCCTTCAAGTGACTAGGCATAAGGATTGTTGTTAATGAAGAATGGCGTTTAGACACAATGTAGCGCCTTTATCACACTGCTCGTTACGACTATGAAATCAATATTTCATTCACATTTAATGACGTTTTCACGAATCATTGCTGTGTGTTTAATATTCTCTCTCTCTATATATATATCTATCTATTCCGTTATACGCAGCTGTTTTTTTTCTTTTGGTTTTTTTTTTACCCCATTAGCTTTTTGGCTACTGACTATTAAGTTTGACTCCAGGGCTGGACCTGCCTGTAACGTACACAGCTTTAGGCACGACGAACCACTTTCAAGCTCAATGCATCTACGGCACTTGGCTAGGAATAAGTACGAAGTTCCAGTTTGAAAAGGTTGGATGTAAGGGTGTTGCTGGTTGCTCTCGGGCATGGTGCTCACACGGTGTCGTTCGGTCAACCGCCGCAACTCGACTGCACGCGCGTTCTTCATGTGTAAACCACTCGCTCAGCTGCAAGAATGGTTCCCGCCTTCGTGTTGACTGAGATCCTGTTTTCTCTTCAAACCTCGATAATTCTCTGCAATTGCCCTCGGAGTCAGTAGCTGTATTTTCTGACCATCTTTTTTTGTCCCTGTCATTGGTAAACACGGTTTGCCAAGCCCGTGATATCTTGCTGCAAACTCCCTATTATTAGACTTTTATTTAGTGTGAATTTGTATTTTCTGCTTTGCTTCATCATGGTGAGTTGTATAGTATTAAAGTTGTCTCCACTTTCTCAGTAGTAGCATATGTGGCTGCCAGGGATCATCTGTGTAGGAGCCTGTTTGTTTAGCGCGTAGGCGACTCAGACAGCACGAGTAAGAGAAACAGATACAAAGAGATGGCAGTCTCGTTATTATCTGACAAGATGACTTGTCCGTCCATCAGTTTGTCCATTTTTATTGCATAAAAGCATAGCGGTCCTCTAATTGCTCAGTTCTTCATCTTCGCTTATGATTGCCATAGTCATCTCTTTGCTGACACTTGTCTTTCAAGAATAGTTGACAGTCAGTTCATTTGAGGTCTTTCATATACAGCGCGTTGGGCTGCCATCCCAGCTGAGAAATAATAATAATAATTGGTAGTAGTAGTATTTCTTTGGGATTTTCCTTATTTGCTTGTATCAGTTGTTACGAGTGATCTGTCATCAGCTACTGTTCTGAATGTTGCCTTGGCATGAGTTCAGCATATACAATTTTATCTCTGGCGCATACAGTACTTACTACCAGGAAATAACTTTGTTAAAAACCGTTACTATCCTTTAAAAATACTTCAATTTAGAATATATTTTGTCTATCCTTGTTACTATGGCAATCGAACTTGGTCTTTTCACAATTTTCTTCTAGATGCACAGTATTGGTAAACTTAAACACGGTCTTAAAAAATAACAATGAAATTATTTTGCATCGGTTATTTTCACGGAATTATATTTTATCGCGTAATGTGTACAATTAACCGTGACATATTTATTACGTACTCAAAATTAAAATATCACCAGATAAAGAGCATTCTCACCTTTCGGCGAGTGTCTTTATCGCGAAAATTTATATATATATATATATTTAGAGTAATTAAGGGGTCAACTTTTCGTTATAAGAAAACTGGAATCGGATGGCGTTAAAACATTTTTCCAAACTGAAAAAACGCATTGTGAAATAAACGTTAGCAAATAATAAAAAAGTATTCTGTTGTACACAATGGTGGAAAAGAAGACTTTGAAGACAATACGATAACAAAAGGATAAGCATGCGTGTTCCAGAAGACTAGAAATTTAGAAATCTAAAAAGTACATGAATGCACAGCTTAAGCACCGCACTATTTATAAGAATTTAAACCTGAACTTAACATGAACGGTACAAAGTGCTTGAATTGAGGAGACATTAAGACTGCAGCCACGTCGGTAAGCCCCTTTGTTCCTTGACTCAGAAAACATCACATCTGGAGTTTTAAAGAGCTAAACTGGTCAAGAAATTAAGAAAATATCTTTAAATATTGCTTAAATTGACGCTAATGTTAATGAGTTATGGCTGTAAATTCAAGTGTTTTGTATACAATGTTAAGCTGAAATTTTCGAATAAGAACAGTTAAGGACTGAAAATTGAGACTATCTTAAAAAGAAAATATTGGTTAAAATATAAATCTCTCTTAATCTCTTCAATGCGTGAGTATATCTAAAATACTTCTCTAGAAAAAGAGGAGGACAATTGGACAATAAATTGATATATAGAAGTGAACGGAGGACAAAGAGAGACAGGCAGGGGATAAATATGTCGATAATCATTGCCGTTCCGCGAAGATTCATTGATGACGTTTGTCTCGCGGAAGTTTTGGAAATGAGTCTACTGATAAGCCTTAAAATCGCTTACGAACAATGCCATTAGGTCTCCGAAAGCAGACTCTACTTACTGTTTCTTCTCAGTCTGGGAGACCTTTAGGAAAACAAGACTTTCGGATGTTACTGCCATTGGCGGATTGGCCCTGGCTGGAGAAAATGCTGGAGGGTGCAAGAACTACTTCCAGAATTACAACGCCGTCTCGTCAGGGTTTTACGGTCCTAAATTGAATATGCAAGGCGGTGTTTTCACACACCGTCCTACTTTCAACCACGTAATAATCTCTGGCTAACGACGTTTGGCCATAAAAGTATGAACAAAATACTGGATCATCGAAAGAAGAGGAAAGCCTCTTGATGATAGAGTGATGTCCCCTTGCCTAAACGGCTGAATGGCTCAGCTCTTTCTGTGTGTTTTTTAAAACAAATTTTGTCTACTATCTGTTCTGGTTTTATTACCATCAACTTCGGATCTACATCTTCCTTATGTTCGTCTGTGTCCTAGATTGTCTGTGGCTTTCTGCCTTGTTTTCTTATTGAATGGACCGATGAGATCAAAGTTTTTGTTGACTGATGGTCTCCATATACTGCCACTTCTTTCGTGGTTTGGGATTTGTACCATTCACTTCTACAATTGTCGTGCATCTAGAGAGTGCTTTGTAAACACTTGCTTACACGATGTAAAGACGCTATACCAGTGCGCTTATTATCTTTATGAAAACCGACCACGCGGTAGGTAGAACACAGCTAACCGGTCCCCTTGCCATGGCAGTCTAAACCAGATTCTTCCATTTGTGAGCACTTTTTTGTTACTAAGCCAGCACACCATTGTATCTATCTGACTGTATTCCAGGGTTGTCGCAGTCTGGGACATGGCATGAAAGAGAGTGTAGTACAGATCTGAGTTTATTCACGTCTACCATAATTACTATCTGTCCATTAGTAGAAACCTAACAGAAACACTTCTAGCTATACAAAACTTTATTAACTATAGTCAACATGGATATTTATGTACTCAGTTGTATATTGCTAGCGCATGAGCACCTACATATGCTACATCTCAATCACCTTGCCGATTAATAAAATTGCAAAAAAGTGGTCGGTTCTGGCAACAGAAAAATGTGCAAGACTTCAAAACGTATTGCGCAGACTGTGCGTTTGCACAAAGATTTTTTTTCATAATGATAAAAACCGAAGATAAAAAGTAATAACTTCCATACTAAGAATAATGATTTTAAGGGCAATATTAACCAGACATGCTTAAATGATAGTCAAATATCATTCGACAAACTTTTACACCTTTTATTTTGGTGACCGTTCTAACATAATAACTATATTCGTTTATGGTCGCTTAAAAAAACCCTGTAGGTCCGAGTCAAAAAAGAATTTAGAGCTTGGAGGCAGAAGAGGCAGTCGGCTGCGAAGGCTGAAAGCTCAGTTTGACTGGTCACTAGTGGGGGGAGGGGTCAGGGGAAGTGTTCGCGATGCAAAAAAGGAGATTGCCCTTTCGTGAAAAAAATTCCCCTCCCGAAAAAAGGAGAGAGAATTGTAGCATGAGGTTTTGTAGCGAAAGATCAATATAATGCAATACCAAGAAGTCAGATATAAAGGATTGCGTTATCCAACAAAAGTTTTTAAATGAACAAAAAATCTAGGCAAACGGAATTTAAGGATTGCTGAAAAAAGTTTATCAGTTAAAGATTCGATCTAATTTTAAAATATTTTACATATTGCCCTTCTGTTTAAGACTTTTCATAAAGTAGAATATTTTCTCGATTTCGTTGAAAACAAATGTGTACTGCCTATCTCTTTTTATTTGGTCATCAGATTGATGAAGTTGAACCTCTTGGTCTTCCCCCCTCTCTCTCTCTCTCTCTCTCATTTGTTAGCTCTATTTGAAGGGACCAAAAGTAAATTATCGACGTCAACATCTAACGAAGTTAGATAAAAGAAAGAGCTTGCAAAAGGAATCTCTTGGATTATTTATAAATACTGCAATGTGATTAGCCAGAAAAACATTTGGTGGAGATGATTTATGACCCCAAATCATTTTACGACTAAACTCAATATAGGAAATTACATTTTCCTATTTGCGTATTAAAAGCAGTCGCTTTTCCCCAGATTAAAGGCAGTCAAGCCGCAAAACATGTCATCTGTCAGAGTGTAATCTTGGAGAATGAGTGTTGGGAAGGTGGAGGACTATTTCTCGGAAGCAGCAATGGAAAATTTTTTCCCCTTGGGGTTAATTCTCGCGAGAAAACGTCTGCTTCCGGATGGAACATGCTGACGGCAATCATCTTTAAGCTTGATGAAGTTCTGTAAGAGTGCAGTATACCTCCCTACCCCTCGAAATCGCTGGGTCTTAATTGTCCAGCGTAAGGTTATCTACTTTAATCTGGATGCACAGCTTAAACATCTTGTTCTAGAGACATCTTCTTCTCATCCCTTAACTTGTACATCGGTGAGGGGAGACACAATGGGACGCACCAGCGGGGCTGGTCATGGGCCAGTGAAAGAAAGTGTCTCAGTGGACAGCCGGTCCACTCCTATACACTAGTCACCCAGTTTTTCGTCTGCTTGCCTCAGAGTCGACCTCTTTCAACATAACCGAAAGCCAGCAATCTTAGTCACTAGACCACAAGGAGATAAATGCATACAAACATCACCCGGCAGAGAAAAAAGTGAAGCATTAATGTCACCGATGTTTCAAATTAACACGCAATCTAGTCTCTCCCATTGGCTGTAGTCTTGAATGTAAGCGTCTCCATGTACCTTCGGGAACAATTCTTAATGACAATTGGGATGCGCTTAAAGCGAACTGCATCACAGGAACTGGGTTAGCGGTGTGGTGTCAATGCTAAGGTGGATGGTATGTGTATATGTGGGAAGTTTAATGGAGAGGTGTTTGCCAAAATCTGGGAAAATTAGCAACATTATTTCAAAAACAAAATCATTTTCGCATTCAAGCGCTGTCTCGAAACCTATGCATTTAAGAAAGATAAACGTGTTTAGGAAGCTGCGCCCCTATTGGCAGTGGGGGCCATAGTGTGATGCTCGTGTATAACTCTAAGTCTGTTGGATCGATGCAGAAATTATTTTCATGTTTATATGAAGAAGCGTAACAGATAGTTTCCAACTAAGTGTGCACATATAAAAATAGCTGTGTTGACTTAAGTGAAATTCCAAAACCTAGAGAGCGAGTTTGTCTCTAAATATTTGTTTAAAAGAAATTAATGACACATACAACAAACACTAACGATGCAATTTGTGTATTTTTTAAATTTCAATAAAACGACTGTGATGATAGAAAAATTAGTGTTATTTCTTTTTGAAATTACTAATCTTTGTGTTTCTAAAAATGCTTCTAAAACATTTTTTTCTTTACCTAAGCGATTGGAACTCATAGGCGTGTACAAGAAAAACCCCATCGCAAAGTGTACCGAAAGATAGCTTGTTGTCTTCTCGTTTCGACTATTCATTCGCCTTCTCATAAACTTCATTCCTGACAACTTGGAAATGTCAACAATCTACCTTAAAACAGTCGTTTCTTTCAGCTGCCTATCGTCTCAGCTCTGAAGCAGGTGGCGTGGGATTTAGCCTCTTACCACCCAGGAGTTCCTTGTGGAAGAGAGCACACATTTGCTCATCTGCACAAAAGTGAGGCTGTTTCGTTCAACCTAATGCCAGCTTCGTCCCAGCGATAACTTCTAGAACCGATCCTTTTATAGCAGGACCAAAGCTCTTCATCTGTACACCACGTCTCCTTGTTAAGGACACCCAGGGATAAAGCTCGCTGGACATTATTCCCACACGGCATTTAACCGCTGCCAAGCTATTTACTCTCGGCTCTAAAATCTTGCTGACATGCAGACAAAAAAAAAAGACAAAATATGTGTCATCACTTTTAACAAAACGTTCTTTCGATTCATCGCTAAAGTCACTTGACAAAGAACACAAGGAAAACGATTGTGAAGAAAATTAGATGATAAGCAGCAGGAGAACGATTATTTTTGAGTTCAGAAAGTGCAATCATAGACTTTGCAAAAAAAAGACATGTTGACATTTCGACGTCACCTCGAAGAAAAGACAATTATGTGTTTCTCAGAAAAGAGCACTTGGAGGTAATGATGCACTACTGCAAATGTGGATGATGCTGATAATCAATGAATAATGGAAAGCATAACAAGAATCAAATCTTAGAGATAGCATTCTAATTAAGTAAAAAATAAATTGAAAAAACTTACAATGAGGCAACTGAGGCTCTTCGTGCCTTGGATTTCTAATCTAAAGAAAACCTTTACCATTCTCAATTTTTTTCTTGCTTTTGGTTAAGGAGATTTAACTTTAAACATATTTTGAACTGTCAGCGGTATTGGTCTCCCCAAATTAGGTAAACGTGCACACACTTCCGATTAGCTTTAAAGAGGGACAAAGGAAATTGTTAGGATAGCAGACACCATCCCCATTAATCTTAAGGGTAATGTGGGTTTTTTTCTTTTTTCGTCGAGTCTTTTAAATGTTCGCTAGAAGCAACGAAACCAATCTTCTTTAGAAAGAATCAAGCTGTCTGAAAGCCTGGAATTTCTCTCTGAGACATGAGCTAAACGCAAAATAAAAATCACTTAATGTCCTGGATAAAAGGAAGTAAATATTACTTAACTTTTTCCTTGGTCACTTAAAATTCCTTCTCTGCTAGACAGTTGTTTCCTGTTGGCTACACTAAAATTGGTAAGTCAATAGCAGGGCGGAAGAAATAATCTTTTATATTCTTTTTCATAGCCACTGAGCTTGTTTTACACCTGTCACTTTCATTGGGCCGCCACGCATCTTTCAGGTTTTACCTCTGCCATGATTACTTCAAGAAAAACAGGTTTTATAAAGCTCCTTTAGTTATTAGTAACGGTTAAATGAGTGCGCCATGTTCTTAGCATGCTCGTCAGCGTTGAAATGTTCAGTCTGTTACAAGTTTAGCGACTTTAGGATGGACCAGTTGCCAGGCAATAAGCCAAAGACAAGTGTATATCTAGAATCTAAGAATACTGATGGAGAGAGGGAACCCGAGTGATTAGAGCACCTACTGAGGCTAAAAGACGCAAACATTATCAGGTTTGAACACCGTGTGGTCGCTGCGAAGTGTGTACCAGTCTTCCGCGAGGTCTGGGCGTGGTGGGGGGGGAAGGTAGGACAACGACGTGAAGGAGACAATGACTAATTCTAATTCATTTGTTTTGTCAATTTATAACACTCATGGTGAATACATATACCAAGCAGGACTACACATAATTTACAACCTTACGGTTATTAAATATTACAGCGACGTGAATTTCGCTTAAAGAAAAAAAAAACAGGTGAAAAGACAGTTTGGGCTTGATGAGAGTCACTGATGTTCTGAGTTATCGTGGCTCAAACTTTCGAGTCGCAAGACAATCGTTTACTTACGCAGATCTGGGTAGGCACCAGGAAGCCATATTAGCCATAGAGGAAGCCATGAGCGAGCGTTTGTTCTGTTCTAAGCGCTTTCGTTGAAAAGCTTTCGTTATAGAGACAGAGACTGCACCGAGCACTTTCGAGTTCAGGAACATCAAAGAAGGGCTGAGTGAAGTGGAGAAGCCTGGTCTGACAGAGAATTTTTTCCTATCAAAGCTTCTATGTCCCGAATTAGTGTTTCTGTGTCATCCTTCTCTAGCTAGGTCTCTGTTCATAGACAACTCAGCTATTTCTTTCGCCTCTGTCCGCAGTTTGGGTGTCATTCTCGATCAGTGTTTTACTGTTCAATATCATAATTTTCATGGTTGCGTAATTGCTTACCTTTAACTTCGTCGGATGAGTACATCTCGTCATTATCTCACCACTGATGCAACAAAAACTCTGCTTTGTGTCTTTGTGCTCTCGAGGATGGATTATTGTAATTCTCTTTTGGCTGTCATTCCCAAGTATCCCAAGAATAATGCTGCTCGCCTAATCTGCAGACCACCTAGATGTGAAAATATATCACCTATCATACGCTCTCTTCACTGGGCGCCAGCCGTGGATCGTACAGCCTCCAAACTTTCCTCTCTGACTTACTCCGCCGTTTCTGGCACTGGTCCTCGGCACCTCTCCGAACTCACTCCCATCTATATGCCCGCACGACTTCTTCGCTCATCTTCTGACACCAAGCTTCTTCAAGTCCCACTAACCAAGACAAAGACGTATGGACAGAGGTCTTTTTCCAACCAAGCCCCATCAACTTGGAACGGATTACCCGTCAGCCTTCCTCACTCTGATTTTCTTATTACCTTTAAGTCCAAGCATAAGATATTTTTGTTCAAACAGAGACATCACTGCGACCCTGTCCTGAGCATAACGTGTGTCTGCACTTACCTAGTGTGTGAGTAGGTGTGTCTGTTGGAGAAGTGAGCGTGTTTGTTACATGCAAATATGGGTACATGGTTGTTAGTGATTCAATTTATGTAGATTAGTGTATCTATCATTTCTAGTAATCGCTCTGATCAAATCATTGGAAAAGCGCAACAAAACACTGTACAGCTGTGTTTTAGATACGATTATTAGTAAGCGGCTGGTTTAACACTCGAAATTTTTATCAGAAACGATGCACAACGCCATCATCTATAATTTGAGCCCATGTGTTAGTTTAACTTTACCTTAATTGAAATATAAATTTTTGCGAAATGGCGCTTTCATGGACACACATCTATCTCTGGATGTTTTGTTAGTATGACTGGTGACTGGAAATCATTAGCATTAGCGTAGCTAAAATAGAACCAAAATGTTGGAGACTGTGGGACGAAAGAAGAAGAGACAGTTAAACCCAGGGTTCCTTAGCCTTAGTGGTCGCGAGGGCACTAAGCTGAAACTGGTTCACCGCGTCTAGAGAGATACATAAAGAGTGTAACCACACCCTTTCTTTCTCCTCCTCTTACCGCACAGATAAATCACGTACCCCATTGCTGCTGGGTGGACAAAAGAAGGGGTGGAAAAATGTTTCAGTCACAGGCCCATCGGCTGAAATTTCGCTGTCTCTATTCATCTTGGGAGAAACAATTCCGTGGCCTTTATTTCTTTCATTTTTTTAATTGTTCCTTTCTTTCTTTGTATTTTCATTCTTTGCGTGTCTTTCTCTTTTTCCCGCTTCTTTCTTTCTTATGTTCCTTCCTTTTCCTTACGTCATCCATTTTACTGTTTTTTTCTGCTGCTAATTTCTTCAGTTTCTCTCTTTCCTTTATTTCTTTTAGCACGTCATAAGTCGTGATCATTCTTTCTCCGAATTTCCTTGCAGGTGATATCGTGAGCGTCAGCACGAAATACAAATAAAACTCACAATTATTTACGTAAATTACTCTCTCACAACATGCGCTTCCTCTCCAATGAAAAGAGTTTCCTGTCACCCCCAACCCTTCCAATGCAACTTTTCTTTCTTAAGGTTAGAAAAACCACACCGGCCTGTAAGAAATCCTGTGTTACTTTAGTCATTCGTCTCCTGAAAAAAAAGTTTGATAATAACCACGTTTGACTTACCTTGCAAGAATACACAAAAATATGAAGGTCTTGTTTGCTGTTTCAGGTTTATTCTAGTAGCCGAGGGTTCATTTCTGACAAGTGACGTCACAGTGGTACCATGCGAGGAACCTCCCGGCGTCGAATGCCACTGAGCTTTTTGACCCTGTGAGAAACGGATTGTGTGGTGTACATTTATTCAGCAGGCTCGCAGACCATGAAGACAGAATTGTCGCCTATCAGTGAAACGATGACGCCACCTAGACGGACAGGACGCATCGCTAGCATCTTGTGTCGCACAGCAGTCACCTCTCTCTCATTGCTGACCCTCTTTCTCCACGGACAAGTGCAAAGTGCGAAACCCTTACCCCCGGGGCAGCCTATTCACATCGCGGCTCTTTTGCCGACAAACTTCGGACGATTTCCGTTCGCTATACAGAACGTGAAGCCGGCTGTGGATATTGCTGTGAAGAACGTCACAGGAACCGGTGGAAGGTTGGAAGGAAGAGAAATCAGAATTCACTTCCGAGACTCTGAATGCTCCAGCGCTGCGGCAATGAATCAGATGTTTGAATACTACATCAATAAACAGGTAAGGAGGGGGATGAGCACAGGGACTTTAAGTAAAACATCTTTTTACTGAATTGAAACACTCGTCAACAAGCATGCACATTATAGGAGACTAATCAAGTACACATACTAGCCTCTGGACATGTGTGTATTTCCCGTATGTCTGCTTGCCCGTGTGCGTGTATACTTAAAATGAAAGAGAGAGAGAGAGATGCAGGGAGGAAGAGGCTTCAATAGACCTGTGGTCCATTCAAATTGGTAAGTATATGATATGTTAGAGAAAACGAAAATCATACACTAAGAGTTGGGACGAAAATAATATTACAATTAGGTAATTTTTCTGTATAGCTAAATGTACACACACACACACACACACACACACACACACACACACACACACACACACACACACACACACACACACACACACACCTAGACAACTTTTTTTGTAATGGTGTGTTTAAGGCTTAGGATCATTTATGTAAATGTCTTCTGTAATATCTTTCTTCTATTAAGAGAGTTCATAGAACTATAAGACAAGGGCAATATAGTGAAATGTGCAGTTCATTCTTATCATTGTGGCCTACAGCGCATGCGTCATTCGCCTTATTTTCATTTTTGTGTGAATATCTAAAGACGCGTGAGACATTCCGACATTCTTCAACACACAGCAATCGCACCGAGTGTTCTGTCCTGCAAAAGGGTTAATGTCAAGGTTTTCGACAGATACATTAGAGCTGGTAAAGGAAGAAAAGAACGCATAATGAAAGGGGGGAAAAGATGACGGAACAAAATCGTACAGATTAGAGCGCAAAATAGCTAAGTATTCTTTGACTTTTTTTCTTTTCAGTTTGTTGTTACCCAATGATTACATTGCTGTCTCATGCCTGCTGGAATACATATCATATTGAAGTCCTTCTGTTTGCCAAAACTATTCGCGAATCAAAACCTAAGAAAAAAACGAAGTTATACAGTAGCAATGTCCACCCACCTATTCACTTATCCACCCAACATTTAATCCATCAACCCAACTATTTATCCGCCCGTCCATTAACCCATCCATCATGGACATTTTATGTGCAGAAAACAAACATGTAATATTGATGGTTTTTATATTAATGTTTAAGCTGTAAAAGTAATTGAATTGGACATCGTTTAAATGGCGCAGGACGCTTGCACAACGTGGAGCGTCTCGTATCTTATACAGTCTGAGAGAAATGTACATGCACCACGGGAAAAGGACAATACAACATGGCACTAGTCACTGGTTTTTAGGATTAGAACAAGAAGACAGAAAGTTAATGCCAGTCTATGCTCGCAGAATGGAGGGAACCCATTTCTTGAACTGTTGCTTAAAGATTACCTCGCTGTACACGTGACTCAGTCAGTGTTGCTAGGTAACTGTCTTGGAACTTTTAAGAGTTACTCTTTCTTCACGAGACCATTCCAGCGTGAACCTTTCAGCATAGATAATGTTCTAAAGCACTTAAGATAAACTTTTAGCTTTAAATTCCTGGTTTAAAATTTTTATCTCGCGTCTTGTTTCAGCAATCTGTCAAGAAAAAAATCATTTTTTCTTGGGGTTTTGTCTCGCTAAATAATGAAACATCTTCCTCCAGGATACCAGCTCACACTAACATGTCAACATTAAGCTGGTGTAGTATAATCCATATTATTACGGTCTGAAACTTGTACGGATAACAATGGATTTTTTGCTTAAAGCTCCTTCATCGTAAATAACGGGAATTTATTTAAGGAAAACGTATTTTTGCCTGAAGAAACTGTAAGGAAATTCGCCTTATTTACTTCGATGCCCCCAGCACATTAACTATTTCACGGCTGTCTTCACTACATTTCATTTACCACTTCGTTTCGTGGTAAGCAGACATTAGTCCATTTGCTTTGCTATCTGTTTGACGCTCTTCTTCAGACTGTTCTGATAAGATTTAGGCAAACCCCAGGCCGCATGCCACAGGCCAGTCAGATATGTGTTACATGGGCAACGAAGCCAAGACAGTGTGTGTAGGTTAAAATGACACGTTTGCGTGCTCCCGCAAATGAGTTAGGGTCGTATGCATGCAAGGGATTTCCTAAGATTTGTTTCTACGATAAGAAAATCAAATATGGCGCTCAGAGCAGACTTGACCCAATCTAGTTTCTCGCCGAAGACCGTAAGATGCGTCTGTAATAGGCTGCACTGACGGACCGTTAGATAGTTGGGAATAAATTGGTTTCTGTTCGAGGACCGACTAGAGTGTGATGCACTGGATGTGACCAACATTACTTTTTTGCGAGAGCAAAGTATGCTGCATAAATACATCGCACAGTAAACTCACAACTGTGTTAGGGCCCTCTCATAGGGCGTGCACATACTCTAAAGAAAACAAAGACTGACAGTATCCCTGGGTGTAGTCAAATTTACCTTCATTATTCGTCAAAATCTCGATTGCTTTAAGCGAAAGGTGCACGTAAGCCTTTTTCTTAAATCTACAGATGCTTTAAAAGCTTTTTCTTGCTAAACTCTGTGTAAAAATGATTTCGCATTGGCAAGGTAATTTTCTAACACACGATTTTCGTGCCTGATTCCCGAACAGACCATACCGAATACAGACAACATACCGCGCTCAAAAGATTGTTCGTAGAGGTAATTAGCGCCTAGAACGCAAAATCGCAAACAAGAAAAATCCCTGATGTTCACCTGCTGAGAAGATTAGACACTGTTGTCAGGTTGGTGTGTAGCTTCTGTCCTTCACATTACACCTTAGCATGAATAATCAATCCTGTCTGACAAACGAGGCTCAGAAAATGTCAGATGTCGAAAAAATGTAGGTGCCGTGCAATTGCTGTATGCAGACGAGCTAAGCTTTCATTATTTGCCAGATAACATGTAAATTTTGCGGGCCACTGTGCAAACTGTAGTTGTGGTTTGCTACACAAGACTCTGATGCGTATAATTAGTGTTTATTTATATATCGGTGTGTGAAGTGAAGTAAGATGAAGGACTTCTAAGTCAAACCGGGGTCTTGAGTACTCAAGTCACAACAACAACAACATATGAACACAGAACAACAACATATGGTCACAGGACTTTTGGCTACTGTGCTGCAAAACAATGGAACTCTCTTCCTCTCCATATCCGCCACCTTCCTACAATTGAATCCTTCAAATCTGCACTGAAAACGCACCTCTTCCTTGAGCACTACTCCTAGTCCACAATGCTAGTCCTTACCCCCCCCCTTCCCTCTTGCTACTTTACCCATCACTATTTTTCTCTGTTCCTGTTACTTGATGCCTTTTGTTATCTGTTTTTGTCAGTACTGTCGTTTTCTTTCGTCCCCTGTGTTCTGTATCTACTTAGTCCACGTCTCTTCCCCGTTTTAAGCGCTAAGAGCATACTCTCTACGAGTGTGAATATGCGCTATAAAAATCTTCACTATTATTATTATTAAGTGGTTGCCACATGAGTAAGATGGTTTACATTCTT
The DNA here is from genome assembly GCA_004794655.1 of Marisa cornuarietis. Lineage (NCBI taxonomy): Eukaryota > Metazoa > Mollusca > Gastropoda > Architaenioglossa > Ampullariidae > Marisa > Marisa cornuarietis. Next base: position 6,884,359 of record SMMW01000651.1, read on the forward strand.
TTTTTTTTGTTTCTTTTTATGTTTGATCTCCGGTCAGTCGACACTTCAAACGGAAGCGCGTGTAATCTCGGGCTCGTACTGTAGTACAAAGAAGTGTAGTATAGCTAACTCCCTTCACGTCTTTTATACCTGTGTGTTTGTGTGTGTGCGTGCCCGCGCGTGTGTGTGTGTAAAAGAAAGAAAGAAAGAAAGAAAGAAAGAAAGAAAGAAAGAAATGTGTACTTTGCATACGAAGTCTGAAAGGTAACAGGACTGGCGTTACAAACAAAATATTTCAATTCCAAACAACAAACTACATGGTTTCACCTTTAATGTAATCCCCTCCAGTCTAGTGCACTTTTCCATCTTTCCCTGCCATGCTTCTATGCACTATTGAAAGGATTCTTCTGGGATGCCCCTCAGCTCTGTCGTTACGGCCCTCTTGATAGCCTCCACACTTTCAAAAAGGTTCCCCTTGATGATCCCATTGAGTCTAGGGAACAGAAAAAAAGTCACATGGAGAAAGATCAGGTGAATAGGGGGGTTGTTCCAGTACAGCGATGTTCTTCTCGGTCAGGGACTGTCGGACGCTCAGCGCTTTGTCAGCAGGTGCATTGTCCTGGGGAAGCAGCCACGATTTGTCCGACCACAACTATCGTCCAGCAGTGCATAGAAGCATGACAGAGAAGGATGGAGAAGTGCATTAGACTCAAGGGGGGTTACTTTGAAAGGGAAACCATGTAGTTTGTTGTTTGGAATTGAAATAACTGTTTGTGACACCAGTCCCGCTGCTTTTCAGACAGACCTCGTATCCACCATTTGTCTAATCATAACCAACTGTTTGAAGTCATTCTTATGTCTAGGGAAAGTTAGTAGATTGTTGGTATTTAAAGTTTGCTCAGAACCATTATTATTTTAATGTTTACATAACCTTTCATAAGATTCAGTACCTGGGGTTCCAAATAAAAAGAAATGGAGAAAAATTAATATCACTCTTGTCAGCGTCATTGTATATGGTCACCTTATGAGAGATGAAAAGGTGGAGAGACAGAGAGAAAAAAAGAAAGAGAGATAATGACCTTATCTGACTATACCAGGATCATCGGAAGCACGGATGTGTTAAACCAGCACCAGTCTCTAAGTATAGGAGGATCACATCTGTTTCTCTACAATGATGCAACGCATGACAATAAGTGGTCTGAATAAGAGTGACTCAGTTGAAGTGGTAGATACAATGTGACAATAAAATTGGGACAAAGAAACAGAATTCATGAATGCTGGATGCTGCTTAACAGTAATGTGACAGCGATTTGTAGACCTAGATCACGGACCTACAATCATTTAGTTAGTATGCACTATGATTTAGGCTGACAATAAAATGAATTCCAGAGGCTGTTTTATATTCAAATAACGGCAAAAGCAATCACTCCATGACTTAATATTTGCATTCTCGTCAAGAAAAAACTATATGAAGCTATGTACCAGATATAATGCCTATCAGCATTTAACAAAACTCAAAAGACTCCGCAGTCGGTAGTCTATGTTCATCGTTTGTTTAGTGAAGTGGTTCACTCTCTCAAATATTTTGCACAAGACTTGAGCAGAATTAAAGGTCACGTGGTGACTACAGGTGTAAAACCATAAATTTATAAACGGACATTTCCTAAACGGCTGCACGTGTGTCGCTAAATCTACAGTAGATACATTTAGACTATATACATTTGGGAAAAAGATATTAATAGCTATAAAAATGCGATCTGTATATTTCATAAGCGGTTCGCTCAAGACTGTAATCTATAGGGTCGACTCCTTTTGCGCACTTTGTAAGTAAATATAAACGGTATGGTCTTTAAGTTGAATTACATCTTTCGAAGTTCTTTATATTTTAATTTTTAAAAATGCAAGAACACCCAGAACAAAACTGTTTTTGTAGATATATTAGACTTTGACATATGGTGGGTGATAAAGTGAGCTGTGCAAGCCCAAACACTTTCAAAGGAAAGCTTTGACAAACGGATAAATGAATCCGTGGCACAATAATTGCAATGCACGCTTGGGGAACCTTGCTTTATTTTCTTTTTGCGAGATAAGCGCTTTTTCTGACACTTCATATATGTTAGCTCCAACTGTAAAAAAATTGTTTCGCTATTTCTGTCTAAGCCAATAAGCGGTTAGTGTTGCAATTCTCATGAGCTTGCCCAACCAGGGAAATTATCTCCCTTTTCCACAAGCAGAAGAGCTCCCTGGCGAAACAGCAGCGGGAATAAGTAAGATTATTATTTTTTTTTGTTAAAGATGTTTTTATTTAGCTATAATATTATATAATTAAAGACATAGTACGAACTTTGCATACAATTAGAATCAATCTATAATGTGTGTTTAGTTTTGAATATGTGAGAGAAACGATGGAGAGGAAAGGAAAGAGGGGAGGGGACTGGATCAGCCAGGTCACAAAATGTAAGCCATCTCCATGGCTGCTTTTCATTGACCAACACCAGCGCTGCCTTCGCAGTGTCTTACAGGAAAAGCCGTATCAAAATCTCGGGCATGTTGATTGCAAGGAAGTGGTGCCCTTTAACTGGAAAGACACTCTTTCGAGAGCTAGTCCGATGTTCCCGAGTTACTCTCGGGTTTACCGCCCGTCACCCTTCGGACCGGTTGTCACAACTAGGGGTCTGTATGTGGACCAGATGCGACGTCCATCGATCAGCTAGTTAAGGTGCTTGGAGACGGTCAGAGAGCCATGTTGATTCGTCAGTGAGGAGACTTTCATTCTTCCAATCACGGTCTCTGTGGGTATGAAACTCTCCCTCGTGCCAGCTCATCGAGTTCACTTCCTGTGTAAAGAAGAAGGTTGATGGACAAGCCTAACATGGACTTAAAATTAAGATGGACACGCAAACCCTCAAGCACACTTGCACAAACACGCATGAGCGCGTGCACAAGCACACATACGCTCGCAGAAACACGTTCACACACATATGGGGGCGCTAAACCTCCAACAGGTACACAAAACATGCATGCACACACACACACACACACACACACACACACACACACACACACAAACACGTGCACCTGCGCGCAAAGAGCCAGGGCACGTTCTTTTGTCAGTGCTCGCCAGCAGTCTCGATCTGCTGTATGTATACAACAAGTTAGCCATCAATCATCATCGTCTTCACTAAGCCACCAACATGGCCATTGGCCTCATGATTGCGCGTAACTACTATCAGCTAACTACTATTGACTGTATTCCCAAACTTGACTGCCTACAGCGTAATTTAACAGCAGCAAAGAATTAAATAAAGGGAAAGATTCCAAAATTTAAAAAGGAAACAAATTAAATAAAAAGACAAAACAAAACAGGGAGTAAACTTAACAAATAAGACGACCAGAGAAAAGATTTTAAAATGGTAAGCAAACGCCCTAAAATACCATGTCTTGTGAAGATGAAGATGAAGTTTGTTTCCAGATCTGTTATATAGAAGAAAGAGTAACAGAAATTGTCATCAAAGACCAGTTACTGTAATCTTCTTGGACAGAATTACCCAGCATGCACTGTTCATTGTGACCCTCGAGCTCAAAGTCAAACTTGAATCGCGTTCGAACGGAACAATCAGCCTCGCTAAGGCGAACCCTTTTAAAAACGTTGACGCAGATGATATTTTGTGTGGCAACGATCCTTTCTGCGCACCACTTCCAGGCTGTCAGATCAAAGACGTGTGGGGACTACTTTTTCTCGCCGGAACAAGTCGGTCGTGAAAGGGTTCCACCAGGTATTTTTTTAAATGCTTCGTGTTACTGGGGGAAAATATCATAACTGGTGTCACATGCATCACTGCTTGTGAGAAGAAGAGATGGGTAATTGCTGGGCTATGAATATGAACACGTGATGCAGAAAATGGACTGCAGAAAATGAGAGAGGAGAAAATTAAATCACACCCGAGGCTTAAAAAAAAGAAAACTAACCACATTGTATTTCTATTGCGGACATGATCAAATACGGAATTTCCAAAATGTCACAGACAAAACGGATGTCAGTTTGGAATTAAAGGGCTTGAAACGATGTCTCTCCATCTCCGTCATAAATAAATAATTAAATCCCCCACACGCAAATGCACTTACAAGTGAATACATATCTGCATATAAGACAATATTAATCCAACACCAACATTGCCTTCATTTTGGTTTTATTATTATCAGGAGGTATGTTCTTCGCCACAATAAATAAATGCACACATCTTTCGTCTTAACACACATGTATATCTTAATAATCATATGGTTCCAGCAGCCGCGATGAAAGTAAATATGTTTCATAATCGGTGACTGTTTATTTAACCCCACACAGATACATAAAAGTATTGTTATCAACTATACATGATTCTGACAGCCAAGGAATTCAACATACGAAGACATCATGCTTAGAAAACAAGCTTGCACAGAAAATAGCTCCATCAGGGGGTGGCATCAACAGAGCTTTTGAGGCAACGTAACGAAGAATCTGTCATCGCGAGTTTTTGAGAGTTTCGTATTGAAGATGTGGTCACAAGAAAAGACGGAAGTTAATGAAGATCGAGTAGTCACCCCTAAGGAGGGGAAGTTAAAAAAAACCTAAAAAAGACGAGCGCAGTAATTAGGAGCAAAAGGCTGGATTTTCCTGGTAACCACCGAACTTTCCTTCAAAAGCACTTTTATCAGATCAGATTAAGTTGAACGCCTCGTAAATCTTAAATCAAAGCTTTATATCCTGGGCATGCGCACTAGCTGTCTAATCCCTGGAACTAATTCTTTCTTCTCCCTCCGCCCACCTCCCGCCGACGCCCCCGATGACTGGGTGAGGGTGGAAAATAGAGGGGGGAGGGGTTGGGATGGAAGTAAGGTGGGAGGAGGTTGGGATCAGAGCTGATGGTCTTTCCATCTTGGGGAAGCCGCGGTCCGGTGAGCTGTTGCGTGATTTAGTGTAAAAAGAAGAAAGCACATTCATCATCCCCAAATTTCGGCATTTACGCGTGATTTTCTCTTCACCTGCACGGCCTGACATTACTGCAGGAATGTCACATATTACACAAAGAATTCAACTTGAAAAAACAAACTGACGATGATTTTTCTCACATCTGGTGGCTGCTCTCTCAGGAGTTGAAGCCTCGCTGTTAAAACTGCTTTTTGTGTGTGCAGTTTTTTTTATCCTATTCTTTGACCAGAGTCTGGGAAGGCGCAATAAAGGTTTTCTTGATTCTTGTCAGTTGCATAAGACAGAATATCACGCCAGCTGTTGAGCATCTTTATATCCATTCCAATTAGCCGAAAATATAACATAGAATATAATATAAAGGGCTTCAATAATTTTAATGTAATTATGTATTCTAGAATCATAAGTGCCAATACAGCACTTCATCGGTCAACAAAGAAAGCATATATATATATATATATAAAAGGGGAAATGAATGTCCATGTTTTATTTTTCGATTTACTTTTCATCTGGGCATTGGATCTGATGTTAAAATGATAACGCTTAACGGTAGAAGGACAAATGAAATGACAAATAACCATATTTGTTAATTTGCGGTGGGCGATTATAACTATGAAAGTGTACTTAGTTATGAAAAACAACGAACAAGTGCTAGTTACAAAGCAAGAATAAGGCAAGTGGTGCATTGTAGCAAATCATAAAAACATGCAATCTCAATTCTAAAACCATTTGTAAAGCGCATCTACAAAATCATACCCTCAGGGTCTTGCAAAACCAGCAATTAACCTTTGGTTGAGTAGCTGAACCTCAGAGGGTAAAATGATTTCAAGTGCTTATTACTTCTTCATACAAGCATAGCATACGTTTGCTCTTCTCAATAAAACAAATTCTCCTGCTAGTGCATGTCCTAGTATGGACAAGATGCTGGTAGCTTTTCTTACAATTTTCTAGCCACAAAAAGAAGTCAAGTCCCTTTTGGTGACACCAGTTACCTTAGAGAATACTACGGAACAAGTGCACAAAGTAAGAAGATGAATGACTGAAAAAAACGCCTCGAGATTGCAGCGCTAACTGAGAAGTTGCTAAAGAAGGTGCACATTCCATTTCAGCCGGTAATCAAAGGCATTACTTAGGTATCTGAAGGAGTCAAAATATTCAACAAGTTCTGGTGGGGACAACAACACCTTTAATTAGTTTCCTAAAGTCTGTTGGAAAACATATAATCTTAATAATTAAGAAACCTAATCACTGCTGGTCTGATACGTGCAGAGGCAGACATTTCAAGCTAACATTGTGAAAAGTAAGTCATCGGTCATTCGTCATTTGACTGTCCTTTGTTTGAGGGGGGAGCATATGGATAGATGTGGCAGCTGACTGTCTTGGGCGATGGTGAGCAGGAGCCACACAGGACGACCAGTCCACTCCTTGATGTTCGTAAGCCAGTTCTTTCTCTGGTCACCGCGAGGTTGACCACTCTCCACGGTACCTTGGAGAACAGTCTTCCAGTATTAAGGGTCGTGCTAGGTCACATGACACAGCTAGACTAGCTCACACCACTTGACTGTTGCAAGTAAGGAGTTTTTGGTGTTCTACAAGCATTGTGACCATGCTTCGTACCAAGGCATGGGTCTTAAGTCTGTCCACACTACGATGGACCCTACATCATCACTAAGCAGCGGTATGTTTTATACATTTAAAGACAGATTCTCCCTGGTAAAATGTGATGGGCTTGCCCATAGGGCTGAGCCATAGCGCTACGTAAGTTCAATTATTATCATTACACCAATTGTTCAGTGAAGTTAATGGAATCTTCAGTGTCTGATGTAGAGGATGTCATACGCATGTGGAGGTGGGAATCAAAAGGTAGTCTCGACTTTCAGCACACTTGCAGTGTAGGAACACGAGGTTTAGGATTACTTATAGGCAGATGTGACGCCAAAGAGGTTATGTCTGGTATTAACTCTGCAGCAGTATCACCAGATTCAGTATCATTTATTGTAAGTAAAGAATAGCATTGGTAACAAATATAGCACAGTAGTATCTCTATCGATTGTATCTAAGAGAGTAAGGGTTGTGAGTGTCAGGTGATATACTCTGCATGTGGAACCTGTTTATACGACTGACCTTCTAAGTTTTTTTCTGAAAAGTCTAGTTTCTTTCCCATCAATTGCTCTCTAGTGAAAGCACTTTATCCGGCAAACCAAAGAAGCAGACAGAATCCTTACAAAACTCCTCTTGAGATTCTGTTTTTATGCCCTAACTGTAAACTGGTTGACGTCCTCCCGTCAGAAATGATGCCCGGGAAGTGTTCGATTTTTTTTCTAACCGTCCGCCAGGAATGAAATTAAAGATTCTAGGGTCATATTCATGTCCTGCTCAGGTCGTGTATCCACCTGGCAATGTGTCATACTAGGGAAAAAAATTCACCAGACTGCAAAAATGATCGAGCAGACGAGAGAGCGGCAACAGACGCCAGCTCCGTACAAAGGACAAAGACGTCGATTGACCACACAGACCGGACGGGAAGAAGCGGACACTTCGTGACTGACTGAAGACCATACTGTGTTGTCCAGATGTGTGACACCAGCACTGACCAACAGTTCTGGCCCCGGCAGTCGCGTGTGTGCGTGTGTGTGGCTGGAGGTCTGCGGGGTTGGGCGTTGGAAGCAGACATCGACCGCGACGTCGTTTTCATTTCCTCCGCGGTGGCTAGTCGTCGGCTGACCTCAGTACTCAGGTGTGACTAGTCTTCCGACAACGCTAATGAAAGTCTCAAAGCACCGCCGTCGACCGTTTAGTTCACAAGGGGGTGCTACCCCTTTACCTAAATCACTCTTTACCCCATCTGTCTCCTCTTTCTTTCTTTCTTTCTTTCTTTCTTTCTTTCTTTCTTTCTTTCTTTCTTTCTTTCTTTCTTTCTTTCTAATTCTAACCCTCTGTCTCTCTCTTTTTCTTTCTTAACGACTTTCTTTGGTAACTTGGATAAACACTTAAGCGAAGTATTTTAATTAAGCTTAGAGTTTCATGCAACGTACAGTTGTCATTTTGTAAAACTAAAGTGGCTAAAGAATTTTGAGGGGTCCCCCTCAAAAAAAAAAAAAAAGAACCACACCTGAATCTACCTTTTAACTAACTGTGACTTTAACACCCGGCCCCAAAGTGAAGCCCATGCTAATGAGATGTGTGAGCTTAATTTTTGACAAAGCTAGAAATGAGGGGTTGAAGGCTTACGAAGCTATGGTGAAAATTTCTATTTATCAAGAATTAAATCTTGTAAAAGAAGATTTCTTGTATTTCTCATATTTCGGTAATATGCGGGTAGTAATAATTTAAATCTATTCATTTGAAAATAATTTGCTCAGGTTCACCTTCATAAAGAGTATTTTCACCATGTATAGGAAAGTTTGTGTCTGCATGCTCGAGGGTGTGTGTGTGTGTGGGTGGGAGAACGAGAGAAACAGAGAGAGAGAGAGTGTAAGTTCGTGCGAGCCTAATTTTCTTTATCAGAAAGAAAACATTCTTATATATATATCATACTTAAAAGGTGACAAATATTACTTTGACCGATCTAATGGGCTGAAAAAGTGTCTGGTTTTGGAGTTTTTGATGTTGTTGTGGCTGTTGCTGAATGATAATGACGGAGAAAATCTGAAACGCATCAGCGATTTTTTTTCACAGACATAAGAACATTGCCTGACAAAGCTATCCTAAATTGCTAGGAAGCGTAAAGAGATCGGAAATTCGTGGAGAATTATGGAAGTCCGCATCAACAAAGATGACACCTCATTTATCATCATTTGTGCGCCATAGTTTTTTGTCTCTCGAATGTTCTCTTACAGAAAGAGATATGCATGATTCACGGAGCACTGTAATCAGTCCACTAGGTACGAGAGCAGGAGTACGCGCGTCTAAACACACACACACACACACACACACACACACACACACACACACACACATACATTCACACACACAAACCGCTCGACGCATGTACACAACTACAAGCGTATATGCGCACGAAATCAATTACTGTTAACAATAACCACTTAGCCTTGATCTCAGAAGCATTGGTTATTAATGGTGTGTTTTGTGTTAATAAATCCTCGTTCTTAAAAAGCTCCATTAATTCAGAATTCTTGCAAAGAGAGAGAGAGAGAGAGAAAGGGAGAGAGGGTGGAATATAAAAATACTGAAAGAGAGTGAGATAAGAAAAGTGTGAGTATTTAAAGGATGAGTGAGTGAGTGAGTGAGTGGAGTGAGTGAGTGAGTGAACGAATGTGTTGCGGAGAGAAAGAAAGGGAAAGAGAAAGCGGATAAGTTGACCGAATGTAGAGAAAGCTCAGTGTCTTTCATTTCCAATCCCTGCTCTGATTCCGCAGGTTCACGTCTTCTTCGGCCCTTGCTGTGACTACGCTGCAGCGCCTGTTGGCCGTCAGATGCACTACTGGAAGCTTCCCATGATAACCGCCGGCGCCATTGCCCGCGACTTCGCCCTCAGCAAATCGAGTCTCTATGACCTCATGACCCGTGTGGGCGCCAGCGTTAACTCCCTTGTGGACTTCCTCTTGGAGGTAGCAGCCAGAATGCTCATGTAGTTTTTAGTTTTCAGGAAAAGCATGCGGTGAATGCGTTTTATGAGCAGAGTGCCCTCCATTGTGCAGACGCGTGGCAGTGGTATAGTTTGAATTCCTTGTTGATATTAGCAGCGAGCTTCAATGGGCATCAAAGGAAAAGAAAAGAAGACGCGGGATTGTAGAGGGGAGAATGGACGATCCCCGATGTCGTTTGGTTGTCGATATCTGTTTTTTAATGATGTTAGTGAAAAGGATGATGACGACTTTCTTATTTATTTATTAACGCTGACTAGCAGCAATAGTCGCATCAAACATTTCCCTTGTCACAGCTGATATATGTGATGCCGTGGACTCTGCCGATACGGCCTCTCTGTCCTATCGTCACACACCACACACTTAATTAGTATGAAGAAAAGATTTCAGTACAAGAATTCAGTAGCACCCAATGCAAGCGACGGAAAATGCATCCTTACTCTCGATCAGTTAAAATGTCATTTTGCAGAAGATCAGTCGAAGCCTTTAAAAGAAATTCAACAACTGCCGACAATTTTAACATAAGTGTGAGATCTAAGGTAGGTAGGTATTTCGAGAATAAACAACATGGGCGTTGCCAAAAATTGAAAGAAAAATCTGTTTTAATAAACAATATATATACGTCAAACAAGTGAGAAAAAACAACCACTGACAAATTTACCTACCCGCTGGTGTCCTCGAATGATCCGCCATTGTCGGGTAGTGACGTGAGTCCAGCTTATCAGAATCTGTACACCTTTATCGGATATATATATATATATATATATGATAGCTTTTTACAGTACAAAGCAAGAAACATAGACACTGTTAGTTTGACTGAATGTTTTCGAAAAATCCCATTTTGTTATACTGTCATTGAACTTGTCGATCGTCCAGGAAAATGTTTCTGGCTGATTTCCTCAAAAGATTATTCATAGTTAAAGACCTCTTTAGCTCTAGTGTAGGAGTAGTGAACATCAGCACCTCTACTTGTCTCATGCATAGCGTGACAATCCAATTCCGATCTTCTCGATCGTAGCCTGTATTTCAACAATAAATCTGTTGGTTGTGCAGGGGAAGTGCCAACCAAAGTTCAGCACAGTCATTAGCATCTCACAGAGGCTCCCTAAGCTGTAGTCAATCGTAATATTTCCATATTTTTGTGACATTAAAGCAATCGTCTGAAGTTGTTTTTTCATCAGCTCATAGTTGGCATTTATTCAGGTTAAGTGTAGAGCAACTAGCAGGTCTACACCTCGAAGCTGGAAAAAAAAGTATATGAAATGACTATGAAGAGAATTTCTTCTTCTTCCAATTCACAGCAGAGGAAGTCGCAACAGCGCTGGCTTGAATAGCCACAGAGAGCTGGCCTTGTAAAATATTTTGAACGACAATAATCTTCCCGACACTTACACATCCAGCCTAGAGCTAGTCACGTGCTCTCATCCCTCCCAGACTGTATGTAGGCCGTTCCCAAAGTCCTTTGAGGCCTGCGTATGTTTGTCTTACTTCCTACCAGCACTGTGAATATACATTGTCCTCGGGACAATTCACTTTGATGGGAGACGAAAAGTTTTCCATCGGTTCGCTCCAAGAACGTTCCACAGCATGTAAACACCAGAGCTAAAAATAATCTCTTGAGACTGGAGACGCAATTTGTGCTTATCTTCCATGAATATTCCATGCCTTCCTCTTTTTGATAAAGGGCCGCATTGTGAAGCCCTACAGAGGAAAGAAGCAGATGTTTATGAAGACTGAGTCTCGCCACAGTTCCATGCATTTAACGTTCTGACCGATTTACGAGTCCTTTCTTTCGTTCGTTAATTCATTCCTTCTGTCTTCTGCCCCCCTCCCTTTTTTTCTTTCCCCTTACTGATCGGTCTGCCGGATCTCAAGTTTTCTTCTGCGAGAGGTTGCTGAGGGTCAGGAGTAGTTTGAACATTTTCGGGATATGAATGCAAGAAAATTTTCTTAAGTTGATAATTATCACTGTTTGTAAGTATTCTGTACTTTATTTTATTTTCCCCTCACTATAACGTATAGTTTTTGTGTGTGCTTTACACACTGGAAGTCGTTTTTAAGCACCCAGTTAGAGGGAACGTTTGACCACGTTTGTCAAAAGCTTGTCCGGGTAAGTGTTAGTGAGTCTCTGTAGGTCAGTGATGACCAAATAATCATTTATATTTGTATAACAATCATATAAAACTTGTCTAAAAGATTATCAAATGTATTATTATTATTATTATTATTATTATTATTATTATTATTATTAAAGGCTTTTGACGTGGAGAGAGAAATAAATTATTAGAACAGAGAAAAAGTAGAAAAGATATGAAATTATTTCTGTAATAATGTCATCAATACCCGAAAATAAGTATTGGCTCATCCGCTTAGAGAGAGTGGACACTGTTGCACACTCGTGAGAAAAGGTAGTTATTACCCCTGGGATAAGCCCTTGATGTGACAAAGTCGCCGAAATAGCGTATTCAACCCCCGTAGAGAGAAGTATCGCACCTGCTGCTGTTATTTTCTACTGCTACTCACCTCAATGTCTTGCAAGTAGTTCACGAAAGGTCACCCTTTCTCTTGTTTTTTTATATATTTGTGAAAAAGTGTTATTACGTTGATATTATTTGAGTGACGCGAGTGATATTCTTTTTTTGTTTTAACTAGAAACATGTATCAGTATCCTCGAACAGAATCAGACAAAACTTGTTGTAAGAAGATAAAACCACTGTGAATGAAAGGGAGACAGGTACCTGTGGTGTCAAGAAAACTAAAAGCGTCATTACGAGGCTGGATGGATCTTTGAGTTTGTGTTGATTGTTCTAATCAGAGTGCTTACTCTTAGTGCTGGCTCCTTAAAGTGGTTATTTATTTACTAATTGTTAGAATAATAGCCTAAAAGACACAGACAGATGGCTTGTATTATATTTAACGAAGGAGTTGGTAACTATCGCAAACCTGAGTGGTTAAGTTGTGACATTGAAAAAGACCTCTACACCTCCATATCACCATTTCACCAGAAATATGTCGTTGAATTTCAAACAAAAAATGTCTTTGCAGATAATGCACGAGTTCGGTTGGTCGAGGATCAAACAAGTATACGATCCGTATGGGCAGAGCATAGTAGGGGACAAGGTTTGTCACATCATCTCCGATGGCATTCACTACGGACTACAGGACCAGAGCGTCGTCCCTCACCTGGAGCAGGATTACGAGAAATTCGAGTCAGTTGACGAGATCCTGGAAAAGCTTGCTGTGGAGATCGGAGACTGGGCAGGTAGGTGGACATTTTTTTTCATTTTTGAACAGCGAGATAGGGAATGAGGGATATTCCCGCTTTCAGCGAATCCAATATTTAAAAACATTCGGCAGATGTACTCTAAGCTACTCCCGCGGTTTCACTCTTATGCTACAATGTTAGAGAGATGTGAAGCTACAGAGTAAATGATTTTGGTCTACGAGTGAGCGTTGTTCTGCCCTCTCTATGGAATTTTAAAAATATCTTTTTAGGAGAGGGGGAAACTGATTGTTAACAGTGTATTGTGTGGTTTATCCGAAATCAAAAAGGCAAGCTTTACATTTCTGTTCTTTTCTTTGATTGACCGCAAACTCGTTACACACACACACACACACTCGCACACACACTCAGATACACACGCACATACGCGCGCGCACACACACAGAGACACACACCTATATATATATATATATTACATCGAAGAATATAGGTGTGGGAATCACACATTGACATTACACACTGTTAGATACAAATCGGTTTTCTGTATATGTTAACATGTAGACTGTAGAGCGTGGAATATATTTTCGCCTAGAAGACTCAACCACGACGGTTCTAGTTAAATTTTCATTCAAATCGGTGACAAAGTGCCAGGAAACGGAAGGCAAGAAGGAGGGAGGTGGACAAAATGGCTACTGTCACATTCTGTCACTAAACCATAGCCGTCACATTCTCTACTGTAAGTTGGTCTTGTTTCCAGTGAAGACACTCGTCATTACGCCTCCACTGCTGTTATTTTCTACTGTTACTCACCTCAATGTCTTGCAAGTAGTTCCGGAGAGGTCACCATTTCTCTTGGATTTTTCGGTCAGTAGCTCTAGTTTGGCTCGATATGACAGGTGTTTTATCTCTTAGTGAAATCAAACAGTTATATAATGTACAATAATTCAGAAGCTTTCGAAGAAGCAAGGTATGCCCTATTCTTCCATCAGCAGGTAAGTGATGATGATAATGATAGTGATGAAAGAAAGTAAAATGTAGGACAGGAGGAAGATGAAAGAGAATTTTCTGGGAGTTTTTTTTACTATAGAAAACTGTAAATATCTTACCCATGAAAGCAACAATAATAGCTTTACTATCCCTTATTTACATTTTAACATGTACCAGTCCCACAAAAGGCAGAAAAATCATTTCTAATGGGAGAATAAATGCTGTATATGACAATTGCCTTCACATATCTTTAGGAAAAGAAAATGGACGAAAGTGAGGGCAAAAATAAAAACACGACTTAATTTCATTGTTGGATGTTTTTCTAAAGAGATTTCGGTTAAAATCGCTCCTAAATTATGGGTTAAAAGGACAATGTCGTACAGAGAAAGTTAAAAATGTTTTAATAGCCTCGGACATTTTTTTTGCTGCTTTGATCCTTCTAAAAGCTGTCATTTATGTCGAGAACGCAAAAGCCTTTGGAGTGTTTTTTCGTTGTCTGAGCATTGCAAACATGTCTTTGAAAACCACAGAACCTTTATTTTCGGAGTGCTTGCCAATTTTCTGTTCATATTGTGTAGTGTTCAGGTAAAGCCCCTTCTGGCGCTTTGAACAGACTCTTTTACCCCGCCTGTTTGCTATAGTTCACAATTGCTTGTCCTCGAGGTCAGCCCTTCGCGAATTCTGATTTTTCAGCTTCACACACTTTCATCATCATAAGCAGTGAGGTAAGAAAAAAACGAGGTTAGGGGCTGCGCTGTAGATGGGAAGCAGATTCTAAAATTGGGAAAAAATAATTACTGTGAAAAAAATAGTCTTTGGTGTAAACTCCAATCGATTGGATCAGTAGTAGAAATAAATAACAGCGTAAAGAAACACATTACATAAAGAATTACAGTGTAGGATTTCTCTCTCTCTCTCACTGTGTGTGTGTGTGTGAGAGAGAGAGAGAAAGAGTGGTTGCTGATGTGCAAAACAGACATTCCTTAAGCTAAGGACGACGTAAAATCCAATACACGGAATAAGAACCCCACCACATGCAAAAAATAAAATAAAATAAAATAAGAAAAATAATAAAACCCCAAACTAATCTGTGTTCTTGAGCGCTAAGTACTATTTTCGTCCTGCAGGTCAAGAGTTGAGGCGTTAATGAATGTAGTCTAGCCGCTTGCTGATAAATGAACAAAAACGAATTTAATCATAGACACTGTATCTCAGCTTGTATTCATCAAGAACCTATGTCGGTCACTTTTAGTGCTATCTTTTCAATTTTATAATTTCTTATGCTTGTCTTTTTTTTTCTCATATTCTCTTGACGAAGTTGACGGAGTTTGTATCACTGCCTCTGTCTCTGAATGTTATTTGAATTTTGTCAATACGTCGTGCAAATGTGTTCACGTGATGACGGATCTGATTTAACCGAGTGTAAACGTACCTCAAGGGGCACGTTAACCAGAAAAAAAATGTTCGTGGATACCAAGAAAACTTTACTGACATCTGCTGTCGACAAACTTTTTATCGACTACGGGCCCATCACATCACACCGCTACTTTTGATCCAGATTCAGAATAGCAATTTGATGAAACACTTGCCAAAGACAAAATGCACGCATCATTAAGTCTTGCTTCAGCTTTTTTGTGCTTTGCCTGAAGAAAAAAAAAACAAATTATATTTACATCTGAAGTCTGACTGCAACCAGATTAGAGTGATTTCCTATTTGCTAATTGGCTGCGATAGCTTTTTATCTTTTGCATATTCATTATATCCTTAACATCAATCTTCATCTTTGTTTCGATCGTTTATCTACGTTTTACGTTACTCAGTTTTCTTTTTTTGTGGGGGAGAGGAACAATTTTATATTTATCCAGCACATTGCTGCAGAATGTACGATTCATGCAGGTCTTGCTTGTCCCCTTTGTATTTCACTTTGTTTTTGACTGTGTTTATAGTATTTATTTTTTTGAAAGTTCAACTGGTAAATGCGCTATAAAAGTATAGATGGTACTACTATTACTTCTATTACTACTACAGTAGTACCTCGAGTTACGAATTTTTGTCGTTCCAGAGTCGTCCTCGTAACTAGAAATGCTTGTAACTCGAGCGAATTTTACCATATAAAATAATCTAAATCGGATTAATCCGTTCCAGCCCTCTGTCAAGTCCCCAAAATTTCCTAAATTATGAAACAATACCGGTTTTTAATTAGGAAACACACGAGTACAAATTACACAACAAAATAAATAAACTAAAGAAAAATCTATAAATACAGTAATAAAAATGCATAAAATACTGCAATGTTACTTTTCTGACAGATGAGCGCTGCTAACGAAGAGGTGCTGAGAGAGGGAGAGAGGAAGGGATACTAACACGGAACGAAGCGTAGATACAGCACTTTCTTAAACTTTAAACAAAACTACAATTGCACTATCTTTACTTTTAATGATCCCGAAGCGCAGCTGCTCGTAACTCGAGCAGAAATGTTGCTCGAGCCGCTGCTCGTAACTCGACATGCTCGTATATGGAGCAGCTCGTAACTCGATGTACCACTGTACTACTACTGTCGCACAGTGGGTCAGGATAGCAAGACGCAGCCTAACACTGGAATGAACGACTGCTTAGATTTAAATGCGACATTTTCGAACACAAACGTTTCCATTAAAAGAACTTTCACTATAAAGAACTATTAATCTCTTTTTTATGTGGTAATAGGCAACCGTTTTCATCCACCACATACTTTGCCTGATTCCAGAGTACGATGTGGTATGCTTCTTTATTGTTGTTGTAACAGTTACTAAGCATTTTTCTACCACTAAAAATCTGTTTGACAGATGCTTTGTTGAAGAAATGTTCTGAAGTATACACTCCTATTACTCTAACAGTTAGTACACAACATTTTTATTACGTGTTGAAATAGCCCGCAGGGTTTAGTTTTGCTGGAGGGTTTTTAACTTTTTGCATTTTGATGCATCTTCCTGAGGCTGTCAAAAGATGTGCTTCTTCTGCTTAGATAATGCAGTAAACAGTTACAGAACCGGTAACTAAAAGCTTATCTCGTCGTATCACCATATAAGGCAGTAAAATGTCATAACAATGTTCCTGTTGTTTGAGAGGCACATAATTTTAATACAGGCTATTTCAACGTGGGTGACCGGACACTTAATCCCCAGACATTTAATCCCCGACACTTAATCTCCTAGACATTTAATCCCTAGCCACTTAATCCCCAGACACTTAATCCTCAAAATTGCCGCCAAATCGCGACACAACACTCAAAACTGCTATTTTGTGAACTTGAAATATTATAACCGTAAGAGAAAAGTGTCGCGTGGTAACTCTAATGAGACGTAACAATCGCCCCAGTTAGGGAACCTCCGATCATTAGCTTACCTGTCATATTGATTAACAACACTTCTTATATCATATTGTTGAAGAACATTGACTTTAATAGCTCCTATGAACTTTAAGTAATGTTATATATGTTGAAGTTAAGTATTATTTTAATTGTCAAACTTATTTTGATGTTTACCTGAAAATAATTATTTGAATTTGAATTAAATTTTTCATTCACTTCATAATTTTTTGAGTTGAAATTTAATTTTGAGGATTAAGTGTCTGGGAATTTAAAAGTCTAGGGGATTAAGTGCCTGGGATTGTTCAACGTGGAAACATTTCTAACACAATACTACGTCTACGTTGTGTGTTTGGCGCCTGAATTTCCACTGTTGATAATTATTAATATGATTATTGTTATTAGCATTATTACATGTATTACTATCAAAGTTAAGGTCGCAAACAAAGAAGAAAGAGAAGGATTAAGTAAAACAAGAAGAAGACAAGAAAAAGTGAAAAAGGGATGAAAGAAGACCATGAAGAATGTCATTCACCGAACGCAACCCGTTGATTTCTAAGTTCAGATCACCTAGAGTCAGCTTGTCTGCCCAGCTGTAAGCAGCTGGCTGTGTGTGCGTGTAGCTACGTTCTCGGAAGATTAAGAGTTATCGTCTTCAACCACTCCGCCCAGCCATCAAAGAACTCCGCTCAGCCGGTGTGTGCTAATCGCTTCCTCTAGCAAGAAAGGGCCGATCACCCAGCAGAGGACGGACGAGTTTCAACGCCCCGAGTTATCTCTCGGGAGTCACGGGTGAAACGAGAGCTGGTCCTGAATGTCAATTAACGCTCATGACTATCAGGATTGCGAAGACGTCCGTAGACATCCGTAGACCTGACATTAAATGCCTGCTTGGCTAGCGATCACAGGGTTGCTAACCCTCCCCCTTTTTCCACCCTTATCTCCCGAAGTGATCGATTATCGGCGAGCCGGTAGTTCTTGGTTGTTTAACCTCTCCTCCTTGTACTCGTAAGTCGAAATGCGGAAGGCTGCACACACGCAAATGTGAGTTTAAAAGGTTTGGAACCTCGGTCCTCCTCTACCCCTAGTGCTCGTAATTTGAGGCTGTTGTAAGCTGCACGCACACAAATGTGAGAACGTCCGAGGTTTACGACTCCAGTCCTTTCCCCCTGTGCGTAAATCGGAGTTGCAGTCGTCTCCTCTCAAAGTAAGATTATTTAATGGTTATTAATTGGGACTCTGGTGTTTCACGTTCCACAGATGGTCCCCAGACTAAGATTGTTCAGTATACATATCACAAAGCTATACGGGATTACAATTTTGTGTACCTGTCCCCAGAGATGACAGGGTCTGCCGGCCAACTCTAAGACCGTCGGGTCTGTGCTGGTCACTTAACAACGCCCTTCGATCGTGTGCGGGGGCTAACATACATAAAATCAGCCAGCGGGGGATTCAACTTTTCATTTGCAACCCACCGCCATTCCCAAAGGCTGCATTCTTTAAGATAACTAGTCCCTTGATTCGAACCCATGTAGACCGTTACATCAAGAGAATGGGATATTTGACGTTGACCATGGCTGAGTTACGGGGAAGGAACTAGAAATGAAATGATGTTTCGGAAATACATATTGTCATGATTTCAAAGATATATTGTAATGACTGTCTTGGCTGTAACAAATCTAATCCAGTTAACTTACCCGTAATTTAGCTACACCTACTGAGATCTTAGCACCACCTAATTATTTATATTATTTATTTATTTATTTTTTTTTGCAATAGCACACATAACATTTCTAGGCGGATAAGTGATATTATGACTCTGCTATAACACCGATAAACAGTAGCAAAGAGAACACGGTAACAAGCAAAGAAAAAAACTAGATATTAGTCCCAACTCGAGCTTTGTCAGAAACTGAATGAAAGGGCAAATAAGGTACGACATTAGTTTGACAGCTCGTGCTGCACTGTCAAATGAAATCAAAGAAATATGCACGAATGCTCACGGCCTCACGTTGACCTGCATGATGAAGAAAGAAAAATGCGATGCAGGATGAAAGGCAGACGTGCGCAGTTATTGATTGAATGAATATACCGTCTACCTACTTTTTGTCGGTGTCTTCGAGGCGTCTTGCGTCATCTGCCACGTGAACTTTATAGCCTTCCATTTGTTATCGACCGTTACCAGAAGTTATCCATTTTCTTCACGTCGCTAACCATTATCGGTGCTTAACAATGCGTGTGCTGCATAGGCAATCATTTAAAATTGAAATATCGAGACTAAAGTCTTACAGAGGCAAGTGTTTCTTAGAGACAAAACCTGTTCGAAATATGGGAGAGTTTGTAAGTTTCTAGCACAAAGTGAGCAAAGGAAAGTAAAGGAGAGAGAAGAAAGCGATGAAGAGAGAGAGAGAGCAGTCATAATTTGACAAAATAACGATAAATAACAACGAGTAGTTACAATAGCAACACTTAGCAGAGCTTCCTCGGCAAAAGCAAACAAGGGGAGCAAACCTGCATATGTCGACGCTTAAGATCTCACTCTTCTGAAAGAGTTGTTTCCCTGCGAGCACCGCAGTAGAGTCACTGCCCCGCGCGGCAGCTGACATCGGAATAGTTGGTTAGTTGGTTTATTTAGTGGGAAAGTGCTTCGAACTTGCGCTGACTTCGCACTATTGGGGGAAAGGGAGGGGGAAGGAAACCTGAGTACCCGGAGAAAACGGCACCCAGCCCTGCGAACAGGTGTCTCATACAGAGAGTGTCCTGAGACGAGATCTAAACCCTGAGCCGCTCACTGCAGTGATGACAAGCGAGTGTTTTAACCACTACACTACCGGGGCCTTAGAACTGCTCACATCAGAATTGACATCTATTTGACTCAAGTCAGCGGCGTCCTGCTTTCTTCTGACGTCGAGGTGCATAGTCGGACCATACATACACACATTTCCTATAGAGGTGTTTTACAATTGTTTCACTTTTGCACTCTTCACGTTATAAAAGTAATTTTGCACTAAAAAGGACTATAGTTAAAAAAGGAAAAGGAAAAAAGAACGAAAATTTTGCGTTTAATATTTGAATTTCTCAAGGGTATAACGTGTACTGTGAAGTGCTTGATGTCTTGTTTGAGATGGCTATGAGCATGCGATATCGAGGCATAAAATCGTGAAAGGTTTCCTTGGAATTGCCTGGTTGGTCTATTTTAGTACTTTCATCCTTAAAATGTTTAATATATGCGGAAGCAGAAACGCTGTCTACACGTATTTGAAAACAAAAAGCAACCACAGCCTTCACACAGTCACAAGTCCACTCTTATAGCAAGGGAGATAATATTGTCCTGACTATTGTGTGTCGAGCTTTGGTACACTCCCTTTGATCACAAATGTTGGTAAGGTGATGCTGAGTCGCGTGAAGTCACGGTTATCATTTTCTCGTATTTGTGAATAAATATTTATAGGTGTAGAAGAAACGGCTAGATAAGGTAATGGAGTAAAAAATCTTTTTTTTTCAACGCAGTCTCCAGTTCGCATTCTTTTTTTGAATCATAGTACAACTTGAATGTTTTCATGGAGCTTTTAAAAGTCACATATATACTTACACAGCTCCCAAGTATTATCTGACTTTTTATACTTACAACTGGGATATTTACTCAAGACACATCTTTTCAGAACGGCGGCTTCACTGTCACCCTGTCCTGACAATGAGAGTGTATAATGTGTGACTGTAATTTACTTTGTGTATGAGTGAATGCTGTAGAAGTGAGCGTGTCTATTATATGCTCTAAGCAAATCTTTGGAGAGGCGCAATACACATCCTCATTATTATTATTATTATTATTATTATTATTATTATTATTATTATTATTATTATTATTATTATTATTAATGAGGGGTGGTTTCTCACATATTAACTTCACAGTTGAGAGCAAATCAGTGTTATTCGAAGATGTAGCTACCTCTCCGATAATTATATGTATAATTATATGTTTGATGTATATAAATCAATATATATATATATATAGCTAGATTATTTCTCAGACATAATGGGTTTTAAAATCTAAGTACAAAAATACAATTCCGCAGCAGTATAATAGATATAATGGGTTTCTGTTTGTGGAGAATGTCTTTAAAGTGTCATTCAAACTTCATCTTTCGTATACAGAAATTTAGTATTTTACTTTGGTTAACAATTCTTTTGGGACAATTTATTTCATATTTGATACATTTTAAGGAAATAAACTAGCACGGTATAAGTTTATCTTGTTACCTGCTTTTTCGCACTATATTTAGGTAGATTTTTGTTCTTAGATCTCTCGTACGTAATGTTAGTTGGCAATTATTTGTTACCTGCTAGTATATATTTTGACACTCAATGAGATAAAAAAAAAAAACCTAGAAAAATATTTATCCGTAAAACGAGAACAGTTCTACACAAAAAGTCTCTTATTCGGACGGTAAAAAAAAAAGCAATCGGTGAAGCTCAGCATAGGAGTTACAAAGTCTCGACAACGGCCTGGTTAAGAATGTCATTCAGTCAGTCCGACCACCTCTAGTTAATCTTACACGAATTACTGCTGTCTCCGGACTTAAGCACCAAGTTTAGGATGAAAGGTCGTGCGGGCGAGTTGACGTCGAGGGCCAATCTGCGATGCAATCAGCACCGGCGCCACAGTAAACTGCAGCCAGGCGAGCAGCGGTGTCTGGCCAGAGTGTTAAACAGCTGTGAGCAGCACCTGCCGCACTCACAAAATGGTGTCTGCGGGATTATTTCTGTCTGCTAGCCTCACGCTGCATCCTGTCCAGGTCCTGGGGTGGAGACATGGACTCTGTGGACCTGGGCAAGGGACCGCGTCACGTCCATACTTTCTTATGATGTTGCCTGGGCTTCGTAGCTTGCAGCGATTCTTTGATTTGAAAGATTTGACTCGATTTTGTTGGTGAAACAAAAGTGCATGGTTAGAGTGTGTGCGTGATTGCGCGCGTGCGTGTATGTGTCTATGTCTAGGAAAGAGCTATCCAAAGAAGGGAAAGGATAGAGAGCGTCGGCTCTTACTATTCACAGCTTGTAGTCGATGGAAGAGAAGCTAAATTTAAACTGCAGTGCCAAACGAATTACTAGGGAGGGCGTGTGCATGAATTTAAAATAAGATATAAACGTATGCTGCGTGAATGGAGTGGGAGCGAAACATACAATGGTTCCAATCACACTATTCAAGTGTAACTGTAGAAATGGCGAGATCAGTTTCACCGCACATGTGAGACCTTTATTTACACTTTGATTTATACTGTGATTATTTTAATCCCTTGGGCTACTCAAACTTGAACTTTTTATTGATTAGACCTAGCTAGACCCATTTCAAAGGAGGAGGGGGGCAGTGAGCAACAACGACAGCAAACATGCAGATTATAAACTAAAATTTTACTTTACTACAATTATGTGACATATACCACAAAAAATTATCATTATACATTAAAGCAACACGAGTTGAAAATTGTAATTGGCTGTGATACAGAGGGCATCCATCTATAAGAGTATGTGACGGTTAAAAAAAAGGATAAGAAGTGCATGTCAGCTAGGGATGCGAGGCTCAAATATTAATCAGCTAGTAGTCAGAACTTGAGTTGCTAGTACAAATCGTACAAGTTGAACTAGAAATTTGAGAGAGAGAGACAGTGTGTGTGTGTGTGGCCTGTATGATATGGTAAAGGCAATGAGCACGTGATAACGTTTTCTTATAGTTACCTTAAGTTAATGTGTATATGAATCTCTTTGTGTGTGTGTGTGTGTGTGTGTGTGTGTGTGTGTGTGTGTGTGTGTGTGTGTGTGTGTGTTCTAGCGAGTAGCATTGACCTGCCCTATAGTTGTCGTCACAGTTGTCTGCGCATTGCCCATTCCCCTGACCAAGCGCCATGGCCCAGCGCGTGTGACGATTAGCGATTCTTTGTCCGTTGGTCCAGATTGGTCAAATTACCGCAGGGAGGGAGCGAGCGTGGCTGAGGTGCAGAGGGATGTGCAGTTAGGTTTAAACTTGAAGATGTCAATCCTCCCGTGGAGGAAATCAGAATGAAAGTTCGTTAACTTTTTGCAAGGAAAGGAAGACATCTCATTAGACGTGCCTCGCCGTTCAATATCCTGGACTGTGCAATACATTTGCACTCCGGAAGACATCCAATTCCCCCTCATTTCCTAATTATCGGTTTTTTCAACTGTTTTTTTCCTACTCAATACCTCTCGATTCGTCATTCAAAGCACAGAAAAATCATCGACATACTGTCAGACTAGGGAGAAAAAAGCTTTAGCGTTCCTGGCTCAATTTGACTTCCATGTGATCAGAAGTCAGCATCCCTCGTTCAACTGACTCACATTTCGGGATTACTAGCCCAAGCACTCAGTTCTTTCGCGGGTGTCGTGCAAGTAAAAATATATGTTTTTGAGAGATTATTTTTTTTATCTGTGTCGTACTTAAGCTTTGAACATCGATGCATCCAGAGTAAGTCCAAGATAATGTTTTAATCTGCCATCAGACGTTCTGGGGATTTGTCCCTCGCTTTATGTGCTAAAGACTGTTATTTATTTGATGCACTTCCAGCAATTGGAAAAATAACACGAAGAGTGAATTCGATGGCTTTTATTACTAAAGACTTCAACTATGTCACGTCAGACAAAAAACACGTATTTGAAGTTTTATATATTTATATACATGCTTAGAAAAATATCAGATATAGACGACTTCAGCTGCCATACAATATTGTTTTTACTTAATGAAGGAAAGGAATAGCCAAAAAAATGTTAAGTGTCTTTTTCGTTAGATATTTCCTCAAAATGCTTTTAAGTTTGGCATTTGCTTTGTTTTACGTATTGATACGGCAGCTGTGGCAGAGTGGCATGGTTCATTGGACCTCTTTTCACCCTAGCTTAGGTTTGTAATTAAATACATTCTACACATCACTAGAACATGTTACTCTCTACTCGTAACTACAATGTGCTACTCTCGAATGTCTTAAATATAATTCTGGCCAACAGCAAGTGCTATTCCAATGTCTTCTTCTTCATTCCTTCTAGATGTTTTTGTATATATGTGAAGACAAGCTTTCATCTTGATTCGTTTTTTTTCTAACAAAGGGGGTCTTGAAGGGTTGTACAAGGGCTAGAGGAGCTGAGTACTGCTCTGTAATCATGTTGAAGATCTCTTTATGACGACTCTGGGGGCTATCCAGGGCTGCCCTTTATCACTGGCGCTGTTCAACACCTTTCTCGAAAAGGTACGAGAAATTTTCTGTGATACTACACCTCCGTCTCCATCAGCGGGAGATCATGTACCAGTCAGGCTTTGCAAACGACAATAGACTGATGGCGGGCAGTGCCAATGACCTGCAGGACCTCACAGACAGACTTACAGACATCATAAGTACATGCAGGATGGAGATCAGCACTGATAAAATTTATTAGGCGTGACAAGGCAGAGATCTACATAAGCGGAATGTAGGTTGGGGAGGAAGGCAGCTTCAAGTACCCAGGTGTCACATTTTCCAAAGATGGCAGTTG
Source organism: Marisa cornuarietis (assembly GCA_004794655.1). NCBI lineage: Eukaryota > Metazoa > Mollusca > Gastropoda > Architaenioglossa > Ampullariidae > Marisa > Marisa cornuarietis. The sequence goes on from SMMW01000651.1 coordinate 6,909,009, forward strand.
TGCGGCTAACATCCGCACTAACTAGCTAACTACAGTAGCCATAGTGGTGAGAGCCAGGTCAAACAGAATAATCTCCAGGCACAGACTGCACCAGTCCTTCATCGTCTCCATCATGCTGTGTGGTTTTAAGACGTAGACCTTACCAAAGCAGAAAGACGTATTCGAAACAAAAATGCTTAAGGACGCTGGTCCGTATCTCTTGCTGGGAATGCAAGACCGGGTAGTTTGTACGAAGCGCGGTTGCCACGCTCGTGGGGCCCTAGGAAAGTCTGATTGATCTGGTTTGGCCACATCTCCCGGCACGGCGCCCTCTCAGAGACATTCCTCCAGCAATCCGTGGAGGGCGAGCGCTTCCGATGTAGACAGCGAAAGGATTGCTTGCCGAACTTGAAGGAATGGACTTACCGCTCCATACAAGAGCTGTTCAAGTTCACCCCAATACCGCCCCTAAGTGGCTCATCGTGAAGCCGCTGGATCTTATCCCAGATGACGGGTACCAGTGGTCTAGCCCCACGGGTTAGACGGGCTTGGTTTTGGGCTGGTAGTACTGGTTAAGGACGGGTGATGATGAAGTGAAACTGTCTTTTCTCCCAGGACATACTGGTCCAGACAACCAAATTTTCTTTGCTGATCATTGCAGACATCAGTGAGATATGGTTGTTTTGTTAGTCAAAACCACCGAACTACCACAATTCGACCTTACCTTATCCATGTTTATCACACCGTTTGTGATCTTATAGTGTCAGAGATGTTGTTCATTTCGCTCATTGCCCAACGTACAGCTACTGATCTTTGGCTTGCCTAGAGCAAAGCTGTTGTCGTGTTCTCTGCACATAAAACGCAATTCAAAACAATACAGTACAGACAACTAACTAATCTCACTGGAGTAAATAGTTACAAATTAAACTGTGAGTGACTGTAGGTCACATAAAACTACATGATTTTTTAAAAAAATTTAAGCATCACAAGATTAGTATTTTTACCATAGTTCATCGTCACCAAGTACTCATATACGTCCACAACAGAGGCGGAGAATGACCACTTTGTACACAGAGTGTTGAGCGAAAAAGCCTGGCAAGTGTTCCTTCCTGGCCGAGCAATTGACCAAGTTTGGCAATTTTTTTGTCTCACATGAAATGTTATATAAACATTTTGTCAAACTTTGATAAAACGTATTAAGAACATCCCTTAAAACACGCGTTCTACACGAGTGGAAATTTTTATGAAAACGATTACTGACACACAGGTCATCCTTTTGATGCGACCCAGAAACTTGACATTTCCAATAATAAGGTGCGTTGAGAATGTGGGAAGGAAGAAAAATTCGTTTATTATCCAGAATACTTTTAATATCAGTTTCCTTGGTAACGTCTATCGTGTGTCTTTTGTCTTTGGGATTGAAGAGAATGCAAGAAACAAACATCTAACGATTGTTGCTGAACTGTTCTAATTACTACAGTGATGTCGGTACTTTCTTGAGGTTTTGACAAACCAATAATTACAACGATCATCGTGGGGAAAACCCTTTCGATAACTTGCAAACCAATATATAAAAAATTAGGCATATATCAAATATTTTTGTAGCAGGTAAATTTAGCTCGCACTATGGAGAGCTTATCCATAAGTTTTCACACTAGCATAAAAATATTTAAAGTTTAGCACTACCAGTACTTCTATTTTAGAAAGTGATCCAATCAGCTACAAGAACAGAAGACACCGATTCTCAATATCATTCCTGTTGCTAATCAATTCACATCTATGCTCGTGTACTTTTTAGACGAAAAATAAAAATACCCATTCTGTTCCTTTCACAAAGCCCTCAAAAAAATACTGATGGAAAGCAAAGCTTGTCGAATAATCCGTGTCAGTCAAATTAACCATGTTTCCAAAAATGGAGGCAATCATCGAGGACTAATGCATGCTTTTAGTTAGATGGGCTTGTGATTACAGGTTCATATGAAAGACGATGGCTAAAACATAATCACAGAGACTAAACGTGGCTGGCAATTAATTTTCCACGTCAAACGAAGGGAAATGAAACGGCTGCAGCCACGGTCATCAATAGGTATTAAATTTGAAGCTCCATTTTTAAGTGTGCTATGGACGCTGTAGTCCATCCAAAATGTCATGCTGAGGGACATATTTGGTGGGGGGAGGGGGGTGCTAACCAGACTGATAAAGAATGAGTCGGAAAAAGAGACGAGTTAGAAAGGCGGCGGCCAGAATGATGTATGATGATGAAGAAAGAGAGAAAGAGACTCGTTTTTCTTATTGTTTCTGTTAAAGGGGAGCAAATGGGCGAGCACGAAACAAAACGATGTATTAAAGAAAGCGTTCAATTTTGCTGTTTGTAAAAAAAAGACAATTTGAGACTTATTTTCGTAAAGATATCATTTCACACGCTAATTTTACAAACGATTATTTTCACACACCAACAGAACAATTTCTTACATTAATAAACCAAATTATTTATTTCACACAGAAAAAGAAAATTGCAAACCATTTCACACAATAACAGATTACAACCCATTTCTTTCACACAGAGTACATACTATTTTTTCACACACAATACACACCATTTCTCACATTAACAGTCGGTGCAAACTAATTTTTCACACACTAAGAGATAGTACACACAACTTACTTCACACACTAGCAGAGAGGACAAACATAGTTCTCGAAGGGTTTTCGTCAAGTCATTGTCCAGACGAGTCTTGAAGAAGCGCCAGTACGAACATCCGGGCTTTCAGCGTTTGATCTCTGCCACGGTAGTGACTCGTACTTAACAGATTCAGATGTATTGGTGGTACAGAATCCTTGCGGTTGTCCAGACGCATAATGGATTGGCAATGACCCCGAGGTGACTGCCAACCTTCAGAACTCACGAAGAGAAATTGACAATCCAGATGAAGTCTCTCTCTCTCTCTCTCCTCGCCCTGTTATTTATGCCTTTCTCTCTCTTTCTTTCTTTCTCTCCATTTCTCGTCTAGCGTTGGATCAAAGACAAAGATATAAGATCAGCTCTAGATGATTTTTTGACAAAATTTATCAAAAAAGCGAGAGAATTGTGACCCTGTCTTTTTTTAGCTGACATGAAAGGAAAAGTTTGAGACAGATAAAAGGTTTTCCACAGTACCTAGGTGACAGTTCAATTTGATGCAAGTCCGCATCATATCCAAGTACATGTATGTTCTCTCTTGGGAACTTGTGAGTTCAGCTGATCAAAGAGAGCAGCGTTTCCTTAAAAAATCGTTTGCATTTGGTTAACTAAATTGCGTGAACATTTTATACTTCACTCCCTTTTCTCATATATTATGCAGGAACAATGCTCTTACGCTATTTCCCAATTGGCCATTTCTTTACAGACCTCCATCATTATATATGCATTTTCAGGATGCTAGTTAGTTTTTTCTTAACAAACGAGCCTGTATGCATACACACGCACGCACATGAACGCACAAACACAGTTTTGCATGTACTCTTGACACTGTGTACATAGATATATTAATATACAGACAAACGAAGGAATATTAAAAACCGAAAGGTTAATGCGATGCGGCATCGCATTAACCTTTCGGTCTTTAGTATTTCATCGTTTGTCCAATAATGGAACGGAGGAGTAGGTTTTAACTGACAACAATAAACGACAAAGATGTGGCGTATAATAAAACACATTCACTCATTATTATTTAAACATACAACTTCCCTATGTTAATGTACATAATTCGGTGACAGAGGGAGCTCTTGAGAAAGCGAAAGACAGAAAGAAAGACAGAGATAGGACAGGCACAAAGGTAAAAAGGTGACTGCAGCTCAAAAACTCAAACTTCCTTAGAGAACAAGGCCAACGAGTTTTAGCATCGAAGGAAGAGACTCAAAATCGAAGAAGAGTAGGAACATATGAACGCAGACCAAGAGAGAGAGAGGGAGAAAGATAAATAGACAAAAAGGAAAAAATATGGGAGGAGAGACTTTCTACGACGGCCCTATTACAACCACTCCTTGAAAATGATGAAGGATAAACTATATCGATTACAGACTTATCTGCCGTGTCCAGGAGTTATTAGAAATGTAATCCATATTAGCTTACAACGGCTGTTGAACTACATCTACATTTTTGGTTTCTTTTTGCAACCTGGGGCGAAGACAGAGATTACAGATGATAAATTATAGATTTTAGACATAATATCAAGCATCCTTGGTGCTGTTATTATCATATTCCACCTTCAGAGACTAGATTATAGACATAAAACAGGATTTGTGCTCGTGGTGTTCTTATTTCTTACAGACACCAGCGTACAAAGCTTGGTACTTATCTTAGAATATAAACCTATAAAACAATGACGTAATCGAAGACTATTGGTAAAAATGAAATTTAGAATATAAATTACGAAGTATTATTTCTCTTCTGGCAAATGAGACGAAGCCTCAGGCTGGAAAGGAAGAGCCAGCCTTTAACTTTGGGAGCCCGGAGAAGCCTGGCTCGAGTGGCTGGGGCAGCCAGTCGGGAGGAAAACGCCTCTGGGCTCTCGAGAGCGTCTTGGGGGTCACCATGAGATGCGAGGAGTTTGCGTGGCTGTAGACGGTCCTCACTAGCAGTACACCATGACATCGAGTGATCTCCAGGAAATCCTGGAAGGCAGCGGCTGCCACGACCGCCGAGAAAGTAGTGGATGGCAAACTTGAAGAGTGGACAGAGCTCGCCAGCGCCACATCTACTATCTGACGCTCTTTGACCCATGAACTGCTGGCGTCAGCCCATCCTCTTATTGGCCTCCCAAGCCCCCCCCCCCATAATATTCGCAGTGCTTTCATGATGTATGGGTTCGGGAGAGAATTGGAGGAAGGGGAGACAAAGAGACAAAGAAAGAGACAAGAGACAACGGATTAACGAACGAGTTTGCTTTGTATTTACTCAGACAACGTGGCCTCAACATTCAGGTGATGAGCACAGCTCGTCCAATCACATGGACCCATTATAGTACAAACTATAGTTAATATGATAGGAGCTATTTAAAGCAGCAAACAGATTAATGAGATACATTGATTCTAAGTGGATAAAAGTACTTTCTTATGAGGTGTAAAACAGTAACAAAGGTATCTAGCAAGACAGTTCACTTGCAAAAGATCGTTAAGTGAATAAGTCGGATCTTCTATCTCCGTTGTCCCTTGACCGGCACCTGTTGCTGGGGTGAGTGCATGGATAAACCCTGCAGCTGACAAGGTCCGCCAGTCTTGCCTATTGTGGGCGATAGTTAGCAGATCCTGTACAGGACGACCAGTCCAGTCTCTGAGATTGACAAGTCAGTTCTTCTTCTGGCCACCACGGCCTCAACCACCCTCCAAGGTGCCTTGAAGAACAGTCTTTGACTAGGTGTCGTGCCGGGTCACATGGTCAAACCAGATTCCAGGTAGAGGTTCTTGGTGTTCTAGGAATGTGAAGACCGTGTTTTGTACAAAGTCGTTGGTTTTATGTTTTAATGGCCTCCTCAGGCACTGGCTCTTGAATGTCTAGATTCTTCTCTCTGGATCACCAAGCAAGGTCCACGTTCTACACTTGTAAAGCAGGATTGGTACTCCGAGGGACTTGTACAGATTATACTTTGTAGTAAACCTGATATTATGGCTGTGCCACATCCTGTCTAGCCTAGTCACTGCCGCTGTTGCGATCCTGATGCGGATATTTGTTATGTAGCTGACATCTTCTAGATGGCTGTAGTGCAAAAGAAGTTTATCTTTGTGCGTTGTCTGACAAAAAGACATTTCAAGTTGAACTCTAAAGTAGTAAATTTAATTAGAGAATCTTGCTCTTAGACATTTTGCAGATCTGGTTCTATCGTATCAACTTGGTTTCAGAGTTTCATAAGCGACATAATTAAAACTGTGTGATGCCTAAATGCCAGTCTTCTTTGTAGCAGTTAACAAGGCGTCGTTTGAACATACAAAGGAAACTCTCACATTCTGTACACCCTGATTTACCCACAAATATCCGAAACCATCTGAGTATAAAGTCTTGCACACTTCTGATACCCAGCACACTTTCCCTCTATTGTGCAGTAGCAGCAACATATGATGTGCTTCCCGTGGTAGTGTACTGGATTCTAGCACCAAGTGCAACCAGCATCACAAACATGAGACTTCGGCGGGTGTGTACCGGTATGGAAAATCTACCAGTATCACCATAGATCAGGTGGTGTAGACGTCTTAAGGCTGACATTTAACAGCGTTTTCAGTGCAAATGTATGCACTCTACCGGATGATGTGTTTTAGCCCCATATTCGGAATCCATACAATAACAATGGTCTTATTTGGTTGTGATAAAGTTTGAACAGAAGCTTTAAACTGCAATCTCCAATTTTCCAGAGAATTTTCAGAAAGATAAAGAAACAGAGAAAGAGAGACACTCAGAAAAAAAAATAGAGAGATTGAGAAAGGCAGACTGACAGAGAGAGAGAGAGTACTTAGGTGAAAAGTAATGTTTAATGTTAGCCCATCGGCACTCAAAGGCTTTTCTGACGATAACAAACTAAAAAGTAAAACTCCAAAAGGTTAATAGTGGGGAAAATATCCTTTGTACAAAGAGAAAAATAACAGTTACAAAATGTCAAAAACAATATAATAAAACTAAATCTATTGAACAGAAACAGTATACCTACACGTATCAATGCTGCATAGCCATACAAATACCAGTGTTTACCTCTTCAAAGCTGTTTTGTTTAGGATTAACATTAAAAGCATAGTTAATGAGCATTGCTACAGATTGCGTATAAAGCACGGAACATTTTCCTGCTGTCTTTGCTAAAGGTTGAGAAAGATGTAAATTGTGTAACAGGTAATGAACTAAGAGCTAAGTTTTTCACGGAGACACTACAAAACATTCCCTAGAAATTTACACAGAAGTGTAACATATATATTTCTACTAACGTTTTGGGAGAAACGGTTTAAAATATATATATATATAGATGATGATTCCCGCACAGGTATCCCTCTGTTGACTCAGAGCTATATAAACATCGCTCAGAAAGACGTACATATGGTTGGACGCACACATAATATGGTAAAAACGGGTTCTCTCACGTCGATCAGTAAGGCTGCACAGCGTTCATGGTATGAATACTGAGTGCAAGATTTAGCAGAACAAAAGTCAAAATTGCATCTTGGAAGTAAATGTCAAGACTCAGCGGCAGCACTAGGCAGCGGCTATTGATTGAACGCAGCTCAGCTTCTAGGACTGGAGTCGTTCTTACCCTCGACTGCGCGCCTCGTGAGATGGTCGCCTCCATTTTTAGGCTCAACTTCCGGCGGTTTTTCCTTATTTTCCTTGAGACTACTTATCATCAATCCAGCAATAAACACTCTAGCGCGAAGCTTGGTGCTCCAGACAAGAGCTGCATTGCATTATCGAATCTCTAGCTCTCGGATTGAAATTTGCACATTGGAACGCTCTCACAGTGTTCATCTTTTTGTGATGGCATCTAGCATCAGAATAAAAGGAGATGAATCTAGAAAAAAATACGATGCCTGTCTGAAACATGGAAGAATATAATTTCATCTCTCCGTGAAAAAATATTGAAAAAAATTCGTAAGGAACTAAAGAAATACGAGGAAAAAATTGTATATTGCTTGTTTCTGTAAATAACTCTTACATGATTATATTTGGTACTCTGGATAGGACACACCCTGCGCAAACCAGCTGACACCATTGCCAGGCAGGCACTTGACTGGAACCCTCAGGGGAAGAGAAGAGTTGGAAGGCCAAAACAGACTTGGAGAAGTTCAGTAGAGAGAACTGAGGGGGGGGGGGCTTCGCAAAACCAGGTCCGCTGGCGAGGTGTTGTTGTGGCCCTATGCTCCTCGAGGAGTTGCAAGGAATGATGATGATATTTGGTAATTCGTTTTCTTCATCCACAGAACAAATCAGTGCATTTCGCATTTAAAATACTGAAAACACTGCATAAAATAAATAAAAAGATAATCAATAAATAAAAAGATATTTAGGTACACAAACATAAAGAAATCAGATACATGAAAACAACCAACTGATAGTAAGTAGTTCTTGTTTTGTGGCAACATCCACTTGTTTGGAAGCTTGAGACTAAACTCCTGTCTCTACGTTAAGCTAAGCCAATCTGTCTAGGTGAAACCTTATCTGGCATCTAGACCCAGACACCGCAGCCATCAAACCGATCTTTACACCAAAATACATTTTTCTTGTGTCTTTGGAATGAAGGAGATCGGAAACTTGCATGCATTTACAGGAAATCGTTTTTGGAAGTAACTAGGCTCCACAAGACAAAGTGGCGTATGCTTTACAAGACGTATTAAGGAGGATTGTGGCGGGAAAAAGATCAGGAAAATACGAAGATGAAGACGGAAAGAAATAAAGCATTATATTCACGAGAAATAGTAGAGAGAAAGCAGTTGTGAAAAAAGAAGGACAAGGAAAAGGATGAATAGGTTATGGTGGCAGTACTGGGCAGTGGAGGTCGAGATATTGGGTTTCGTATTTTATGACAAAATTTTGACTGTAAAAAGAGTGTTTTCTAAAGATCATGGTGTCTAGAAATGCTCCTCCTGTAGCAGCATGGGCCAGCATCCTGAGACATTAACCAAACCCCATCATCCCCCGCCTCCGTCGATTCTGTTTCAGTCGATGCAACATCCGACTCCATCATAAATGCAGACGCCGGGCTCATTGCAGCTGCAGGACCAGTTCAATAATGATAGCAAAAACTGCCACGGATGTGCACTCCTACGGTCATCTACTGCAAATACCCACGCGGTAGTCGGTGACATCTGTAACGCCAGGGATTTCTGCAGGGAAACCGAGTTTTGACGAATAATGATGATCACCACCACCGCCACCACCGCCACCACCGCCATCATCATCATGATCATCATCATCATCATGATCATCATCATCATCATCATTGGAAGAATAAGTAATTTTCACGTCTTCTTTCTTCGCTTTAAAGACACGAAATACGTTTTACAAAAAGCAAAGAATGCAAATATGTACAAAACGAACTTTTCATTAATATCAAACCCAACGTATTTCTAAAAAATTAGAGACGCACAAAACAAACATCACAATATAGGAGCAAGATCTCACAGTCAAGAACAAAATGGAGAAAGGTTAACTCTTGTTGAAGTTGTGTTTTAAATGAACTTCTACGGGCAAGACAGGTGAGTACAGAGCACATGGTTATCAACTTTCGGCGCCAAGGAGACATTAGCCAACACGACAGTAGTCAGTTGTCTGACATTAATTTATGGAGCAAAATGTAGGATGGCCTTATAGGAGCAAAATGTAGGATGGCCTAAAACTTACTTATCGTCAGAAAGTAAGTCGACGTGGTTTACATGCGAACATCTGTAATCTAATCACCGAAAGAAATGTAGTCTGGAAACACATGGTCCGTGAAAAAGTTAAGATTGCGTTGTCCCTCTCAGTAAACGGAAGTCGTAACGGGAACTGGAGTTGTACACCTAGGATGAAGCTGTACAAGTAGGATGAGAAAGGGTCGGTAGGAATGAAGCAGTACCAAAGTATCTTAGCAAATAGAGGGCCCGTGTGCATGAGGACGTAGTGGTAGCGCCATAAAGTGAATGTCTTCTTGCGACAGTTGGAAGAGCCTGTTCGCATAAAGAGGTAGTAGATTCTCATGAAATCGTCATCGTAACACGGCAAACCACTTACAGTTTACTGCCACAACATTGTCTGGAATACATCTTCCATACTTCAAACGCCAACAGCATCAACATGGGAAGACGTAAACTCAGACATAATTCGTATTCTTATTGTATGTTTACGGTGTGCCTTTATATAAAGAATGGCAGCTTTTTTATTTACTTGTACAAAAGGTTTCTTTTCTAACGGGAAAACATTGTTAAATGTTGGCAATGAAATCCTCTTACCACGATAACCCTTTAAGCTGAAAGAAATCTGGGAGCAGATGAGAGAGGAAATGAGGAGGCCTGACTACAAATGTCAGTCTGCCCGTCTCCTCAACATCAGATTAAGTGTAGAGGAGGCAGACTGTCGCGATAGGCCAAACGCATCAAAGGATTATGATACGGATTCCGTGACACTCACTTAGCTGTCCGCTGTCTAAAAGAATCCTGAATAGCAAAAAACACGCGCACACGCACGCACGCACGCACGCACGCACGCACACACACACACACACAATTTACCCTCTCACTGAGCCCAGCTGTGTTCTTAAACCCGAGATTGCTAACTACCCTGCTTTGCTTAGTGTCAGTCGTACCCCGGCGGTCAAAATGCTGCTGTTGCAGAACAGGACGTGCAAGTGTCTTCCCGCTCTGATGGTCTCTAGCGACCGCCGCGCCGCCAGTCTCCTTGCTACAGAGTCGTGTAGCCATGGTGACCACATCTCTCGTCATTGCATTGCTTCTCTTTCTCACTCTTTATATCTACCGTTTCAGTCTCGTAAAGATACTGGAATTGCAGACCTGTTACTTCTAACATTCAGCCTAACCTTCATTGCTTCTTCACTTGATCCCCGTCACTAGTATTTCATTTACCACTTTAGCTCTCCACCCCCCCCCCTTGTTATTAATTGAAAAAAAAGCTTGTGTTCGGCTGTTTGTTCAGCCGTCACTGAGCCTCTCTTGCACATCAATGCAACATATCAGGAACAGGAAATTAACTACCTTGTTGCACTCACTATCTAAAATTTGCCTGCAAGAAGCCGTCAGCTTTAATATGACAACTGCGCTTGAAAAAGTCATAACGAGTTTTCTTGTTAAATGCGGTTACAATGTGGCAATATTTCTTGTAAAATCCAATAACAATACGGGAACATTGCTGAAAAAATCTGGTTGAATTTGACGTTTGTCGTTTAACTGAAATATTAGAATTTTCTGATTACTGGCTGAAATAAAATATTGTTTAGTGTTATTTGTTCTTTGTAACCATGCTCATAATACTGCCACGTTTAGTATCATTTAGCTGACAGGGAGAAAATTGAGTACGTGAATGTCGTAAAGAAACAGAAAAATAAAAGGCAGGTCAAGGTAACGAAGGTAAGAAAAAATAAATAAAGAATACAGTAGTAGAATGGAGAAAACATGGAACGATGGGCCAGGCAGTGACTTATGCCAGTCATCTGTCACTGTCAGTGTCACTGACAAGCGCATTGTGTCAGCTGTATCATGAACGAGGAGAATCGTCTTTAAAGAGCCATCCTTCTGAATTTCTTGGTTTCCAAGACGCCAGTGAAAGAAACTCGTCAGAAAACTCCGAGAAGAAGGTAAACAAGATTGAGATATTTATTTTTTCGATGGGGTGCACTGAACATTTTTGGTGCGCCTAATGCAGCGGAAATCTTTCCTTATCTTCTCATCTGGCGGCATGAGTCTTTCTCGGGTCTGTGTGTGAGACGGTTTGAAGATTCCGAATGTTTTGATTTACATATCTCTTGATCAGCTCAAAAAAGTGATTTGGGCTTAGGAACTACGGTTGGTTGATTGTAACTCTGCAGGCAAGGTTCTGAATGTAGTAAGCTTAAAACTCACTTCTGAGACACCGAAATGCCAGTCTTAAAAGGCCATGAGTGTTTGTTGCTGACAGCATCGGTTAATACAGTCATACTGAAGATTCATCAACTGATGAAAGGACTGATTCATTTGAAATCGAAATAAATTATCTGTAATGTTATACATCTTCTGACATGGCGTCAGAACTGCGTGGGTGGAGTAGTATGAACGGATGAAAGCACATGTGAACAAAATTTTTTACTTCATCATCGTTGAAGGAAGTTCCTTCTCTCAGCCGACCCTGCGATGTGCGGACTCAGATGCCGCTGCTTCCACAAACGTCTGCGATTTCCGAGCACGTGAGAGCTGCTGGGACTATTTCCCCTGCGATCAAGGAATGTCAGTCACAGCCCGCGGGCCTCTATTATACAGGAAAAGAAAAGAAGAAAAAAGTAGTCTTTGGTCAGACGAAAGAACGTTGAACATAAGTCATATGGGATATAGATGACTGACACACTTTTGGAAATTTAAACTTGGAGAAATAAGTAGAAGCAGTGTAGTATTTTTAAAAATCCTTAGTCTTTGTTTTTTTATTAATGCAAGAAGTTTTATCTAATTTAATCCTAGTTATTAGATTTTTTAGATACTAGAATTGTATGACACTAAATTCATATTTTATTAAATGTTTTGAGTAGTTACTGAGTTTAACTATACACTTTAACGTATGAGACAAATTTTTAAAAAGTACATTAAATAAAATGATTACCGCTCCTTGCAAAAAAACAACAACAAAATACGATGGAGATAATATTAGGTTGTTTATTTGTTCCTCTTTTAAAAGAAGCTTCCAGCGTTCTTTGTTTTCAATACCTCACTTCCTTTGGGAAATCGGCATCTGTCTCACAACTGTCATTGTTGGCTTAGGCCATTTTTTTTGTCGACATCTCGCATCACGACCTGAGACACCGATTACCATCTCTGAATATTTTATTGTGCGTGGTTGAAGCGCGGAAATTAATTACTCGGCAAAACACAACAAAAGACATATTAATACTATAAGGTTTTCTTGGGCGTTCAATACCTTTGTTATGCAACAGAAACCAACAATGAACCTAATTCCTCTTCTACCAACAAAACCAGCTATTTTGTTATACGCATACCATACCTCATAGGCAGCTATTTGTTTTTAGTTAAAGTTTTAAGTTGTACAGTTTTTTCTGTTGACTGGATAAAGCTCAGTACAAAATACTTTTTTCCCAGAATATGGTGGCTACCCATTTCTTCTCGAGAAACACCCTTACAAACATTAACATTCACAGAAAAAGGTTAACAACACTGATGTCAGGATTTACATGTATGTTTACCTTATGAAAGCCTAATTAATAGAAGAAATGGTATCATGTGTTAATTATGCGTAGCTGTGTACAAACATGACCTCACAAGTTTGATCTCTTTGGGTACGATGATGTCTGTTAAACGGGGCGCACAGTGGGTCCAACTGGCCTCTACCATTGCTGCGTGTCATCATGCCTTCCCCCATCCACGACTGGTCACAGTTAAAGGGGATATATATATATATATATCTTTGTACGAGTATCTCGGGTACTCATCCAGATTTTTGAAAAACTCACCATGCAAGATCTTTAAGTCTGCTGGACTATTGCCTGTTTTCCACGAAAGGAAAAACTGCATTAAAACATTCTCCTAATATAAAATATGTTACGACTATATTGTTACAGCGTGCAGCAAGAGAAACAGTAGATGCTAGAACCTCAGTCCCCCCTACCTTTATTCTGCCCCCTCCACACACAGAACAGATAGAGGCATGCAAGAGCGACATGTAAGGATACAAAAACCTTGCGCTTGTGGTGGAGAATCGGCAAAAAAAAAAAAAATAAATAAAACGGAAGAAGAATGGAGAGGAGAAATATAATAACTTAGTAAAGATAAAATACGATATTTTTGTTACAGGGCTTATAAGAGGTTTCGACACATAGTGGGAGGGTCTGTGTAGAAATGTAAGCAGACATAAAAAGAAAATGTTCTCACGATACAGTCAAAGCAAACTCTAGAGTGGTGTCTTCGTTTTGCTTTTTTCATTAAATCCATAAAACATAATCTTCTCACTCTCAAAAATAAGGATAAAAGCCATACTTGAAACAGAAAACGTGCCTATTATTGCATAGGCTTTAAATACGAGTTATGGCAACAAGAAAAAACAATATAAAGCTAAACATGAATGTAACTGCCAAGAAAACACATTAGCCTGTCCTCAGACAGAGAGGTCATCGGTGCTATTTTCAGAGATGTGCGAGATTAAGTTAGTTTTTTCGCCTTCAGGCAGTGCAAGTGCACCAATGGCACATTGATGGAATACTCTTTCCCCACGTCGATACCCGATACGCTTCGCAACACCTGCAGAGAAATGTTGTCTGTTAAGTGCTGACCTGCGGCCCAATGCACGGACGGCAGCAGGTGGATGCTAACTCTAGCTGTCAGCTAAAAGCAGATGGCAAGCAGCTACCGCATCTGTGAACTCGCCTCCTGGATGTTAGCACCTCTTTGGCCGCGCTGACAACTTCGGGTCGACGGGTGGCGTGGGCAGTTCGGGCTCCGAGACAGATCAATTGTGCGCTGGCCTCGCTGCTGCAGAATAACTGCTATTACAACCCCCCTTAGGATAAATATTCTCAACAGTCTTTGCCGCTCATATTTACTCTGTCATCAATCAGCCATCTTTTGTTTGGACAGACCTCGTCTCGCTCTGTACCTTCTCGCTGGCTCAGCCCTCCCAGATCACGTGTACTAGCCGGGTTTCTTGTTTGCTTGTTTTTCGTGCCCCTGCATGCGCGTGGGGCTAGAACGGTGCTCTTGCTCAAACACCATGCACGCATGCGCAAGAATTACATTTCCAAAGCTGCTGCTGCAAGCGGAATGAGAATGACTCCCAGCTGAAAACCACATCATTCTGAGGGGAAACGGGCCTTGTGCAGACGACACTCGATAACAAAATCAATAAAGCTAATTGATTTAATATCCCCCGGTACATACGTTTTAACTTTTTCTTTATTTCTCCCGTTTCAAGAAGGATAGGGAGGTAGAGTGTTATCTGTCTGTCTTAACGAGTTTAGAAAGTAATAAAACTACTGATGACGTGGAATCAAAAGTAAGGCATGGTCGTACTCGGGTAGAAAGTGGGGATTGTGTTTGCATTTCGGTCTGTCAAGCGTAAGCCCCGGTTATTTGCGTTTCTGGGTATGTGTGGCGCTGATGAGCAGCATACTTTTCCTCCCTCCTAGAATTTGACATTCATTTTTACTTGAAATGAGCTTTCAACTTTGAACGCAGGACACTTTTGCGAAGAATAGTGTTTCAAAAGCAAGGACCGGCAGCAGATCAAAGTTTCCTCTAATACATGTCCTTATACTAATGTCATTTCGCATAGCTGATTGCCCCTGAGTTCCGTTTAAGACTTTTTTTTCTAAAATAAACCCCTTTTGTGATCGCGGATTGGAGAAACTAGTTACTAGTTTCTGTGAAGAAAGCAGAGAAAGTGGACCCTATTATTTTACTGGGTGACGAATGATTTTTTTTGCGAACTTTCCCAAAGAAGAAAAAGCATTTATTGATCAATTCATCCTGTCATATCTAAATGTAAAGCAAACCTGGACTTTTTTTCTCAAAGGACATTGAAACTGTCAGTTTGGAAGTTTATGTCTGTAGAGTTTTTGAAGAGATGCACTTCAAGTTTACAGTGTTCCTTGCTTTCCGTTGGTTTTTTCGGAGGGATGTTGGCACTAAAAGATCTGTTTACGAAACAGCTGCATTGAAAGCCCTGAAGAAATTGCTCACATCAAAGGGAAACTCACCATGGACGGGGATTCGAATAGCAAGAACCTTGAACTCAACGTTGATTTTCTTTGCCAGAGCTTTCAGTAGATTATGTCATAAAAGTTGCCTCGCATGTCACGCAGTGCCGAAAGATAATCAAATCAAAGCTATAAACAAGTGAGCTCTAGTTCACAGCCTCTGGATTAACTTCCTTCCCTGATTGTCATCGAACCCTTTGAAAGTTGCGATCCAGCATCCGTGGTATGCTGATCATAATAAAGACTCTGGTCCAGGTCAGGGAGAGATCATCGTGCTCGACGTTCCAGCTGATATTTTTCAAAATGTATCTTTAATTCCTAGCAAGAATAAGTATTTTTATGGAAACCCGAGATCGCCATTAATAGCATTTTAATACCAGCAGTAGATGATTACTTTTAGCCAGCCACAGGCCGAAAATCACCCTCTTGAACGAAAAACGCACGTGGCAGCTTGACTCATAAGTTTTATTCTCCTCTTTTGATGATTACATAGTTAACATACAGTGAGTAAGTAGTGGCAATTGCTCTTTAATAATGTTTATTTGTCCATCGTTGCAGGTTCTTGTAATCTTTTACTCACATTTTAACCCACCGAACTCGTAAAGGTTTTCTTAAAGGACTAGTTGGGAAATTTTAAGAACGAGTGTATAGAGTTCAGTTCAAAATACAATTTTTCCCAGATCTGGGTGAATGTGTACCTTCCATGTTAAAGATACAGGACTTCAAACATCAGTATGCACAGCAAGAGGTCACCAACACTCATGTGTGATTGTACATGGATATGTTTACACTGTGACGATGTCAGGAAGTTAGAGGATATGCTAATTAGGCGCGTGTGTGCACGTGAAAGGATGTATTCAATCAGACCTGGGTATCTTGCGCTGAGCTTTATGGGAAATATACGACGCATGGAAATCGCCTTTTATTTTAACCTTTTATGTTGAGGTTTATACTTAAACCCTAACCCATCCCCAACACTAATGTATGCAGTTAACATAAATGGACATTTATCAAGCGAATAAGCTGTGGGGAGGAATTTAGAATGCGAAAGATATCCAAAAGAAAGAAAACACATTAAGCATGTATACAAAGATACTTGTGATAATGTTTAAGCCCATTCTTACAGAATAAAATATAAATTAAAATACTATTTAAAACAATTATTTTTGACATCTTCTGTGTTCCATATAATGCCAGCTCGTCTATCAATATTTTTGAAGCACTTGTTTTGTATTTTCTAATTTATGACTGAGCATTTCTGTGTTGGGTCTTAAGTAAAACAAAATTTCATCGCTTGTGGATAAGGGGGTTAATACAAATGTTCCTATTGTGCTGAAGGTTTGAATCAGGTAATGCCAAATCTACTAATTACTTATAATCATAATAATTAAGTAGAGATGTGTACCAGACCAACCTAGACTGGCGTAAATATTGGAGACAAGTTCTTTATTTGTTTCACATATTTCTCCCTAATGTAAGACATAACTCTTTAGTGTTGACATGCATCATGGCTATGCATGAGCGATTCACACACGGTTTTACTCTCCGTTAGCTCCGAGCTGACCGACTGACTCAACTCCAATTGGCATGGACGTAAATTGACCACTCGCATATCCTCCAGCTGCAGGCTGAGTAGCATTCAAGAGAATTTGTCTTCCGAGTTTAGAATCTCTTGAGACAAGGCAGAATATGTCTTTCCCACTTTCCTCTTTCCCAAAGGGTTCTTCTCTAAGTCCTCAAATGCGCCAAATTTAATTTACTTCAAGGCCCTTTCCTTGTTAAGACAAGGAACCCAAGCTGATAAATTAGCCCCTTATATCCCTGCTGCCTACTTGTGACGGAGCAGCATGAAGGCACTTCAAATGGAAACAGTAGGGTTTTCCAGGCTAGAATCCTCGTCTGCCTGGTGCCAGACCGTCCCTGCAGCCCACATAGGAGCTTGGCATAAATGAGAGCCATCTTTTGTTATTTTCCAGACTTTAATAGCTTTTTGTCCTTTTGACCGAGAGGAACAGACATATATTTTAGGTTCAAACATCCAAATGCTGTAGAATCATGAATGAAGCAGTTAGACAACTTTTGTTTTTCGAAAAAAAAAATCAAACCCTTTCTCTCCATATATACAATCCAATTTAACCTCCATTTTCCCCTCATCCACCGCCTCCATTCTCGCACCACCTCTTCCTCAGCGTACATTTTCCCGGAAAAGGCTAATGTGAAATCTCTTGTGTTCCTAGAAAGTGTATGAACAGAGTTCTGGCAAACATTAAATGCGCAGTCTGTTTAGTTATCAATAATGCAGGCTGTTTAAAAGCAAAACTCCGAGAATGTGTTGCCTGGGTATGCAGCTTGGTTTGTGGTTACATCTACGACGCTCTTGGGATATTAACACAAAATTGAGCTGTCAGTTGAGAAAAAACACTTTTTACTGAATATGGTGTCTGCTGTAAAGGTCCATGATTTCTGTGCTATGTTAGTGGTGAAAAATGTTTGCAACAAAATGTCATTTAACAAGAAACTGCAAAAACAATATGAGTTTGTAACTGTTCACTTGTGAAGCATCATGTGCTGTGAAACTGTTCACTAAACATTACTTGTGAATTATATTCATTATATGACAGTGACAAGCTGTTGCAATGATATGTAGATGGAATCATTAGCAACAATCGCAAAATTGTTCAACTTAACATGTCCTGTACACGTTATGTCAACAAATATATTATTCCATTTAATCCACTATTTGTAATAAGCACCTCTGTGCTTATACTTGTTTCACTTCAGTGGATAAGGAACAGTGTAATTAGAATCCTATCTTATTTGTCCTGAAAAAGATAAATACTAGAAACAGTCATTTTCCACACTAGGCACATCTCCGTCGCAAACGAAAGCAGAAAAAATACTAGAAAATAAGGTCAGAAATCGAATTTGGCTCTGCGACTCCTCAACAAATAATCATAGCAGAAAAAAATACATGAATGAGAGGCCGAGGCGGGAATGGGGAGGAAGAATTTTGATAGGAAGCCGCCATTTTTAAGGGGGAAGAGTAGAGGACGGCTCCGGTTGTGGATCCGACAAGGATGACAGCTCAGACCAATGTCGAGGAGGCCACGAACTACACCGCAGACTTTTGACTGCCGCTGTCCACTTGGAGTGATCGGCCTCACTCCCCACGACAGGAGTATTGACACATTTGTGTCTGGCTCTTGACTTAACACTTGTTTCTCCCTCCCTCTCTTCTTCTTTTCTCTCTCTCTCTCCACAACTGTTATTTGGTTAGTGGCGCGTGTGACGCCGTGCAGCGAGAACGAGTTACTGCTGATATTTAACATGTTTTATGTTTGTGGACGTGTCACCTCTTGAAATTCCCTTTGGCCGGATTTCTAGGTTTTCGGAAAACTGTTTTTAATGAAACGCAGTGGGAATTCTCCCACGGAAAGCTCGATTACCTGGAATGTTTAGAAGCAGCTGTAACAGAAGCTCTAGAAGGGTTGATATTGTTCGGCAGGTAGTAATAATATCAGTTACGAGTGACAGTGATACATTGTCGGTTAATGATTTAAAAAGATTTCTATGTTTAGTTTTTTTTTCTTTCTTTTTCTCACAGACGCATCTATGGACTCTCTTCGTGAAAGAGAAAATGTGTGTGTGTGTGTGTGTGTGTGTGTGTGTGTGTGTGTGTGTGTGTGAGAGAGAGAGAGAGAGAGAGAGGTTAGAGAAAAGAAACGAGCATGCGTTGTGGACCCAACATTCGTGTGTCTGTGGACGAGGTCGAGGTTGTCACAGCGACGTCTATTTTCTCGCCTGTCTCTTTTGTTGTCTGTCTACTCAGTCCTGTATCTCTTTATTTACACATACTTCTTTCTTTGTTTTTCTCTCTCTCAAACACACACACACACACACACACACACACTTTCTCACTCCTCTTTCTGCTGTTTATCGATATGCGCAGTGAAGTGCCAGCATCCGTAACGACTAGTGTCCGTTTCAAAACAGAAGAAGAAACTCTGGCACTTAGGCAATCAATATAGAAACAGTGTAACTACATTAGTGACATCCCACTAAAGGATCAAATCATCAAGCACAGTTTTGAAGTTGTGAAGACAAGAACTAAGAGGACCTTGTCTGAGAACCTCAATTGCGAAGTTTTCTCACTTATGCAACAAGAAGCTCATTTGCAGACACTTAATTGACCTGTCTTTTTAAAAATGCTTCGATTGGTGCTCGCTTGGAACGTGTTTGTCTTCTAAAGGTTTTGTGAGGTTAAAACATGGTTTGGAAATATACTAATCGAAGCCACATTTTTTAAAATCGAATATATCATGTGTAGCATAAAGTGACCGAAGTAAAGATCTGGATATTTCCTAAATTGTCAGACGTGACGAATGAAGAGAATTTTATCTTCGATTTATCTCCCCTTTTTGTAAAACCGTTTTCCCATGGGAGTGGCACATGACATTTTCAGACGATATTTTGAGCTTGGTAGACAACATCACAACCGAGGAACGAAATAGACGACAGCGCATGAAACTTTAATAATAATTTAAAAAAGCAAGGAATTATAGAAGGCCACATAACGGTCTCTTACATTCGACCACAGGAGGATAATCGTCGAAAATGAAACGGAACGGTGAGTTATGAAACGATCAAATTTATTTGCACCCTCCCATGTTAGCTTTGTTTCAAACTTAAGACCATCCATCCAAGACATATCCTTACCTAATTACGATTTCTTGCTATGTAGCTAGCGTCTAGGCCTCGATGGCTAATTGTTTTTGATTCTCGGATATTGATATTCTTATAAAACCTAATCGGGTTTTATGTAAAGAGTGAAATCGCCCATCACGTGAAAAGGACAAACTATGAGTCTTGCTTAAATGTCACAAGAAAATGTGTCACGCAGATGTTACCAGGTGCTAAGCTTGTTTTGAATCGTCATAAATTTGTTACCATAAACTAACCTCAGAAAGGAAATTTCCTAACATTCCTTGTGACCAGCTACTTTGGGTATCTTTCACAAGCCAGCTAAAATCCCGTTTTTTGTCTTGCTGGAAACCACAACCTTCACGAACTGACCGTGTAGTAGGAGTTCTAGCACAGCGAAACTTCCATTTTTACCACGGTGTAAATGAGTTATTTTTTAGAACAAAATATTGCCATCCATCATACCCTGGGGTTGTCATCGCTCCCTCGTTGAAAGCAATAACAGACAGGGGTCAGCAACAGTTCGCGCCCCTGGATCCAGGAGTGACAGACCGCTGGTGGTAATCTCTCCTGACGGCTATCGTTATTTTTATTTTTTTTTCATACAGATTCTCGCTTTGTCATCGTCATAGTTGTCAAATAACGAACCCTCTTGGTTTCGTGTAATACACGTGCGCACTAACCCTGCTTCAGGCTCCTTACATGGACACGAGCCTGCTTATGAACCTATCACTCTTTTGTTTTTACATGTTAAGCCCACTACATCCCATGTTGCTTAATTAAATCCTCTTATTGATTTTGTGAAATGTGCATAACATTTTGGCGAAAAATTCGATCTGTATAATGAGCAGTCATCAAACACAAAAACTCGTATTTTTATAGCTCAGTTATGAAGCATAAATCTTTCATTTACAAAGAAACCCTTAAATATGAGAAAGATAAGCCCGTCGGATAATGTTTTGGGACAAAAGAACCTTTTTCTATTTTCCGCCTTTTATACAATAAAAAAATTAAATAGATTTCAGAGAACAAACATGTTGCAGAGATATTCCATACATGAAAAAGTAAACAAAGCATGTACACCCAAACTGAACTGTAATAATTTTCTGCACAACTAGGTTTGCCGTGTTAACTACACCAGCGCAAACTTTTGAGCGATTTTTGTACTTCTATTGGCCTCACTTGTCGGTTTGCTTCTTAAAAATTTGTGGGCAGTTTTTGTCTATGCAGACTGACTGGGTTGTCATTGTGCTGGCCGAAAACATTGAGTCCCAAGGCGCAGGATGTGATGCCCTGTACTGGCAGATGAATCCGCAATTTTTGCCAGTCTCGGCGTCAGAGGGTCCATAATCCCGCAGCTCCTCTCACTCACCCGATATCCTAACCGCCTTAAAACAAAAAGCCAGGAGTTGTCGGTCGTTTCTTACAAGAGTTGCCTTCCTTCTCAGTTCCATTTTTTTCACTCTATGTGTTATCACAGCAAGAGCCTCACGGCCTGTATGAAAATTGGGAATGAAAGAAGTGTAGAGTTTGTGTGCTAAAGCATAACTGCGATTTTTTTCAAGTTTTTTCCCCTCATTTTTCACTTGGCTCAGGGCATTGTTGTTTCAATCTTACGAGCGTCGAAGTCTCGTTTTGCGTGGATGAATGTGAATGGCGAGTCTGTTAATTAAGGGCGGCTCGAAGCGTAGAAAACGAGACAAATGTTTCCGACTTCGGACCGTCTTTTTTGCCTATTACGTCAGTCAGTGCGCGTGATTCTGCGATCTTAAACACCATTTTAATTTCATTTTTGTTTTGTATGTGTGGGCGCGTATTTTTTATCTCTGCACACGAAAGAGAGAGAGAGAGAGAGAGTGTGTGTGTGTGTGTGTGTGTGCGCGTGTCGATTATTCCCCTCAGATTCTTTTGTGTGTGAATGTATGTAAACGTGTGTATTGCGTGTCCATATGTGCATATTTGTGTGTATGCACGCATGAGTAAATGCAGGCTGCACGCGCTTCTATTTACGTGTGTGTCTATGTGTGTGTGTGTGTGTGCGTGTGCGTGTGCACGTTATGTCTTTTGTGTTAACATGTTTATTTACATGAGTAAAGTTCAGTTTTCTTGTAATTTCACCAGTGCGTGCCACGCCTTTCACATTTATTTTCTCCGCATTTCTCGAGCCCATCTACTACCATCGCAAGAAATATATCAGTTTTCTACTCTGTTTTATGACAAGTTAAAGTTTTACCACACGTGAAGTGACCGACATTCAGTAAATGCCAATGAATTTTATCTTCATTGAAGTGTATCTGAGAGGTTCCATTGTATTGCAGCCCCCCAACTACCCCAGTTTTCACAGGTGTATCAATTACATTTATGCCTACTTCCGCTGGATGTTTTTCAGGTTGTTTATGATATTTTTGAATGTGACAACTGGCAATAGAAATATTTCTTTCTGTTGTAATCTTGTTGTCAAAAGTCGCCTATTTGATCGATGTTGGACAGTCCATTCCCTCCACAATCCTGCGAGTTGTTTGTCGTTTTATTCTTTGTTGTTGTTGTTGTTTACTTTTGTTCACTGCATGTGAAATAATTCACATTTTGTATACTTGCACGTCTTTCGTCTTTCTCGCGGTTATCGAAACACGAGCTAGGCGCGCGCTTCTCACTCCAATCCGGCGTTTTCCTTTCTCTCTTTCCCTTTCTCTCTCTTCATTTTATGCACGTTTACACAGCCTTCTTCACTTTTGCCCACTCTGTTAGTTTATGTGTTTGCATTCGTGTGCGTGGATGTATATGGCTGTGTAATCTCCTTTCATCTGGAAATGTTAATTTTTTTCCAAGCGGTGAGAAAATCTACCTCTCCAAGCTGTTATAATACGATGCCAAAAAAAAAAAGAGTAGAAAGTAGAGTATTCGACGTTTTTCTCGATCCGTCTGTTTGTCTATTGATTGCGAAGCTGTCCAGATGCTTATCATGGAATCAATTTTGGTGGAGAGGTGTGTACGGACTGACAAATGAAATATGACAAGATAAATACGCGTTGCTCAATAATTTAATTTGTGGGCAAAATTGCTTGTTGCAGAGTAGGAGTAGATTCTAGAAGAATGTCCACATCCAAATAGGTGAGTGTGACTTAAGGAAAAAAAGGGCACTGGCATTCGAGAGAAATCAGGGAAGCGACGAAAGCGAAGGCTGAAAGTGGGAAGAAGATAACAGAAAAAAGAAGGAAAGAGGAATGAATAAGTGCCATAGCGACAGAAGACATAAGCGTGTCACTGTATGAAAGGATAGAGCTGAGGGCTTTCTTTATTTTCCCTGATAAATTTATACCT
This sequence comes from Marisa cornuarietis, assembly GCA_004794655.1. Lineage (NCBI taxonomy): Eukaryota > Metazoa > Mollusca > Gastropoda > Architaenioglossa > Ampullariidae > Marisa > Marisa cornuarietis. Next base: position 6,932,402 of record SMMW01000651.1, read on the forward strand.
TTTCAGCTTTTCTTACGCTAGCAAGGGCTGGACCAAAAGTCAAACCAACAATCTTTACAGTCGATTGTGTTTAACAAAAGGCTAAGGATCCTTGCGTGCATGTTAAAAAGAAGTAGCAATATATTCTTAATTATTTACATCACCAACTATTTAAACAATCGCTAAGATACAAACTTCCACTGCAGCACACCTTAGAATATACTCTTTGCTGCATTTCACTGCAGAGAGCGAGAAATTGCCTCTGTCTGCAAAGGTTGTTGTGGCAGCCATGTGGGATTGTTGACTTAGGTCTTATCACGGGCAACGTTTTCATTAGGGTTGAATACAGATGGCGCTTGTACGACCTTCCCAACACAAGACACGGCCTCTTTTCCCCCGCATCTCCCACAACTCCGTCAACCCTTCCGGTAGGCGGCAGGCAGCCCTGTGCGTGAATGGACAATCGTGGAATTGTCAAAGGTGGCTGTGATGGGAAAGAAGCACAGAGATGGCTGTGTTACGACTTAATCATGCATCAGCCATGTCAAAAATGGCGTATTACGTCCAGGCGGCACAGACGTACTCTGCGCAATATCTCACCTGCCCTGTCTTTGTTTATTTGGCCATCCTGGCTTTTGCCCTCAATCTGTAATGAAAAACTGCTTCCAAACCCAGGAAACTTTCACACCACACCTCGTCTTAATATTCCGAACTCGCACGTTTTTGAACGTCAGCTAAACCTGACTGCCTTGTCGGCCAGCATCAGCCGACATCAGAAAAGCTAGCAGTCTGACCTGCTGGCCCATAAAAACGTGAGAGGAAAATATATCCAATTTCATCTCCAAGCCAAACACGGCTCTCAGAAGTGGGTAGAAGAACCGTCAGCCCTGTGTAAGACAGTATCAACATCGCGTGATTTCTCAAGTGTCCTACCAAGACGCCTCCATGTCCATATTTTCCAATCTGATTTGTTTATCTTGCGATGACTTGAGTTGGGGAGCCACATGCATAGCCATAACATTTCCTGATTTGAACAATAAAGACAGCTGTTAAAACAGACACGCCGCTCTCCGTCGGAGTGTTCTGTCCCTCGACCGTTCAAGACCTAGAGTGTTACTATTAAGTTGTCTATGCCAGTCAGCCAATATACACAGGAAATGAAACCATGTCTCATTTATTCCCCTCCGCTCAAAAGCATGGAGCTAAATTTATTACTAATTATTAATTCAGCCAATCAAAATGAAAAAAGTAATACCAGCATGGTAATAATAAACAATTGCTTCATATAAAGCGCATTTTAATCCACTTGAATGTACAACAAATGTAAACTTTTTTTTATTAATGAGTGCACTTCATTACGATCATCTTTGGTATCTTGTTTTTCTTAAGCTTATTAATAAACTAGGCCCAACTAACCATCAAGCTAACCTTAAGGCTAGCCATTATTAGTCTGTTATCTATTAGTCTGAACAGACTCTCGCAGTAACAATCTTATAATGGAAACAAAAGTTTCCACCACCATTCTCCACTCTCAAAATGCATGAAAATATATTTTAGATGATAAACTTAAATTACATCTTCTGCTAATCCGTGTTCTCCTCACTGCTATGGTAGCCGATACACGATACATATCGTCCAAAAAGTGAATCCATCTGATAGTGTACATCATCAGCTTCGGTGTGGCTTAATTATTTGAGATTCTGAGATTGTAATCTTTTACTGGAAAACAGAAGCCTCGCCCTCCTCTTTCCTTCCTGTAATTTTCATCATTGGCTAGTACGCTATACTTCATTCAAATAGGAATTACATGTCACCAAGAAACATAATCATCAAGATGTGTATGACATCAGCTAGGCGTCGCCGCCATTATATATATATATATATATATTAGATATAGATATTTCATGGGTGGATGAGTTCTGGCAGTTTATTAGTTTATGAAATATGCATGGCAGAGGTCGTTCTTAATATGTTGTCATTATCGTTATTGCCACGCTAAAATGGCATGGACAACTCACGACCATTTTTTTGTCTGATTACTGCTTTTCGGAGTAATTTTTTTACAGGGTTGTAAGCCTGCACTCACCACTCTAAAATTGTGACTCTGTACATGTATTAAAAAGGTGTCAATATACTTGTGTACATCAGAATGAAAATAGGAACCGCGATGTGGTTTTTGTCTTGACGACACAAAGACTGTTCTGGTATTCTTTATCTTTAATAATAAACATTACACTGCTGTTATCTATCTGAACAATGAACACCACACTGCCATTTCTTATCGTCATAATGAACCCTTCACTAACGCCGACACAGGGTGTTGTAAAAAAATAAGCGAGTTGCAGATCTTAGGTGATGACATTTTTTAGTGTAAGACCCGATCTTGTGGTTTAGACATTGTGAAATAGAACTCACTAGTGAATTATGTCACTTTGATAATAGACAAGCCGGACTGTGTACTAAGCTACTTGATCAAATGCTTTTGCACATAAAATTAGGTTTTCATTGTAATAGAAAAACATCATGTTCATTACCAATCTGTTTTGCTTCGCTTATCTTGCAGGCTAAAAATATATCCCGTGTTTAAACAATCCAGAAAAACAGACTTTTGTCAACCTGTTAAAATATCTCTTTGCCTGTTACTTGCATTAATTTTTATCTAAATTTAGCAAGGAGATTAAAATTAATAATACCAAAATGAAAATAATTTGACGAAATATTAAAAATCCTTTCAGCATGCAGGGACAAAAATTACAACCACAGCAATTTAATTCGAGAAACCTGATTTTAAGGACAGTGTATGTTACAGAACATTCATACACATTCATAATAGATTATTTGAATTTTATCAATAGTCTTTATATAGTTGATAATTCAATAATGACGGTTTTTATGATGATATGCCAGATATGGCAATGAAATCCATAAAATTGGGAAGAACTGTCCATTTTTTCAGGAACTCTGAAAGATCTTGTAGAGTATCAGTTACGATAAAGATGTCCGTAGCCCGAAGTTTGAGAACGGGTCAGATTTTGTTTTTCCAGGACCGTTCGCCTTTTATGCATAATCTAATACCCGAGTGCTTGCGGCAAAGCAGTGTGTAGATCTTTGCTGGAGAGAAGAACGCAATGAATCGAATTTTTCCTTCTTTTTATGGCGCTGCCGCCGATATTGCTCCTTGAACTTTGATCGCTCGCAGGAATCCAAAAGCGGATTCGGTATCCGGATCAGACTTACATTTTTGCGCAGCATGTTAGAAACTTCTGATGGCAAAGCTCAAGCCAGGCGACTCTGTTTCAGATGAAGCAGAAATAAATCATTTTAAAGACAAAGAAGACCAAAATTAAAAAAGCGCGTCACTATACTGGGGTAAAAACATATCACCTGTAAATGGTATTATTTTTTTCTTTAAATAAAACAAACACCGTTTTCACTGAATGTTTATCAGGCATATGAAGAAAGGAAGTCTTAAGTGAAACTTGTTTCTGAAATACGATGAACAGTGCAAAACTGAAATATTTAAAAGCAATCCTGAAGAAAAGATGACATTTGTCTGCGGTGTGCTCGCTGAAAAACAAATATCAGTAGTGTGTACATACCTGAATTCATGCTGGGGGATCTTGAGATGGCTGTCTTTGTTGCAGGACACGATAAACTCCTCGTAGTATGGCTGGAATATTTGGTCAGACCGCGCCGTGTTTATCATTAAACAGCACGACGGAGTTCATACATTGTGGGTCGCAGATGTATCTTTAAGAGTGACATTCTGTTCTCGGTAGTTAAAACAGACAACACGTAAAAACATTTTCTGTTTCAGTTCATTCTGATAAAATATTTTCTTGCTCCATCAGCGAAAAGATAATAATCTAAGGCGGATCTTCCGACAATCACGAGAGACTTTTGCCTTTGATGACTTTTTTCAGTCTTCGCTAGAAGAAGAATATCCAGAAATCGAAATTTATTTTACTCTGCAATCTGCAAACACGATTTTATTCCTGCTTCAAAGACAGACAAAAAATGGGGACAGCACAAACCTTAGAACCCCCTTTTCAGCTGTCTGTACACTTAATTACAAAACAATTATTGATTTGTTTAAAAAAAAGACTTGAATGCAGGGATAATCATAAAACTCATGATCTTTATGCTAAAAAAAGAAACAGGCATCATGTGTAAGTCCACTGTTTATATTATTTATTATTGATTAAAAAACAGACATGGATCTTTTCGATGGTCGGAGTAATTTTTATTTTTTTTAATCTCGATCTGAAACTTTCTTCTTGACATACACGTAAACATAAAGGTCCCTTCAAAATTTACATCCAAACTAGACGAACGTTTGACTAAGACTCACAAAGTTCTTTTTTACATGACGGTTATATATAGGAATCTTATCAAACCTGCTCAAACGCTCCTCTATATTTCTTTGCATTTGGGCAATACATTTACTTCCCCCACTCTCTTTTATGCCAAAACAGATGGTCGTAGTAACATCAGTTTCGCAGCAAGAAAGGCTTATGACATCTTCTCTAAATTAATGCTTGTGAAAACGTTCGCTAGATGAAATTTGCCGTTAACATGTATTTAAGCATACACGCATATCTACGTAAAAAAACATTTGCCCATAATATACCCATTTTACACACAGTCAACGCATTTTACGCATAATAATCACGTATTCACGCAATCGCACTTTCTTGTGCTGCGTCGATTATCGCGAACTTGACGCCTACATCCTCTGAGGTTCATCCTGGCCTATTACCAAGCAACCGCCTGTCTTCTGTATGAACGATGCATTCTGCAGGTCTAAGTTGCGAGTGAAAGAAAGAAAACCCGTTTAAAGCACGAGAGTGTAATTTTTGTTAGATCGACTGATTCTGTAACATGTTAGGAGATCGATGTCTCAGCCCATCTTGGAACAATTTTCTGCACGTCCAATTTGCTAAAGCAGCTTTATCAAGTTCAGTTTCTGTACAACTTTGCTTAGCGGTGGAGTGTGTGTGTGTGTGTGTGTCCTTTGTACAGAAGAACAGAGTAGGACTTAGTCGCCAAAATGGAAGAACTCAATCTGAATGCACTGGCACGGTTTGTCAGACAAAAAGACATTGGGAACAAGCTGTTCTGCAAAGCAAAACGTTAACTGCTGAAAGCTAATGGTGTTGCAAAGTGCCCTGTGCCCTTCAAGCAAAATGAAGGTAAACAGCGTGGCAAGATGAAAGACGCCTCACAGTCATAAGAGTCTGTCATAGTAACTGCCGCATCGACCCTGCACGAGCTGTAATAGAAATTACTGAAGACACCACGCAGCCATCGTCAAACCATTTGGAATATCATAAAAATCGCCAGGATAAATCTTAAACATACATTACGAAATAAATAAAAGGTAAACTATTTTTTTAAGCTAATAATGCATGCAATGGTCACGGTTTCTCAAACAATGCGAAAATACAATGACAAGGTATTCTTTCTACTGCTTAAAAATTTCCAGTATGGCGGCTAGTCAAATCACAGAAGAGTGAACTATGGTCCAATTATTAGTTATCAATCAGCGGTAATGGTGCACCGCTCTTTTGTTTCGATGTTTGACCTAAGTATGAGCTAAGTATAAGCTGTACATTCTCAAAATCCTCATGAACAGACCCCATCCACTCCTCGCCTTTTGTTCTTTGAGACGAAAAGTACAGACATCGCCTTTTGTTCTCGAGATAAAAAGTACAGACATTGCCCTGCAAAGAAAGAGGAGATGACAGTGACGTTAGAGTTTTCAACGGGTCCGTCTAATTCACATATTGTCTGAACTGTCTCTGTATCTAAGGACTCAATGGCTTTAACCTCTTTCTGTTTGTGGTGACTCTTGACAACGCAGGAGAGATACACAATAAACATGAGGTCTTCTAGACCCGTAAATCACCCACAGAAACCAGAGTAACACGAACTACATACTGGGCCACGTGCACACACGTCATCACTTTATCGTCATCGATAATAAAACCAATGGACTTTTTGACAATTTTCTGTATGATCACCTACTCTAGTCTTGTAAACAAACATATTCACGAACGAGTAGTGCGAGTGAGTGAGTGAGTGAGTGAGTGAGTGAGTGAGTGAGTGAGTGAGTGAGTGAGTGAGTGAGTGAGTGAGTGAGTGAGTGAGTGAGTGACATAGATGTTGCTTGACCTCAGTTCTCGCTCACTTCAGAATGAACTACATGCAAAGCGGCGAAGTGACGCTAGGGGGTTAATCCATCTTTCACAGGGCACGCCGAGACATGAAGAGAATCCGGATCATTACCTGATATTGTCTGAGCCTAGCATTACCCATATTCTCCACCAGCGCTTCCCCTTGTGCAGGGGCTGCACGAATCAAATGCCAGCGCAGTTGTAGATATTGTGAGAGAGCCACGCCACAGAAAATAGCTGAGGGTGACCATTAGCGTATATCAGCACGACACCACTCAGCAATTTTCTTCACCACGGGGGATGTAAGGGAAGACAGTGGTTCGAATCTGCAGCCGAAGAAATGGCTCGGGACCTCGGCTGACTCCAGCAAATGGATTTACTTGTTTCCACAGAATACGATGCCGCGTGAAGTTCTAATTATTGTAAGAGCGCGTTAAGGAGGAGTGCTCGTTTTAATGAACCGAGCTCGTAAGCTTTTAACAGATGGGCGTATCTAGCGTTTCACTTTCCATTTTTTTAAATGTCATTTCAGATGCTTTCTTGCGTGATTGGAGTCACCTATCCTCACCCATCACCTCCCATCAATGAAAGAAAAAGTCTGAAATTTTTGCGTAAACATTTCTTTCTTTGTTGACTCAATATATGGATACAAGTTACTTCATATTTTTTAGGCTTGCTATAGTTGAGTGAGGATATGGAGGCCTATCCGCAGCGCAACGTTTCCTCTCCTGCCACCAGTACATTAGGGACCTAGTGTCATGGGTTCGGATCTCACACAGGCGCGCTGTTATTTCTCTGCTTGCCACCTGTTTACAGAACATCTGCTTAGTTGCCAGTTCGCCGTGAAGCACCAAAGCCAATGACACTCCACTCCTTTTAATTTCTTTATTTTATTTACACGGAAGAAATATTTTTACAAAGACACTGTACTCAGGTTTAGTATAGTTTTGACTGGTAATTCGTCGCCGCACGGTGCAAAAACCACTTAAGACAGAACTTAACTGGGCAAAGTGCCAAATCGTGAAGTCCCCAAGATCCCATTATTTCGCAAATATATTGAAAAATATGTTTGCACTGAAAATTGTGACAAAGGTTTTAAAGCTTCGATCATTGACCCTAGAATCATTTGTTTCATGTGATCTTCACGTACAAATTTCCACACTTGGGAGCAATTAAGCAATTGGGAGCGGTTAAGAAGTATCTTTAGGCAACTGTGTGCTAGTGAAACTCATTAACATTAAATGTGATGATGGAATTTAGAAACAGATATTAATAAACATACATGGCGATGTATATTTTCTTAAAACCTCTCGCCTTGAAGGACCAGAATAAACGCTTTAGAAAAGATTGACGGTTGGCTAAAACATGATCTGTGCAACAGAAGTAAAGTTGTGTATTATCTTTGAATAATAAACAGTCATAGAGAAGCAATCATCTATCTCTTTTCGTATATCGACAGGCATGTTACATTCTGGGAACAAACACCGCAATAAGGACAACAGAAGCCCCCACCCCATAACACTAAAACACACACACACACACACGCACACACACACACACACACACACACACACACACACACACACACACACACACACATCGATACAATATCAGAGGGCAGTAAGACAAAACCCGTTTCCGAGTTCATCAAATATTTATTTTGATCAAAGTATGACCCACGGAAATGTAGACTCAGACATTCGATGTACTGCAGCTTCAGTTCTGGAAACCGCGGAAGCGAACAGAAAGGTTCTCACTGGTAGGGAGAGTGCTTATGCGAATATCATCGACAGCCAGCTGCAGATATCAATGCCGTTACAAAAGACCCTAAGGGGGAGTGTGTGAACTACAGACCGTGTCTATGGCAGCGGTGTGAAGTAAATGGAAAGCAAAGGGTCATGCAGCCGCTGCAGTGGTCCGCACCCGGTGCACATGGTGCGTCACAGCACATGAAATCGATCATAAAAACATGGAGCAGCTCAGTTTTACTGTCACAGAAACATGACTACCTTTCTCCCTCGTGATTGTCAGATGTTCACGAGGAAAGTGTCCAGAAGTAGTCCTGCTTCTTCAAATTGGGAAGAAAATTAGAGCAGTCGACTTTAAAAAAAAACTAATCACATGTGGTGTGAAAAAAGAATTTTTTTTTTTTTTTGGTAGAATATTAATGGCTGAAAAAGATTTGGTGGTATAAATATAATTAGATCTCCCTTCCGGCAGTGTTTTTGAAAAGTGTGCTGTGGAGGGGAAGCTTGACTACCTGGCAAAATTGGGTTGACATTTATTCAAACAAAGCCGCTTAGTCGGAACGTAAAGGAAATGTGGAAAAATCTATTAACTGTGACAGCAATGGCGTCTGTAATGCTGTAGCTCACCTCAAAACGTGACACGTGATCACAATGTCCCAAGGGTGTGCGTCAACGTCGTCCTCGTCAGCCACTGCTGTGCATCTGCTGCAGACCACTTGTGGAGAATACGGCGCTGCACAGCAGCAGGCTCTCAGATGCAGAGGCTGTAAACGCTTTGATGCCCCTGGCATGCTGGAATTAACAACCAAATCGAAGTCTTTTGCGACAGAAAATATCTGCGCGCACAAAGAGGTTAGGGAGAGAGGTTGTAGTTATTCACTTTGTCAGAGATGACTGTGCAAAGAAGGTTTCTTTTTCCCATGGCGATGATAAAAGAAAGAATCGAGAGACAAAGCGAAGAGAGTGTTGGCAATTTTTTTAAACGGAAGAAATATTGACATTGTTGACTATTGGAGAAACAGCTGATGAACTGTGCGGGAATAATTTGCTATTTTATTCTAGACTGCAAATGGTGTAGCAGGGGACTGGGTAGAGAAAATCCCCTGACCAAAAGAATGCGCTACATTAATGCCTTTATCACATGTAATCGCCGACTTTGCTTTTTATTGTGTGTAAATGTCGCATTTAGCACACGTTTGTTCTCTTTTTTCGTATAAACGTCGATTGTTAGCGCCTGTGTTTTCCATGGCATGTAAATCGTGTAAATTTTAAATTTAGTGGCATTTACTCTTAAGCGTTAACTGACCTCTTAGTACAATGTCCTTAGTTACCGAATACACAACGAAGGTAGATGTTGCAGTCCAAATATTATATAGAGAGGTAGGCAGGTAGGCAGGAGGGCAGGTAGGCAAGCCAATAACACCCACCTGCTGTTTAACCACAAATATGTGAACAGGCAAGGACGAGTAAGTTCTGACAAGGAAGACAACACCGAGTAAACAAATGGGATCGATATTATGTCGACAAGCATGAATTCCATTATGTGCTTACAGAGAGAATAAATTTACACTCGAATGTTAACTTTAAAAATGTCAAAACCAACGGAAACAAACAACAAACGAAAAAATACTGACTAACAAGACAAGGATAGCTCATTAACAAACGACAACAAGTCTGCGTAAATTAGCATGTATACTAGAATTCAATGATGTCTTTCGTCTGTATGCCATAAAATATAGTTATCAGCACCTTAGCACTTTAATTTCCAGGGAAGATCACAGCGAGGCTTGTGATAATCTTTGATCTGAAGGGTACACGTGTTTCGATTACTGTTTACTGCCTAGATAATAATCTTATCTACCTTCGTCCAACTGAGTGACACAGGATTTGTACGCTCCCTTTAGTGTTAAATTTTATTAATTAATGTTAACTTACCAGAATTATCCCTCACGCACTAACGCACTCACAGACCGAACACCACCAGCACATACACTCTCTCACAAGTCCACAGCTGCGTAGAACAAAAGGAGGAATAATTTGAAACTCAGAATCATCACATCATATTTTTCGGGAAAATAATCTTTTTAATTATAAAACAAATTTCTTAACAAGGGGAATTGGTGAAAACAAAAATCAATGATCGAGTTTCAAAATTCAAATACTTCATAACACCACCGACCAAAAAGGAAGCGTCATTATGCAGACAAACTACAAGTACAGAGTCAAACATTAAAAACAACAAAGTCTGCCTGCTGGAAGTAGCTTTCACAAACTAAGAAATGTTTAAAACTCAGAAAGCACTGACAAGAGAGATTCTAAACAGGAATCACAGAAGAATGCATGTGGTGCGAGAAAATGGAGAGAAAGGGAACAATTAATGTGTATAACCGCTGCCGCATTTTGCGTAGATATAAACAGGTTATCTGATTAAAAAAGTTATATATATATATATATAAATATACACAATTTAAAGTTTAACTTGTGCTGGACAATTATACAGAATGAAAATAGTGCATGTATGCTTTCTGTTATAAATGTCAGTTTAAAATGTCTCAAAAACGAAAAAGACCAGGGTTACACAATCCTGTCAGGAAACGCAAGACATGTTCACGTGGTAAGAAAACAATGTTGTAGACTTCCCAACAAATTCTTCTGTCCTTCATTATTCTTCTTTGACTGTCTGCTTCTCTAGTCTCTCCTTGTCTGGGCCAGTCTCCTCTTTATTCTCATTTTTTCCCATTGGCTGTTCTGTATTCCATGCCGGCTCTTCATCATCCACATTTAGGCGCCATTGTTTTCTCAGTTTACCGTGCTGTTTTCTGCTACATCTTGTGTTTCCATTGCCCTAACATTGGCAAACGCTCTTCCGTCGTAACTGGATAATTCTGTCATTTAGGGACTGTGCCTGTGCTCACTCAAACGCCGGTAGACAAAGGAAACGGGAGATCAGACAGATTTGAGGGAAGAGTCAGGGAGTGTGTAAGCTCAAGGTCGAAGAAGCACTACAGTAGTAAATAATATTTTCGTGGAATCCCAAAATTTCGAATTTGAGGTTTGGAGTTCTATTTCTTTTAAGACTGTTACAAAGTTTTAGACAATGAACGTGCTTAACTGCCTTGTTTGCTTCTTACCATGGCTACAGTTAAGAAGAGCCAACATTGTCTTTAATACATGAACACATGTTGCTTTTAAAGATTTACTAGAAAGTCCACGTATCTGATTGGACTCATACATGAAAGTCGCTGCCATTGACTGACTGCAGGAAGCGGCTAAGCCCTCGTATTTATGTACCCAGTAAACTAACCCAAAGTATCTTACCAGCTTATGTAGGCTAACTATCGTAGACATCGTGACTGCTTTAATTCATCAGAAGCAAATATAGAAATTTTTAAGATCTAATAAATAAAATAGACAAATATAAAGCTTAAGATATTCTTAATACATTAGATATTGTTTTTATTCACGCTCTCTTTTCCTCTCTCTCTTTCTCTCTCTCTCACACACACACACAAGCTGTTTATTAGAAAAAAGTAGACACCAAAGAAGAAGAAATAAAGTAACGATCGTGTTTGAAAGAGTACTTAATACACTGCTGTATAGCAGCTCCAGTCTCTAATTAATCACTCTCTAAATAATCTGTTTAAAGTAGTGCATTTTGATTGATGACCATATAAGGGCAAGTTGAAAGACAGTCTGTGCATACATCGAAGAACTTCGTGGAAAAAAACATATTCGCAGCCCTGACGCCCACATTAACCTTCTTACCCCTAGCAACGTATACAAGTAAAGCTAGTAGGCAAACCCCCAGACACATTCACTTTTATGTGCAGGTTACCGACAAACGATCTTTGTTCCGGATTTACATATTCTGCAGGCAGTTATAACAAGCATGACTGAGGAATTTCAGGACATGGCAATTATTTTACATCGTTATTTACTTCCACAGAAAGTGACTTGTTTAAATCTCGGATATCATTGGGCAGAGTTATTTTTTCATTTTCTTTCTTTGGTTCGTTTTTTGTTTATTGTTTGTTTGTTTGCTTGCATGCTTGCAAGTTTGTGTTTGTGAGTTTTAGTTTCTTTCCTTCATTGTTCTTTCGTGCTTTATCTTTTAGTTTTTTTTCCTGTTTTTTTTTCTTTTCTTCATTTCTTCCTCTCTCTCTTTTTGTGTTTGTTTCTGTCTGCGTCACTTTCTGTTCGGCCTTCCTTCCTTTCATTCGATCTTTCTACTTCCTTCCGTTTGTCCGCTAAACTTTTTAGATAATTTTTTATGTTTTATGTTTTCTCTGTATTTCGTCTATGTGTGAGTGAGAATTTTGTACGTGATGTATGTTTGAAAGAGAAACGCAGATACCGAGAGATAAAGACAGATAAAAAATGAAAAAAAAAAGTTTTTTTCATGTCAGCTTTGTTTTTCTATCTGTCTAACTCTCTGTATTTTAAGACCTCGCTAGTGTGTGATGCGCATGTTCATTTTCCTCGCTACATGATGTGGATTTTCGACCCTCGGCTTTTTATCTTAATCTTTTCCTGATAATGTCTGTTTTTGCATGCGCCTCCGGCACTCAGCCTCTCCGCCTGCATGTCTGGCTCCCAGTATTTCTGTGGCTCTTGTTCTCACCCCCCCTTCCCTTATTGACGTTACGAAAAAGAAAACTTTCCTCTTATCTGTGACACTTGGGTGAGTTTAGGGTCGAGACCTACTACCGCAAGGCATCGTGCTTTGAATCATCGATCCCAGCCACATTCTCCGCGAAACAGTGGCGGCCTCTTAGAAAGGTTGTAGTTACCTCCTCTTTTGTCGTTTTCTGTGCAAGCCTTTGGCGAGATAGGTGCTCCCTCATTGTGCCCCGATAAAGATGTCAAGATCGTCTTTCCCAAGTTTGCCGATGAAGCTGGCCACCCGACTCTCTTGTATTGTTCAGCAAACTTGTCAGTCTCTGTCTATCGTGACTCTATCGTGCCCTGTGCCTGGCTGTAGGTTTTAGGGCAAAACAAAGTACTCACAAAATACGTTTCAACGTGTTTTCATTCTGGGAATTATTTTCCCTCAGGTTTCTCAACTTTACTTTGAAATTGACTCAGGTTTCTCAACTAGCCTCAGTCCCGGATAATGAGTCAATTTTAAAGAAAAGTGGAAATAGTACCAAGGAAGTAGGGTGGAGCAGGGCATAGAACAGTGAGAAGCTGTTCCATTTAACTTTAAGTAGACTACTTTTGTCTCGTACACTGCTTATATTTCTTTCTCTTCTGTCAATGTTTCTGTTTCTAAGTAAATGTTACTAAAGTATGGCCTTAATTCTCGTTTTAACATTAGCTGTTGTTACTTTTAGCCTTCCTTACTACCCCGTTCAAAAACTGAATTAGAGTGAAGACGTGTTCTTGACTTTGTCCAAAATTCTTCATCAGAAAAGATACAGACATGTCCAATGTATCGCACTTATTGTAAAAAGAGAGGAAAGAAAAAATTACTGAGCAGCATTACTGGGCTCGCTATTTCAGACTTTTACCGATTATTTCATCACAACACTTCTGTGGTCTGGGTCGTTAAACAACTTGTATCGCTAACCACTGTTTTACTGGACCCCGTTCAATCTCGTCTAAGCACTCTGTTCACTCTCAGAACTTCGGCACAGTACCTGCAGAGATTCTCTCTAAATACTATCTCCGTGCCTCCAGGCTGAACCTTCCATCTCGGTGCCCGCGGTTTGATTCTCTAACAGAAGCAGCAGAGGTAGGAGAGTCGTAAGCAGCAGCTGAACGAAATACTTCAAAGAGCAGACATGCCTAAGCCTTCTGTAGCTTCTATTGTGTTTAGAGACTATGATAAATGCGAGTCGCTGTTGTACTATTTCGGGTCTTCAAATCAATCACACCTACCTTCGTTACTGCTTCCTAAAATATCTTTTGTTGTGAATAGATATTTTCGCCCTGAAGAATACAGCAAGAGAACACAATATTTGAGAGCGAGATGAGAGAGAGAAAAATAGATGATGACACGAGAAAAGTTTTGCCATTTTGACGATTTTTAATGCGTTCTGGAACCTGCAAGAAAAGAACAGTAACAATAGCACTAGTTGTCTAGTTTCTTAATCCAGTCTCTTGCTCAACTTTTACCTTTTAGAAAGATCAACAAGGCATTTTTTGATTGGTCTGGGAAGATGAATGACTGGGTCGGGATGAATACAAGAAGATATACGAGGTTGTTCGACATGAAAACCTGGTGGCAGATGAAGGCGCATGTACCCGATATACATTGTCCAGTTCTCTAAGTTCATCTTCCACTTCTACTGTTTTCGTTATGATTACCAAATGCATGAAAAATGCAGCGTCAACAGAAGAGAAAAGAAGTTCCATCGGAATTTATAATGGCCATCCTTTTCCGCCGGGAAGTGAGTGTAACATTTACGTTACCGTTTTTCATTGCTCACTTGCTCGAAAGGAAGCAGCCGAATATAATAATAATAATAATAATAATAATAATAATAATAATAATAATAATAATAATAATAATAATAATAATATTAATAATAATAATATTAAAAAATAATAAAAGAAAATGTGAAATATGCAAATATTAACAAATATAAATATATAAAAGTAGATCAAGCAGCTTGTTGTTTCTTCCGCTTTGTCTCACACGTGACATATTTGAGTGAATATTTAAATAAACCATTAAAAGTTTATAATTATTGTTAACATTATTGATACAACTCGGTATCAAGAAAAGCAGTTCTTTTTCCCTTTTGTTCGTTTTATCTCATTTTTGCTCTTGTGTGTGTGTGTGTGTGCGCGCGCGCGCGAACTTGTTCGTGTGCAAATTAACCGGTTTTATTGCGTATTTGCAGATGATCACACACTGCAACGAATTTACAACTTCTTAAACCCGTTTAATTATTTGCAACATTAGCGAAGCTGGATATTACATATTTCACAACATCGATTAACCACCATCTATAAACCGCAATGATCTGACGGTGCATCTAAAGTCCGAACAGGGAGACGAGGTGAAAATGGTTTTATAAATTCTAGCCAAGTTCAGCAGGTGCGTGATCAAACCCATAAAGTACACAAAACTCTGCCATGGACACGCATCAGCTACCGTCTGGAAGATTGTCGCTACCTGACTGATAGCATAGCCTATAGAAGAATTATTAGTCTGTAAAGAATGCGGTCTTCTAGTGACAGCTCATCTGTGTGCCAACTCTAGATCAACACAAATCGAACCCCTTCTCATGGGCTATTTATAACTCCTCTAGTCCTTCTGACCTTTTGTGACCTCCCGTTGACCCCACATGTCTTCTTTTTCTCGCACTTAGTCATTCTCTAACGATCCAACGTCTCCTTTTTTTTGGGGGGGTGGGGAGTAAAACACCAGTTTGGGGATTTCGTAAAGCCTTACTGTGTGCCGTAAAAAATTATTGTTTGTTTTGCCTCAAGAAATAAATTGCAATTAAGCTAAAAAAAAATCTCAAAACACGAATGTTTTCCTTTTTTAAAAGACACTTATTATACAGAAACCGGAAAATCAATAACAATTTCCTTTGTCAAGCCGAGCATGCGCGAAGGTGTCGAATGAAGGAAGCCATCGATTTGGACTGACCGTCTGTCTGGCTTTGGTTTTTATCGCCGAGTCCGCGCATCACTGGTTGTAACAGATGCGAAATCGAGACCCCATGAACGCCAGGCTGTACGGTTCCCTAGGAACAACCCTGGGCCGTAGTCATGAAGTAGAAGTAACATGATCCTAGCCTTAGCTACGGGCCAAACTTCTTGCATAGTCCTTTTTAACAGGCCTAGTAGAGCTTCTGCTCAACATCTTGGAGTCCCCGATGTGCATACTGGGCACAGCTATAGCTATAGAGGGCTTGCTAAAATGTTAGGTATTGAGCAAGGGACGTATTCATGAAATAGGCGTAAGATTCTACCCAGGGGCAAAATGGGAAATTCTAGAAAAAACGCGTCTCTGTGGTTATGACAGACTGTCTATAGCCGAGGAATATTGCTTTGTGTTACTTCATCTAGAGGAATCTTTGTCACTGCTTTATTACTAGGCTCCCAGGGGTTAAGTAGCATCCGAGGAGTCTAGACACAGTTTTATAACTACAGAGACCAGACGCTTCCTCTTGATTTACCCAGGACAAGGACATACCATCGCTTCATGAATGCCATCAAAGAAGTACGCTGCGTAAGGAAGTGCGTCTGGCAGAACAGAATGTCCCACAGAACTATCGCCTCGGGTGCCTATACTTAAGTATTAGACCTATTTTTCTAGCCAATAGTTTAGTGTGTGTATGTGTGTGCGTGTGTGAGCGTGCGTGCTACGCGAACATCGTGCCAGTACAGTCGTCTTGACCACAGAACATATGAAAGTCTATCTAATCCGAAATTCTCAGCTCATGTCCTCGAAAGACTTCTTGCTTCAACGTCTTCTTTATGGGTTGGCAAGAAAGAAGGATTGCAATGTTCGTCTACATCAAATGTTTAGTTTACGGCGGGGGACGGGAAACAACACGATATATATATATATCTATAAGAAAATGTTTAATATAATCGTCCGTGGTTGTGGGCAAGGACCTTTTTAACAGACAAAAAAATCTATGAAAAATAGAACAACACTCAAAAATTTCAAAGGTCTGAAACAAGAAGCATTGCCAGAAATATATGTCCAGTCCTTATTTGAAACAGAAAAACATGTGTTTGGGGATTAAAAGAATTTAAGGTTTTCGAACCAATAAATAAATGATAGGAGTGTAATCAGGCCGTACTGTCCGGATATACCGCGAGAACGCCGCGATCACCCGAGAGAGCAAAAAATATAAGTATTTGATCTAAACTAATTTAAAAGTAGTTTAAAGTAATTTAAACTAATTTAAAGATTTTTAAAATCTTTTATTCGTGTTTAGTTTTCGATCCAATAAAGGCCTGTTTAAAGGGGGTTCTAGAGCAAAAATGTTTACAGCAAACTGGGCAAAATATTTAAATCGGTAAATAACTTGATAAAATTTGAAGAATAAAGTAGGTGTCTGCTCTTGTAGGGAAAAATATCAAGTAGTTTGAAGAGCTGGAGTACTTAGAAATCACTCAGCTCTTTTCTACCGACAGCATTTGCAAATGAAACCAAGAAGACGCCATTATGTAAATGATTCTAAATTAGCATGTTTACAAGTCAAATGTCCATAACTAGCTCCTTCAGGTTCATAAGATCTCTGGGAATATTGCCTTATGTTCTGCTGGTCATTTTATGCAATTAATTACTCTATTTTCTGGTAACCGGACACTCGGATGAGCGTATGTTTATAACAATCATATAAATGGTAATATTAAAGTTTTAGCCGTGTAAGATAATACACATTTGTTATCGATGTCTGCAACAAACAAAAGCCTTACAAATACTAAAAATGCATTTATCTAGTGATACGATAGCAAGTGGTCAGTCCTGAACTGGATGTGAGTACGCTGGCTCAGCTCTCGGGTTACACACCAAAAAAGGCAAAATTTAAGGCGCAGGAACCATGATGGAAACGAGAATAATCCTTTAGAAAGCCAAGATCGATGTCTCGAGAAGATGGCATTTACCATCAAATGAGAACAGAGTAAGAAAAACAGTAAATCTAATAAATGGATTGTAAAAAGATCGTTTAGGAACTTAATGAAAAAATCTGAAATTTAAATGACCTCAGAGGATTTCAGTGTAATTTGTCTTGGGTAGTTACTTTTAAGAAGAGGTTTTGAGGTAAAGCTCTTTTATACAACTTCATTCTTTGGCACTCGGTCAACTGTGTGTCCAAAGTGATAAAAACAAACATGAAATCTACAATTAAAAGACTTCCTTGCGAAAAAGATGAAGACGAAGGTAAGCTGCCTGAAAAAAAACCCACTAAGAGTATAATAGTTAATCTAATTTGAAACAAAAAATATTTATGGGAAAAACAATACAGGCAAAGCGAAAGACAATAAAACTAACTCTTCTGTTTATTCTCTGTTTAAATTTTTTTGACTTGATTCAGAAAAAAATCGCTTACGAAATTATGGCTTTGACCATGCACGTTCACATCTTTCGTGCACGCACGCGCGCTCATGTTTGTCGAAGTGTAAAAGAGAAAGGAAAGGGAGCTAACATGCCTAGCAAATTAAAAAGAAGGCTTGCGATGGCATAATCTTTCTCTACTCAGCCTGTCCAACCGGGAGAAAAAACATCAAAGTCTTGTGGGCGTTTCCAGTTTGTCATCCTTTCATCTTTGCTAAAATTTTGAACACCCATCTTTCATGTGGGAGCCTTTCTGAAGCGAACCCAAAATTTAATCAGGGATAAAAAGATAGGAAACTTTGTTTAATGATTGAAAAAGCGAAAACGAAACCTATTTTTAAAAGATATCCAGACCGAATGTATGCCGATATTATTGCGTCCGCGTGACAAGATAGATCCTTCCGGTGTGAAGAACAAATTTTAAAAAGCGGTTTGATCTTGGATTCGGCGAAACATATACAAGAGAACGGGCATCATAACAATTTTTAGCAGAGCGAGTTTAAAGCCTGACTTTTTAAATTTTTTTTGTTTGTTAGAAATACTTCATTTTCACTTGATGCCTTTTCAGTAAATGCTTGACCAAACATTCTGAAGTCATGTGACAAACTACAAGATATATTTACATATTTGACAGCGTGGCTGCTTCTTGGTAATATTTTTTTCATCTCGTTTACTTTTCAATTATCGATAAGGTAATGTAGTTTTTCATACACTTATGGTTGAATTTGAAAGTTCTGCTCGCGAAACAGTTTTTCTTCTTTTCTACTTTGTGCTTTTTTTTAAACAAAGTGCTTGAGTCAAGCAGAACTTCAAAGAAGGCGGGCTGCTGAGATTGTTGAGTATTATTCTGTACCCAAAAATATTAGATTATACCTTTAACTTATTCCTTGGCTTGCTGTGACCTGATCCTAGCCTCTAGCAATCGATAATTCAAGATTACGACCTAATCTAGGCAAATCAACTGATAATGAAAACATATTAGTCCTTTCCCTGGAGAACGCAAACTTAAGAGAAGACGCTTCGTGCTACGTTGCAAATTTCGACAAGAAAAGGATTCCAGCTATAGCCTTTAGTCCCTTCCTGTGACAGTGACAAACGATCGACCCTGGCTGAATGTGAAGATAAGTAAAACTTGCCCGCTATCTTGGCTTTCGTGGAGGCCGAGAGTTCTAGAAACATCGCCCTGAGTCAAAAGAAAGAGCGATGCGAGCGGTGTAAAGAAGTATTAGAGTTGACCAGGACGAGAAATGTTGCACCAAGACTTTCCTCCTCTTTACTTAATCTTTCCTTACTTGGCCTCGCTGGCACTCTTGTGTTTCTTTCACGTCCTGCGAGCTTTTCTAGAACAAGAAAGATGCACACAGCCTGTGTGTCGAACCGCCTCCTTTTCTTCATCTTCCTCATACGTTATCATTACTACTAACTTTATTAATAATCACCATCTTCATAAGGACATAGACAACGATCATTACGAATAACAGTTATAATTAACGATTTTTTCTTTTTTCAATTATTATTATTATTATTATTATTATTATAGTATCTATAGGAAATTACAGTAGCAAATATTTCAATTAATGTGAACATACACAGATAGTGGGCAAGGAAGAATGCTGGTCATTTGCTCAAACAGAATTAAATTGATGAAGGGCTAAAACGCTCGATACAAGTTTTTGCAAAGTGTTAAGTTTGCGAAACAGGTTTGCATAGTGTGCTGACCTCGTGATGCGAGCTTGTGCAACGGGGTAAACTCGCATTACGAGGAATGTTTGACAACAACCTTCAGAGTTCGTGCAGAGCTCTGTTGTATCACGTCGAAAGTTCTGAAGAGAGTATGAAGGAGGAAAGGGGTGTTGTGAACTTTCCTGTGAAATGGATGTGGGGTAAATCAACTGTGGCTAGCTATAAAGGCTGATTAGCATTGTTTTCTTCGCGAACTGAGAGATTGGAAACAAACCTTTGACTGGCCTTGATATACAGTTGACAGCGCGTAAGATACGGTTTTTCGTTCGTGATGGGGATCACTGGTTCTTCGGAGATCGTTCATTTGCAAGATGGGCTTTTAATTCCAGAGTGATGTTAAATTCTTTCTTTTGGTCTTTAGACGCTGCAGGCAGTGAATTTATCGCAATTTTGAAGTAGGAGACTAATTTTCTTTATTAATGAAACGTAAACATTCCGTTTTATTTATAAACAAGAGACTAAGTGTCTGGAGGCCTTGTTACACCTCTTCTTCACACGCTTCACTTGCTGCAAGTCCGAGTGCGCATTGATTACAAGATGGCCACACTGTGCTACTGTTGTGTCTACGTTCAAAGCCTTCCAATCAGGCCTCAAACTAATTTCTTTCAAAAACATTCCCATACCATAAGTACCATTCCTCTCAATCCTTTGTTCTTCATTTGCGCACTTAGCTCATGTTTTTCTCGTAATTTCATCTGATTGCTGATGCTTATAATTGTCTTTCAGTTCGTTTGTAGTCTTTGTTTTACATCGCGTCCACATCGGGAAGTTCGTATTACAAAATCAATTATCATCATCATCATCATCATCATCATCATCATCATCATCATCATCATCATCATCATCATCATCATCATCATCATCATCATCATCATCATCATCATCATCATCATCATCATCATCATCATCATCACCTCTTCCTATATAATATAATTGGTGATAAGTTAATATCAACTCGAAAGGGCAACAATAAATGTTTAAGGCACTTAAGACATACAGCGACTTAAGTAATGTCTCTTGAGACTGGAAACACCATAATGAATGTTTAACGAACAGAAATTCCCCACAGTGGATGTACTGCAATGAAACGACCAGCTTGGAGGGTGTGGGTTGTGTTGCTGTCCTCGTTAATGACATCGAGGCACGAATGCGAGAAGAGGTCTGTCGATCAGATGACGTGTTTGTGTCTTTGGGGCACCTATCTCAACGCTGGTAAAGCGTTATTAATGGTTGATGGATTGGAACTGGGAGAAAAGCAGAACCAACGGACAACTGCGCACCCAGTGCAATGCAAGCGGAAGCGGAAGCAGCGCAGGTAGCCGCTAAGTCTGCAAACGTTGAATTATTTACACGACCCGCGAGGTGGGTGGATCACTCTTGGTAAGGACGACACGCCCTTGCGGCCATGTGCTTTGTATTAGCTTTGGCGTTTTGCATCATTTCATCCCTTCTAACCTCCCCTACAAACCTCTGGAGGAGGTGTTCCGGTCGAAAATTTCCCCAAACCGCAGGTCTCGAACCATTTAACCAAAGAAACAACAAACTTTTTCTGTTTCTCAGCAACGTAATTGTCCTTGAAGCCTTGGATTTGCTAAAAATGGGCCATTTATGTCGAAAAGTCGAAAAATATAAAAAAAATATTGTCCCTTAATCATACGTTTTTCAATAAGCCCAAAGAAAAAAAAAGATCGCTGCTTGACATCGGCCTACTGCCTCTAGCTACGGTACCTTAGACTGGATTGAAAATTAAGAAGCACTATTGACTATGGGGTGCCTAAGGAAGCATCCTTAGCTCTCTTAGTTAAGTCTTAGCGCAGTGCAAAAGAAAGCTTTCAAACGCATTATCAAAACAGCAAAAAAAACTTTGCTCTGGATTCTCCATAGCTTTCCCTTCACTATCGTACTAAGAAGCTTCCCTAGTGCCTACAGCCAGCAAGCGCGGAATGATGTGTGCCATGAAAACTTCCTAACCTTTTGATATTTCATTTTCAAAATGCCGCCACACTTAGATTCATCTTACCTTCTGTACCAGACATATGTCTGGAGAAGAAGCTATATCCACGCGTTTTGTCCTATAATCATTAAAAGTGAATTTTTAAAAATAACTTGCATCAAAATGATGGCTTCTTTGTCGACATCTGGTCCATGTTTTCGAAGGTATTTTCTAGTTTTATTATTTTATTATATTTTATTATCTAAGAGATAATTATCATAGCTGACACAGAGTTAATTTTTAGCGCTGTCACAGCCGTCTGTGTATTCGACACTAAGATAATTAACATTGCAGTCACAGCAGCCTGTTGATGTCAGCGAAAGATTGCAAAACAGTAACAAAAACAATCGTTGATGGGTAGTCGACCATGAATATTTTTGTGATTCATTTTATTCTGTCATGTATAAGGTTTTTTGTCAGAGAAACAAATACATTTCATTAAAGCGTCTGTACCGTGTGCCACTTTTTGGACGTGCACCATCACGAATTAATCAACCCAATAGAAGTGAGAAAGCCATTGCTTTCATTAACTGATGAAGATCAAGATTAATCGAGATCGTCAAAAAGCTTCATTTCGTTGACTTCACTACGGAGACGTTTGACATTTTAGGGATGAATTGTTTGACAGATAACTCGGATTCTTTTCGATTTCATTTACTAGTTTTTATTTTGTATTCTTTCTTTTGCTTCTTATTTGATTTTATTTGTGTGTGTATAGACATTTAGATGAAACTTTAGTTTTACAAAGTAGTTTTTGTCTTTTAAAGGTTTGTTGATGACTTCTGATATTCTAACAAGTACAAATGATTTTCTCATTAAGGTCTATAACTGTAAAACTTAAAGAAACACGAGAAAGTCTAGCCTTGCATGCACTACAAACTTTTGTTTAAACCTGACATTTAAACAAACGCAAATAGGAAAAAATAGCCTAAAAAATAGGAGATGATGTGATTGTTTTCGTCACGTCCGAGAAAATGTTTTTTAAATGTCTGCAAGAACAGAGGAATTTTGGTTTCAGATTAAGAGGTTGAGCTAAAGGAAAGATTCTGTTTTTCAAAATCTGAGCATTTAAGCAAGTTTGTTCTTGATCAATGTGCCTACAAACAACAACCTGTAATTTCTATGACTTACCCATGTCCATACACAGACCAAATAAGCCCATGGTCTAAGCTCTCCCGTTGGCTGTTGCCTTGACAAGCTCAGTATATCCATGTACATTCCTAATGTCAGTGCTTTTTATACTCTTTCTTTCCATCGAATTGTTTCTAGTCCTTATGTTGACAAAAAACCTAACTTTTTTACTTAGATTTGGATAAAGATTCGTTCTGAGATGAACCTCTTAATTTTAAAATAATTTTGCCTCTTGTAGGCCTTTAAGCAGGGGTTGGCAGTGGACAAACGGAGGGCTGTCAGCCAGTCGTTCTTCTTTACTACAATCCATGAACTCGACAGTCAGCACGTCGCCCAAAATTCGATCGGTTTTATTGCTTCTGTCCCTTCCGACCAACTCGACACCCCCTCCACTTTCACAGCATTAGGTGTCAACTTTTAAAGGATTGTGATGCAGTGGCTGGACAGGAAGTGCAATTAGAAAATTAGCCAACTGTCGACACGAGCTTACCTGGGACGGAGACAAACAGTGCGAAAAGACATGGTAAACGAATAGAAACAGAGTGAGACAACTCTTTGTCAAACTAAGTTTGTATTTAACTTTTCATAAAAACGCTCGCACGTGCGCTCAAAAGAAAAGTATAAAAAGATGTACAAAAGCAGCTATTTCCTGCTTATTCAGATTATAAGCAGAAGGTGTGAAAGAGACCGATGTAAGAACCAGGATTTAAAAATATTGGAGAAAAAAGGGAAAATATCCATATTAATAAAACGTTTTGTGAAGTAATACCTGCAGAGATTACCAGACATCTATCTATATCATGACATTACCTTGAAAACAAAGGTTTCTACCTGTGTAGGATGGTCTTGATAACAGTGACGGTGACACAGGTGGCAGATGTTGCTTTCAGGCGAAAATTCAATATCCTGTATAATGTGCCTGCCAATATTTTGTAGTCGTTATAAAGCTATACGTCGGATATTAGTCTTTTAACATTGCTTCTTTATGATGTCAGCAGACGGCAGTCACAGATGGATTTGTCTAAACTCAACAGCTGATGCCTCTACACTTTGTTTATTCCTTTGTCATTGCGAGCAGATGATTTTGTGGATTGCTTGTTCCTTTTAAAAGTATTCAATATTGGGTCCGAAATTAGAAATAATAAAATTGCAAATATTACTATACAATAACATTTTAAGAAACATTTCTTTTCCATTAAATCTTTTCTTACACTTCCTTATTACTTGTTATCCTATCTGCCGTTTTTTTCTTCGTTGATTTTAATTTCATTTATCATTTAGGTACTCCTGTGGATCTATGCACTACTTTTAACGGAAAAACTGACTGCAAACTCAGGCTTAAACTCTTTTAGTAATGGAGATCCAACGATATGTGTGTGTGTCTGTGTGTGTGTGTGTGTGTGTGAGAGAGAGAGAGAGAGTGAATAAGTGTGTGTGTGAATGTGTGTTTGTGAATTAGAAAGAGAGGAGTAGATGGAGGATAGAGAGAGATGAAGCGAGAACAAAGCGATCGTGACAATGTTTAGGAGAAAAGACACGAAAAAGGAGCGGACAAAGAAGAAAAAATATCAAAAGGGATAAAATGAGAGAGAAGAGACAAAGACATAACAGATAAGCATGATAACAAAGGCAGACATAATTAAACTGAAAATCACACAGTCAAGCTTCTTTTCTTCCTGGGGCCGGTTGCGCAACATGTTTCTAAATCTTAAAACTGTTCTAAAGAAGCAAAATCTCTTCTCGCCATTTTGATGCATTGCACAAGAACATAAAAAATTGTACTGACAGGACGGAAAGTCAGACTTAAAAAAACTTTATCTTACAAGCAGTTTTAGTTTAAAAAAATTCTAAAATTGTGGTGTGCACTTTAAAATGATTATCTAAAAAGATTTAAGGCCTAAAAGTGTTTAAAATTAGAAATGTGTTGTGCAACTGACCCCTTGAGTATTTCTTGTAAAATTGATTCCATTCCGTCGAAATCTTTCTGTAAATAGAAATGTTTCAATGTCCAAAAGATTTTTTGTTTGCCATACACTCTGTAAAAACCATGAAATGTTTTGCTCGTTATCTGCATAAATCGTGAAAGTTGCCATTATTTGTGTTCATCTTCATGCTCTGCGTGAAGCAGCGCCTGATAACACGAATGAGAAGTGTTGTCAACAGCTTAAGAACGCCTCATCCTTTTAAGTCGATCGTAGTTTGACAACTTTTTTTTTTTTTTTTTTTTTTGCACCCTTCAGTCTTTATTTTCTCCGCTTACATGATGCGAAAATGATGGGATGTGGGGTGGACAGAGGAGCAGTTTGTCATTATTACTCTGAAAGGTTTCCAGTTCTACAAAACAAATTCTCCAAGACTGGCAAGTAACTACATTTTGGTAACCTTCGTTCGTCTCTTTTTATATGGCCATGCTCGATGGATGAAAATGACTTGACTAAAAAGGAGAAGTCTAAATGTAAAGTTCTAACAACAATAGTTGCACAATGTGTTGAGAGTATACCTCTTAACAAACATTATTAGATAATGTCAAGACCACCACCCGCACGATCCTGACATTTGTGCATTCATTCAACAAAACACTGAGATTGCCTGGAATTGCCGAGTCGTATTGTAGTACTTTTCTCGGCACCAAGGACAAGGATGACACAACATAAATTACTTGCCACTATATGCATTCGACAACACGGCAGCCAGGTGGGGCCTCTGAGAGCTCGCCCTAGGTCGCTGTCCCCTGCCTGTTGGACCCAGCAGTCACTGAGGCAGCAGACCAACACAAGTCTGTAGAGAAGAGCACGTTGAGCCTCTTCTAAGCTCGCACACGTCACGTGATGTCGTGTGAGAACAGCCTTTGTCTTGCCCGGTGGAGACACGTGGAACTCGAATATTACTCTTAGTCCAACAGTTTTGTGGGCGTTCGTATGTTACTCTTAGTCCAGAAGTTCTATGGGCGAGATATTTCAGTTGTCAAACATGAGAAACTTGCTTCAGCCCACAAATACTGAGGTTCTTCAGTCTTTCCTTGCCGTAAAATTGAACCAGTTCTGATGTTATGCAAATGTTGTCATTTATCACTATGAGACACAAAATTACATAAATACCACATACACTGCATTGACTGCTATGTTTCTTTCGTCTTTTCAACTAATATTTAAAACCGAATAGCGCTACCTCAATTTGATGTCAGGGCGCGAGTCGGAAACAGTGGCTCACTTGTTCGACGATTGATCCTCCGAATGATCAACGATGTCGCAAACTGTTCTCACATCGTAGTTAATAAGTAGTCCCTCACTTGATCTACAACATTCCGTAATCTTTTGGTACCCACCTCTTCCTAACACAGTCCACACAATGCTAGTCCTTCCTACCCTCCCCCCTTCCGCTCTTGCTACTTTTCTCCCCATCTTTCTCTGCAGAATCACTATATTCTCTGCTCCTGTTACTTGGTACCTTTTTGTGTTTTCCATCTTTGTTTTCTGTTTGTCGTCAGTACTGTCGTTTATTCTTCCGTCCCTCGTGTTCTGTCCATTTAGTCCATGTCTCTTCCCGGTTTTAAGCGCTAAGAGCATGCTCCCTATGAGTGTGAATATGCGCTATGAAAATCTTCATTATTATTATTGCTACATTGTCTTCCTTGCGTACAAACAGGATACACATTAGTAAATTATTTCTCTTTTTACACGTCATATTCATATTCATTATCTGCCGTTCATACATACTAAGGTCTGTGTGCGTCCATAACAGATTAATTAAGAAGAAAGCGAACACAAACACGCCCCCCATACAATAAAAGAGTTTGGTATTATTGAGATTAACGAATCAAGCTTTAGACCTGTTACAACTTTAAAAAAAAAACCAGAAGTAGCGAAATTTGATATTAAGAATGAAAGCGGGTGATGCATAGCTTATGTACAATTGACTTTGTATAGGATGCATTGCATTAAATATACAAATAAAGGAGACAGTCTGTATAATATCCTTTCTCCAATTTTTCTCTTGCGCTTTTACTACAGTCAACGTTACTGTCTAACTGGGTTTTATTTTGCTTCTGCTTGTACTTACACATTGTTAAGTATTTACATTATCAAACGGTGGTGTCTCACCTGTTCCTACGAGCATTTGCGCATGCGCGAACCATACCCTTCGCTTTCCATACCCAAAGAATATCACATACCACAAGAAAATAAAATACACGTTTGTCACTGTCCCACACAACAGGTGACAGCGCGCGTGGCCTCTGCGATCGATGCCCGCAAAAATAACTCATCAAAACAATTGCACGTTTTTTTTTTTTACGTCCTAGCGGAATCATCAATCCACGCGGGTTTCGAATCATTTACCGCCGATTCATCGTGACTTTAATTTATCCGCTTCTGACGATGTTGTTGTTGGTGTATTGGGCAATTGTGGCGATGTAGTCGGCGACGTTGATGCATGACGGTCCCTTCGCTTGATCCTCCGTAACGACTGCTCACTCCTCCCTCCCCTGCCCTTGCCACAAACATTTTCGCCTGGACGCATTGAAAGTTCCAAACGAAATGAATTCTCGTCGTCGCCACTAACTCACTTTCGGTTTTTCTTCAAAGATGCCGCGGAGCTTCCCTAGCTCATGTCGAGGTGCTGTTTTCTAGCTATCAGTAGAAAGTGTCAGCAACTTTGTGCAATCAATAGAAAACCAAAGAATAAATGTGTTTGGGCCGTTCGCATCCGGTGCACTGCAGCCTCCCACAGTAAGCAGTCCGGCCAACGGTAGCAATATGTTGAGTGGCAAGAGGTCTCGTCACACGTGCTGTGTCAATACATCACCGAGACTTACTTCCCTCTGACCCTTGAATGTAGCTAGAGCATCACGGGGAAGGTCAGAGGATTGCGTGTCAATGTACGTTTATGCAAACAGGATACAGATTAATTCTGCGTTATCACGGGTTTGTCCTGGACAGGAACAAGTTCATCGTTTGTCCAAAAGGTCTTAACGAGCATGTAACCAGAAATCACGTTGTGATAAACATTTGTTTATCGTGCTTTAACGATGGCTTCCAACGCGCAAACAAGGGTTATCATGCTTCAACAAAGGTTTTGTCGCAAGCAAATGACTGTTTATCACTTGCGTAAATACCGGTTTCCTTTCGTCAAAATTGCTACGTGTTATGCATTGGTAGTGATAGTAAGACTTAGTTAAAGAATTAGTATTTTCTCTGTGACTTTTTAATTGTACAGCCTACAAAAACAGGCTACTACCAATGTGAAAGGCAGAAAATGTTATTTCTACAAATGTCCTGGAAAAAATAAAACACGACAAGTTTCGATTCATAGATAAATAGAACGACAGATGTCTGGAACACAATTTTTTGGCGCACAGATATAGTCATCTGTCGCCATGATGCCTACTCAGGTACACAATTACCGAGCACCTCCACTTTTCGATTCTTTCACTCCTGCAGTCCTCTATGAATGAGTGAAGCCCGTGGTCTTTGAGGAAAAAGAAACCCTTACTGCTGTCCCTGCCTCCCATCCACACGCCATTCCTTGCATCTCACAATCGCCTCCCTTGTGGTCTTTTCCAGCGCTTCGGGTATTGATTAGTGAAAGAGCCCTCGGTCCATTGACGCTGTTGAGTGACACTTAGTGTTTGTCAGACGCCAGTGACATTCGAAGCGCATCGAGCCGTTAGTTACGTTGATCTTGTTATTCAGCCAAGATTCAAAGCCAAGAGCCGCTCCAGCTCGCCTTTTCTTCAGTCTGCAACAAGGATAATCTGTCGGAAGACGCTGTTAGGAGAAACCTACCCACAAACCTCTCTACGAAGGATTTTCTTCTATTCCATCCTCCAACGGCCTTGCCGAGAAAGAAAAGGACGTCTAAAGAAAAAGGCAATGAGTCTACCCGTCTACTTCAATCGTCTACTAAAGTCAAACAAATAAGTTGATAGCTGTTCTCACGGTACAGTTAACTGCGTGGGCTATTGTCTTTTTTTTAGGGTGGGAATTGGATGGGGTCAGGATAAACCTCACAGCCCAAGATCATGTTCTAGGAGTATACCTTTATTTTACTGACCTGTCTCAGACCCTTCCTTTTTATGGGTTTACGATGTCTGCAGCAGTGTTATGCATAGAAATGAAGCAATGCGTCAGTATGAGTAAAAAATGATAATGGAATGTCTTTAGATGCATATGCGAGTGCACAAGGAAAGTAATGTTGAAGGCGCCTCTGGGGAGTCGAAATGCACTCCATTACTGTTGTGATGGGATCTGTAGAAGATACAGTTCTAATATCACCCTAACTGTTGGTTTGCAAGCATTTCTTAACGGAAAGAGAAACTGCGCATGAGCAAACATGTCGGAATGTTGAAAGTTAACGAACAATAAACTTTTGTTTCCTTTCTTTGCGTGAAGGCGCGTTTTTGGGAAGCGCTTTGCGAAAGACCAAACAACAGTTGCAGGGGTCAAGGACCCATCTCTTCGGTAGAGGAAGACGTTTGGCGCTGCATATTTGCCGAGGATCTTGGAGATTTCCGTTAGAGCCATTCACTAGACGGATGTTTGATCATCAGTAAACCTCCGGCGACTATCCGAAGTCATCTGACGGTGACGGTCCACCCAGTAAACGCTCTATTAATTCCTCGGAGAGTTCCATCATCCCGTCTGTGATAGAAGTCTTTATGTAGGATCAGAGACAGATCGGCAGAAATGGCGAACCCCATCCATTGACAGATTTTCGTGTCCGTATTTGCTGTGTTCTAGTTTCAAGCTGTGATTTGCAGGTTGATGTCATTCGGTGTGATAGACATTCTCATTATGCAAATAATGGGTCTATATGTCTCAGATATATTGACTTTATATATTACGTTTTTACATGTAACGTCTGCAAGATTAGTTGAAGCGGCATTGCAAAAGTTTTTAAGTTTAAGTATTTATATTATCTTTGCTCACTACAATTTTGTAAAAAAATAAGGCACTTTGAGTTCTTCTTACAATAACTGCCCCTATTGTGACTTTTTCTGAGACTAAATCGTTTCAGAGGTAAGATAATACCATTTTCAATCATCGTCTTACTGTAATGATGTTTCTTGTTTTTCATTTGTTGTCGTCTTTTAAACGTCTTAACCTTTTCTAGCAACTCACACGCCGTTTATAGCTCATACATTATCTGTGAACGATTGACCAAACTGGCATATTTTAGACGGTCTCTTTTATATTTTTTTCCTTTAGAAGCAAGAAGCTCCAGTAGAGCACAAGACTCGTTTTAACGTGTTTATCTGCTTGTATTTAAAATCAACACTTTGGCTGAAGGCAGAACCTTGTATGCAATGCATCTGCCTTGAGCTAACTTGCTACGATAATGTGAAACTTTGCGACAGGCTCACTCAATATGAAGAGTATTCATGGGCCAACTTAGATTCTGTGCTTAAGCCAGATGATTCAGCGGCTGTTACGGTTAAAGGTTAAATCGTTTCCAGACCCGAGCCGACAGAAAAGCTCGTTCAGCCCAGTGGTTCCTGTTGATGCAGGATTTTCGTGACAAAACTGTTAAAACTACTTGGCGGTGCTTGTGAAGTGTGCTATGCATAGTCTGTGGTCACCAGCTTGTGGGAAAGATCGCCGAATGGATGCAGGATATTGGGTTTCCTCTGGGATGGCGCATGTCAGTATTGACCCGTGCCAGCGAATTTGGATGCCAGGTGACCCGCAACGGCCCCACAGCAGCTGACCGACGCCATGCTGCTGAACGCAAACGACCCGGAACTTTCAGATTAGAAATACCCGTTATTAGGTAGGGTGAAGGTGTGAAGAAGTGAGAGTGTTATGAGCCAAATTAATTATGAGGTAAGGCTTTTTTACAATAGCACGAATACACGCACACACACACACACACACACACACACACACACACACACACACACACACACACACACACACACACACATACACACACACGTACACACACACACAAGCATACGGAAAGGGAGATCGTCAAGACGCCACCAACTCCTGTAGCAAATGATTTAAAGACATTCTTAATTAAACGTCCCGGGTTCGTTTGGTTCCCACAACCATTTAAAACCTTTAAAGCTTCAACTCAAGCCCTAATACAACCTTAACCCATTTCATTAAACTCGATCCATAACCGAAAACCTAACTTTTCCGCAAGCCCACGTGCGTCCCATCATTTTGGGAAAGAAGTATTCTCGTATTCTCTCTCTCTCTCTTACTTTGCTGTGATACAGCTGTAGTGTGTTGCTGAGTCGGCGTAAAACA
Organism: Marisa cornuarietis; assembly: GCA_004794655.1. Taxonomy (NCBI): domain Eukaryota; kingdom Metazoa; phylum Mollusca; class Gastropoda; order Architaenioglossa; family Ampullariidae; genus Marisa; species Marisa cornuarietis. The sequence goes on from SMMW01000651.1 coordinate 6,963,454, forward strand.
CCAGTTCGCTCTCCCTCCCTCTCTCTTACACACACACACAAACAAACGCACGGCCGCTCGAATACACGCCTAGCTTGTGGCCACAACAATGAATTATTCTCTCATCGATTCTTTCTTCTCTCGGCTGGACAATGACACGACCGCAGGCGACTCCGTCGATCTGGCTTCCTGCCAGCTGCACACAGAAAGTAAACCCCTTGCGCCTGCAGACTGCGGACATAATGTCAAGACCTAAAACTGAGACAAGCGCGTGCTCAAAGGGAGATCAGTCGCGCTAATTACTCAGTTTGCTCCCTTCCATTTTGTCTTTTCAGCGAAAGACAAATCATTCTTTTGCTCCAAAAGTTTTATTGTCTGCGTGAACTTTTCCTGAACTTTACAGCGAAAATCCTTTCTGAAACTACGTAGAACAGTACAAATGCTGAATTGTATCCTTCCAAGCACTAATGAAAGAAAAAAAAAAGTCTTCACAAATTGTAATCTTTGATTCTTGTTGACGTCAGCTGAAGGCAGAGTTGATGAGTTTTGCTCGTGCAGAGAAAGAAAATCTCTCGAATGATTTTAAAAATCGTTTACTTTTCTGAATAATGGTTCCTTATTGATGAATTCAAGCTTTGTAAAAGTCAGTTTGTGACCGATATAATGTTTGCTCTGATTTTGTACCGTTAACTATATTGCCGGAATAATGTTGTCTTTCACCCAGGCGGTGCACATCCAGAGCAGTTTCCCGAGAGGATAGCCTGCTTTCTGCCAAAATATGATGTTTGCGTTTCACAAAAGCTTCCAGAAATTCAAACAGCAAAGGCAAAATGCGGTAGCTAATGAGAATGAAAATATTAGTTCCACGAGCAGGAAATCTGGCCTTGTTAGGGTCAAGGCCCCATACGATTTGTGTGCCGATTAACTGATTTTAGTGGTTAGAAATTTGATTGTTTAAATACGTTTAAATTCCGTTTTAGAAAATGCGTATTGACTCGTGCAAGCTCATGAACAGTTTGAGTAGTCCACTCTTAATTGCAAAACAAAGGATCTGATCAAAACTTAATAATGAAATATGTTTGCAGACAATGAAGGAAACAAGACCCTAAGCTTGCAGAAAAGAAAAGATATTACTTTCAGTTTACTTTTTCCTACGAGATAGAAAGAGATTGCCCTGATTGCTTAAATTTCAGAGTAATTTTCCAATAAAAAGGGAGAATGGAAGAGAAGGGTAAAGATAGTCATAAAACTATAATATAAACCAGTGATAAAACTATACTTTAGTATAAATCAGTGATAAAACTATACTTTGACATAAATTATTAAGAACATACAATGTTAGGACCAGAAAGGTGCTTTATCCTACCTATCTAACCAAACATTTGGGTTAATCAGTAGCAGCGATAATATTTCTAACGGATTTTTCGTAAAAAAAAAAAAAATAAAATGTTAAGTTTGTTCCAGTCCTTCCAAATTTTGGTTTGTTGAAATGAGTTTAAAACGTCCTTAAGGTGCAGAGACAGAGAGACCAGAGAGACAGGGTACAGAGGACCGTTCTGGTGGGAAACCCTGTTGAAGAAAAATATCAGCCAGAGACACATTGTCAAAGATGCTAGGGAGAGCATTTCTTGTAATCCACGAAAGAAAATGTACAAAAGCCATTAGCGTCAACTTTAATTCGTCTGGGGGTCGGATTACAGGAAGACATCCGGGCAGGGAACCGAGTCAGCGCTGCAGCACCTGTCACGAGGTGCCTGACGGATGCTCGGCATTTGTGTGACTGACGTGCAACCACATTTGATTCTGTTGTTATTCACTTCTCTACTCTAGCCAAAATGTAAAGCAGAATTAGAAAATGTTGCTTCTAGCTCAGTGTGTGCACCTTACGGAAAGTCTTTCGTCTTCCTCAGGTGAGGACATCTGAACACAAGACCTCTGTCTTCCCTGGACATTTTCTCGTGCTTTCATAGGCAGCTTTCCCATACTAACACTTAGCTACAGCTCTTGTAGTTCATAAATCACATTTTAGTAGTTTAACAATTGTTTGTCGTGATGTTCGCTGGTACACATCCGGTTGAAAATCGCTATTCTTTTTTCTGCTTTGTCCGTAAGTTGCCTTCCTTCCTTCTGATTCCACGCGTTGTTTTACGTGTCACAAACAGCAGACTGCTACAATCACACTGAACACAACAGGAGTACTTAAAAGCTGTTGTATAAGTCGGCTTTAAAATGAAATCTCTCATGTGACCCAGAAAAATTGATTACCGCTTAGGTTTTAGAAAGCTTCGTTTGACAGACTTCCACACGCGTAAATTAAAGAAAAAAGTGTGAGGTTTCCACGCTATTGAAGATTATAGGCCATTACAAGTGGTTCACACTGCTAACTAGAGTATTAATGACCACTTCATTACGGTGTCAATGTTTGCTAAACAGCCTGCCTTCAAAGGCGCGGAAAGGCGTCAAGTTGGAATGACGTCCAATTAACGCGATGGGTGTGCAAGAAATAGCCATCGTTCCAGTGCGATTTGGAAACCAGTTTCAGTAATTGGTACTCATGGGGAGGCAGAAGACTCTCTCGACGTCTTCTTCCTTCTCTCCAACTGTCATTTTCTATGTCGCCGTCTATACCACGTGAAGTAGCTAGCGGGCAAGAGAAGTGCGATGTGGGGGCCTTGCAATCATGAATTCATGTTAGCTGTCGTGGACGAGAAAATCCAGGGCCTGCTTCACAAGAAACGATAAGTGGTGGTCAGAAATTGGAAGAGACTCGCATCTGCGAGGAGATAGAGGCAAGAATGATGCGCTTCCAATAAAAAAAGCTCGATATAGACCATATTTTCTTTTTGCTTATAACGTGATTGTCGTTGTTGTCGGTGTCTGCAGCAGAAAAAGATCCGTCTCTATAAAACGAAGACAGACAATTTGTATTTTTGTTGGAGCATTAGGCTGAATTTGCTATTTTTTTAAAAATTAAACTCCATTTGCAATTTTCAGAGTGTGTAATTTGAAGACTTTGCGGAATTCTTTAATCGAGCAATCGATCATGATTTCTACAACAATCAAATTACTGTCTTCTCCACGTCGCAATGTTTTATAAAATGTTCGCCTAATGCATCTCACAAATATAATCTAAATAACACTTACTGTCGCATTCTTCTTCGCAGTGTGTAATTTAAAAAACTTTTTTTTAAATGTCTGATTCTACTGTATGGTTATGGTTTTAGACCAAAACTGATTTTATCAATGTGACTTTGATTTGTTTTTATGTTTGTTCTGTTTCGTTTAAGAGGGGAAGGGGAAAGGAAATCAATTTTTTCGTCGTCACTCGAGGGTGAATATATCTGATCTTATCTTCTCTTCATTTCTCTCTCTCGTTCACTTACACAACACCTTATCCACACACACAGAGACATTCATACTAATATTCAAACACACACGCGCATACATACACGCAGTATACAGGATTTAAGTATACCTTAAGGATATTCCAGAAACGTTTGAACCTATCGCGCTTTATGCCTGCACACGATACTTCACCCTCCTTGATGGTCCTCAAATAGTTCTACCCCTGTGGCTAATGACCCAGTGGCTATGGCTGTGTCGTGTATTTTCTGTAATCATAGCTGTTGGTCTCGTTCTTAGCTCAATTAGTGTGCGTTCCTTTTTTACAGCTAATTAGCTGAGCTGGCCGGCTCTGTAAGCAGCCCCTAAATTGAGCCCCTTTTTTGTCGACAGACATCTGCTCCTGTCAAAGCTCAGGACAGAACATAATAAGGAAATGTTAATAACCCATAGCTACATAAGTGCTTGTACTTTTTCGTGCTGTTTGTGACTGTCCTTCTCTGTAACAGTAGAGAAACTACGTGCATGCACTTGAGTACGCAAAAGCATAGACGCGTGAAACCCCGTTTGACGCATGGCAAAGGGTGTCTTAAAAATACTAAAGTATGAAGGTTGACATCATGAGCTTGAAAAGATTAGCGGAAATTAGCGGGCTACACAGACTATACGTTTTCAAATAATTTCCCGTGACGGCTGGTATGCGGACGAAGTGGAATATTTGAGCAGTATAGCTGCAAAGAAGGCGAGTTGGGGATGAGGATGGAGACCGGTTGGGAGTGAGCGAGGTACGGAGAGAGTGAGGCTCTCGGAGAGTGAGCGACCATTGGAAAGGAGGGAAGAATAAAGACAAAGGGAGAAAACCAAGCGACACAATGACAGCAGACGTATAGACAGGCAGGCACAAAGAGCAAGTCGGATGAACGAATCGATGCGGTTATTAATTCGTAAATACAGACGGGAAAAGGGCGGGACGAAAGAAAGGAAAAAGATTTGTTCAAGAAAGGGAGACGAAGAGGAAGATATTTTGTACTTAATTCTGCTACTGTATAATTTCAGTAAAACAAAGAGAAACTTAGAGGGATAAAGATGACACGAGAGAAGGGACACTAAAAGTGAAATGGGGGAGAGAGGAGAGGATAAAGAGGCAGCGAAAGATAAGTAATGAGAAAAATTAGAGACTAAGAGAAAGTAGGGGACAGCGATGTGGACTAAGAATCAAGGAGACTGATTGAGAGAGAGAGAGAGTGAAAGAAAGAAGAAAGGGTGGAGGGAAAGAAATAGGAGAAAAAGTGGATTATTCATAACGATAGACTGAGAGAGAGAGAGAGAGAGAGGAAGAGGAAGAGATAGGAGAGAGAGAGAGACTGCGCTGAGTGCCTGGCGTGTAGTAGGCGAGCAGTAGGCCGCAGGTCCTGAGGCCTGGCACTGTGGAGCATGCATGCAGTCAAAGCCGCCGTGTCGAGCAGTTGCTGTTTGCTTCTGGTGACAGCCACAAGTGCGGGGAGTGTTGTACCGAGCAGCCAGCGTCGCGCCCTCCCTACCTCCGTCGCGCTCGTTCAGTATCCAACACACAGAGAGAGAGAGAGAAAGTACTCACAGAGTGGTGAGCCAAGCTCTAGCACATCTCACTCCTCACGTGTGCTCAGAGGTCACTCTCACTTCCGGTCTTGTGATGCTGGGACGAACATGACAATTTTCTGGGTTTTCTTTCTCGGATTTTCAAGCTCGGCAGTGATATCGGCTCAACGTTGAAGAACCAAGGTATTTTTTTTATAGACACGTTTTTGTAAAGAAAGTAGATTTGTTCACACACCTCTCTTATCTGGGAAGGACCGACACAGACCTATATTTGTAAGGCGGTAAGCTGGACTGATACAAAAAAAAAAGCAGCTACAAAATCGTATACAACTTTCTCCCCGTATGTCAAATCAATTTCTGTACCTGTATTTCTGCATTGTTTGTGGGTAAAAAAGAAAGTGTCGCAGCCTTAAAGATTATTGTTAATCGTTTTCTTCTCCTACTTATTTCATGTTTGGAAACATTTATCTCACCACAGAACTCCTCTTACTCGCTCACAAATAATGTCACATCTGAACTCAATAAATTGCTGCATACCCTCACGCCATCTATTGTAATCAAGTAAATGGTGCTAATGAATAATCATTTGGAAGTAATGATGCTGCGTTCTTCGCACTGGCTGTTAAGCGGAATAGGGCTCTACCCGTTCATGGGCCTACAGTCCTGTCCCGCCCTGTTTTAGACCGTTGTTTTTTCGCAGACAGTAATTACTCCGCTGCTGGAGCAGTTCGCGTTCATCGTTTGTAAAAGAGCCCAGCTTCGCTGTCGTCAGCTATCGGATGTGCTGTTGTATTGAAAGCAAGGGGGCACTGTTATCATCTATCAAAGGTGGATTTTTCCTTTCCACGCGAGCCCTGACCACTGGCTAGAAAAGGTTTCTAAAGACAGGGAAACTTGCTTCACAGTGAATCTGGCAAAATTTGTGAATTGAGTGATAAACAAAACTCAGCAGCATTATCACATGAAGTCTGCACGAAGACATCTTGTCTGATCACGTGAGTCTTTTGCTGGTGTTTGCTGAGCGCTGCACATGGTTTAAATGTCATTGTCTTGGCTTCAACTTTCAAATAACTTTAACACATAGAGTTACAATAATTTCAAGCATATTTTATTTGCTTTAATGCAAAACATTTGATGCGAAATACCACTGAGCTGACACTTTCTTCGTACTTTGATTACGGCTGTAGGTTCTGGTTGTTGGTGTTTGAAACTACACAGTACAAAGTCTTACTCACATAAACGTGAAGACGCTTATCTGGAGGAACTAATAAAGGAGACGCTGGCTCATGTTGTTGATGACTAGGTGCATCAATTTCAAGTGCACGAAACTTTAAAGCTTGTTCACGTGTGTGAAGTGCATTGACACATCCCTAAAAACAAGCCATTTGAGTTCTGGAATCGGAAGCAGTGAACCAGCAGACGACACCTTAAGGTCGCTAATCGATCCTTCCTAACGGCGCTGCTTTCAATCTTTACCCTCAATTCCTCCCACCAGTCCCCCCGTACCTCAGAAAAAAGAAACATACTACAAAATCTGTGAAGTTTGCTCAAAGTTGGGAACGACCACTTCTGCAAGATATGGAGAGTATGGGGCGTTTTCATCAAAGTAGACCCATTTCCAGACGCACCTGTCGGTTTTCGTGGTCAGCTATAAATCTCCTGCTGATGATGATGGTGATGATGATGGTGACAGACCCGCGTCCTTCTCTGGCGCTGGATGTCAACATGGCAGTCCTGCTTCCTTTTGACGACAGTTACATGTTCTCCTACCGCCGTGTCGCACCGGCCATAGAGAAGGCCATCAGCTACCTCAACAACAACACACCACTGCTTCGCAAGCACCGTCTTCACGTGCGCTACAACGACACCAAGTGCAACATCGCAGTGGGCATGGACCGCGCCATCAACTTTTTCATCCGCCGGGAGGTAAGTTCTCGTGCACTTGTCTCCGCTTCCTGTAATCACATTAAGATGCCACAACCAGTCCAATTTTATAAACATAACAGGATATCACCCCATCTAAAATTAACTACATTATTTAGACAGACAAATGAAATACCACTAATAATATTCATTATGGGCAGGTATAGAACTCCGTTTTGTGCCACCTACAGCATCTTTGAACAGGAATGCGCTTTTTATACCCAAACATACACGAACAAGAATGCACCCACATGGTAGATACAAATAAAACTTACCCTATAAGGCTACTTTCCCACCCACACCCACACACGCACGCACGCACGCACACAAGCAACCAAGGAGCACACACTAAATGACAGGTTAGGAAACCCGAAAAAAAACCCAAGGTTTCTGAACGTGTCACGGTTACAAAGATTTTGGCTGAATCAAAAGCACACAGTTATTACTGCACCACTGACCCCCCCACCCAATGTTCACATACTCGCACACACACACACTTTCTCTCTCTTACTATCTCTTTTTCTTCTCTCGCTCTCTTCTCTCTCTGACAGGTCAAAACTAATTAACGACTATCTGCAATCAAAACCAAAAACAAACAGAAAAAAAATTGAGACTAGACGGCCACAAGCTAACCCTGAACTACGCAGCACGAGCTGTTACTACGCAAGATAAGTATGTGATGCGTCTATGCTAACATGTGGACTGTGACAAACGTCCTTCAGGCATGCACACTAGCCTGCAACAGCACCTGCTGTGCCTTCGACAAGTAAATACTAATAATACACCAGCGCAAACACAGGCAAGGGTAGATCAGTTCATGAGAGTACAGTGAAGGTTTCGGCTCTAGCTCTAAGATTTATTCATATATATCTCTCTCTCTCACTCCATTTTAAGTTCTTGTTAATTATATCCTGTAAATAAGATGATACTATATATTTATAGTAGAGACCGCTCGTTTCACTGTATTCTTGTGGTTCAGAGTTTTTGTTTATATTTGCCTTACACTTGCCTTTAATGGCTCTAATTAAAGCTAAGTATAGCTTTCATGATAAATCTTGATTTGTTGATAATTATCTTGCCTTAGTTCTGGCACGGCGTAGAACACTAACAAACAAACATTACTAATAAATACAATTTCTAGATATTACTGTAACTTCGTAAAAACAAGTGCCTAATCCAGCCCGCCCCATATGAGAAACTGAATTTTTTATGGATGGCGTGAGTATAATCAGTAGAAATTAACGGAATGAACAATACATCACAGAAAACACTTATTAACGTAAAGCCTGTTACATGTTTCCCTTAATGACCAAGTTCAAACACGTGCATCCCAATCCTGATGAAACATTCGGGATAGTTACAACAAGTCGTATACGAGAGAACTCACTGAAATTTGTCATAACTAGAAAAGTTATTTTGGAGCTTTATGCCAAAGAATTCCTCAGTAGTAGCTTTACCCAGTAATATTTGTGTGAACTAGCTCAGCTTTAAAGCGCAGACTTGTTCTTTGGGTGAAAGTTCGTTTGACTGGCGAATAGCGATAAGAAGGGAATAAGGAGATAATAGCGATAAGAAGAAAATCCTTCCCAGACCTCATGCTTGTTGAAGTGTGGGAACAGATAGGAATGGACTTAACACAAAGGAACCTGTTTTATTTACGATCTTTTTTTTTAAAAGAGAGGGCAGTTAATTATCAGTTTATTCTGTCCTGGGTCCTTGGATGTGTCCTTATCTTTTTTGCACTTTGTGAAATCTTTACTTAAAGGGTAAGAGATATGGCAATCTTTTATGCATAGAAAAGAAAGTTAAAAAAGGCTAAAAAAACTCCTTTGCATCGATGTGTTATATAAAGTGGGGGTTGCATTAAAACAAATATGTTTGAGGTATGTCAAGCCATCTTCTTCCATGATCAAAACCTCCAGCTGATACTTTTAGTGTAGACACATCCCCGAGAGGCAGCAGCGGGATAGTGACCCCCCTCCCCCTGCTTTCAGAATTAATTAATCGCGGTTTCGATTTTAGTGTCCTCTTCTACCAGGCCCACGAAAACAACATTTAATTCTTTTCACTCGGTTTATGATAGCGACATTTAACTACTTCTAATTGCACTTTTTTGTCTCCCGGTTTACTCCCCTTCCAACCTTTTAAACTTGACTTATAAAAAGAGGATTGAAGTTTCTGATGGATGCCCTTAAAATGTCAAATCTCAGAGGGCAAATAACATATCAAAAACAAAAGCAAAATAAACCTTCCGTCCAAAATAATTCCTTATGAGAATGTAACTGAGGGAACAAAAAGTTTCTCCTAGGTAAGTTCACGAGATGTATCTATAGAAGTAAGGACCAAAAGTGAATATAATGGCTGTGGGATAAATCAGTTTCTCGGGGGACAGCTTAAAATTCCTACATATTCTAAGCACTAGCGTGAACTCTAGTAGTGAATTAAGTAGCTAAAGCTAAAATGTTGAGACGTTCAACTAACTTTATCAAAGAGATAAGATTCTTCTCCTTCTTTTAGCCAGACAGCTGTCCACATGACGCCGATTCACTTCATGCTCGATATTTTATCCCTTTTCCCCTTCTCTTGCAAATGCTGTTGATGACAAGACTGTTTGTTGTTACCATCCCAAACATCTAATCCTAGGACTAAATCAAACAAACTTTTCTGTATTTTGTGTCCAGAGCGATATCAATCGTCTCCTATAACCTTTTTCCTATTTTATTTAGTTTTATCTCCCTTTTTATTTTTTTCTCAGTCATTTATTCACCCACCTTCTTTCTAAAACCTTTATCTTTTTCTCTCGCAAAGAATTGATGACCTTTTTTGTTAAGAGAATCTCCTACAGAAAATTATATTGAAATTCTACAAGCGACTCAAATGTTATGGTTATAAAAAAAATCCAATTATTTTTAACAGGTGCACGTTTTCCTGGGACCAGTCTGCGATTTTTCTTTGGCTCCAGTCGCCCGCCAGGCGGGGTTCTGGAACATTCCTACAATCTCCGGAGGCGCCATGGCCAGAGATTTTGTCATCTTTCGGAACACCACCTACACCATGCTGACTAGGGTGGGACCCGTCAGCTTTGGCTCCCTGTCCACTCTCTTGTCCAGTATGTTCCACCATAATCGGTGGCGGAGGATGAAGCTGCTCTACTACAAAGATGGAGTTAAAGGCCAAGACTACCTCATGAAGGGATTTTGCCACCTATCGACTGAATTCGTCGTGTACGACTTGAAAGAGCGAGAACCCAACCTTCATGTGGATTATTATCGTCTGGAGGAGAATAATAACCTCGGAAATGTTCTGAAGGAGGAAGTCGGTTTTGATTTTGCAGGTACGACCCAGCTTCTAATTGATCTTCATTCTTTCTGAAAAACCTATTTTTAAGGCTGAAAGAGTAAATAAAGATTTTAAAATCTACATTTACTCTTTCGGGTTGCAATATTTTTTTTTTTACTATCCATTGATTTAAACGCATTGAAAGCGATAGTTTCTCGGGTTCCGTGGCCCTCTTTGTTATCTCTACCAACTCCCATTTCCCCAGACCACTACCACTACCTACCACCCTAGACAAAAGCAGACCACTACATACATGTCCGTGTTACCGACATATCGCAGTAATCGAAGAATGGCGATGACTGGACGCAGCAGTGTCCTCCTTAGATTCACATATCCTCCTCTGAGAAACTTCTGTCTCTCTCTACCCCTCCCAGCACTCCCAATCTGCCGATTTTTTAGATGAGCTGGATTTTTTTGTAATCAGGTAACGACTGCCGGGTCCCCTCAGTGCCTTACTGCTAAAATTACTTCCTGTTTTACAAGTTTGAGGTGTTCGTTAACTGTAGTAGAATATCATACTGAATAGAAATTATTTATTTTTAATCTTATTTGTTTATATTTAGAGAAAAAAACCACAATCCCACGAAAGGAGGATGATGGTGGAGGCATATAGAGAAAGAAAGAGGGTTGGAGTTTGACATGAGAGGAGAGGGAGGAAAAGACACAATATGTTGTTGGCCACATGCAGGTGCAGAAGTGTAGCGACAGCTTGGTATAGACAAGCTGCTGTTGTACTTACCTGCCAGCCATTGTTCCGCTTGATAAGACAAAGTCGTCTTCCCTCACGTCGGTCAAGGCCGGTACAGCATTGGCTTCCTTGCTGTAAAAATTTCAATTAATATGAACTGAGTCGTGCACGCATGCATGCGGAGACACAGACACCTCTCGATGCATAACAGTCATCGTGAAAAAAGTGAGATCAGCAAAATACTAGTTTATTTATTTATAAATATTTTAGTTAATTGCTTTCTTTCACGGGACTGCTGTTAATAAATCCGTCTACTTTTATCATCCTAGGCTTTCATACACAAAGAACAGCAGTCTGTCATGGAAAACTGTAATTAACAGACTGTAAATAACAGGCGTATCTATCATTTCTTTGCTTCTTCGTTAAACAAACAACAAACAAGAACTACGGACACGATTTATGACACTATCTCCAACCGAGAACCGAAGAAGCCTTGTAGTCTTTCCCAGTGGCCGACAGGTAGACATCGATCTTCTATCTAACTTATTATGCGTACCACCTGTAGGATTCCTCATTATTAACACAGATAAACATCGGCGCTTTAGTCTCTGGTCGCAGCTGAGTCCTTAATAAAAGTTGCCTGGAAAGCCTCTGGGAAGACAGAATGACTTTGATTATGTTAAACAAACTTTTTTCTATTCCTGGGAACAAAGACAAGAATAAACAACAGAAACAGAAACTGAAAAAGAAAACACTGTTCAGTGTCATCCCGTTGAGTACACGTTTAGGGCCATTCATAAGCATAAAATAACAACAGACAGATGCATGGCAGCATGCAGATACATCAGCTTGAACAAGCGGGCTGACACACATGAAGGTAAACAGGGGAACACCTATAGGCATGAACAGGTGAACATACATGGACATTGATATGCGAGCAATATGAACACGTGAGCACACATGAACACTGACATGCGAGCACACATGAACATTGACACAAGAACGCACAACTTGCCTCAGTCTGTTAACGCGTATTCTTACCTGTCGTTGATGCGAGGTTTGAATATGGATGCTTGTATCCCATAGGCCTCGACTCTCAACGCTATTATCGCCTCTCTTTCTCTTTCTGGTGGCCGATGGTCAACGGGACTGAACAAATTGAATAAAATCGAGGGAAAAATATTGTTGACAGGCAAAGTCGACGGGCGGTCTTTCACATCTGTAACCACATCAGGGAGCTTTTCATTTCTCCTTTTATTATTTTCTGTTACCTCGAGAAATATGGATTAGCTCCCTCTTTATTTCTCTCTCACACCATAATTCAGTCTCTCTCTCTCTCTCTCTCTCTCTCTCTCTCTCTCTCGTGTGTGTGTGAGAGAGAGTGTGTGTCTAGAGAGGGAGACATCGCCAGGGAAATTCAGCTGTGATTCACAGGAGAACAAATTTTTGTCTTTTAATAATGTTGCATGAGGAGACGAATGCAAGTCATAAATCAGACAAAACGTGTGGAGTCTTTGTTCTTTACCGTCCTTATCCTTCCCCCTTCTTTCGTTTTGGTGTTGTCGTCACCTTCGCCGGCGTAGCACGATCAGCAACGTCACAGTTGTTGTCGATGTTTCGTCTTACGAAGAGCAGACGTTGTTGGTGTTCTCAGTGCTGAAATAGACACCTTCTGCACTAAAGAAGATAGCATGTTCATAAAGGACTAGTCAGGTGCAAACTTGTTTTTTAATGATTGAGTACAGCTCAGAGCAGAATACTACTTCCCCAGGGCTATGTGAATATACTCTCTCCGTTCCCGAGATGACAACAGACATCACAATCCACCAATAATAAGAAATCAGATTCGTGACCTCAAGTTTGTACACAGATGCGCCTTATTAATATATTGGTCCAAGCTCTCTCACTGGAGGAGGCGCTTACTAAGCGAACGCACCTGTGTGTAGCTGCTGACCTGTTTCTGTGCATGAGTGGATCTCAAAAAAGGGATACTCACCCAAGTTTAAGAAAATGGTATCTTACGCTGACATTAAATCAATCATCTGGAAAAATTGCACCCAGCTAGACCTTAAACGTCATGAGTTATTAGGTAGCAGTATGTCATTGCTGAATGCGCATTTGAAAGCCAGACAACGGACATTGGTGACGTCAGGAATGTATCCAGAATAGCTGAGCTCTACGCGGAAAGCTATCGAGAATGTCAGTTTAGTGTCACAACAGCTAGGTCCCTGTATTCAGACCTGTCAGCTTCTTTTGTTGCGGGCCCATCATTGCTAGTTGAGGCGATCCTTTTAGAAGGTGGCCAGTGCGCTTTTATGAGGTTTGTAATGGCCTGCCGCATACAGACAATTTATTCTGAAGGAAAGAAATACTTCAGAATCTTTTGCACGCGCTGTTGTAGCAGAAGAGCGATGTGCTGTCTTCTTGCATTTGTCTGTTTCAAAGCAGACCTGAAACTTGAAACACCTTTATCACGCCATGCTTTTGGATTGGCAAAGCTTCATGCATGAACTAGCACTTGCCATACAATACTAAAAAGAAAAGTTACATTTGCCGACGCAACGTCTGTCAGAGTTTTTGTTCTGTACAATGAAAACTGAATATTTTCATGTTTGCAGACGCATGCAATAAAAGTGTGATTGGAATAATGATAATGAGCTTTTAGATGAGTTGACACACCTGTCCTCTTGTGTATACCCATGTGCATTTGTGTGTGGCCTACGGGATAGTGAGAGGGTCTGGCAAGAGGAAGCTGCCGTGCGTGATAATAGGCTGGTTTTTTTTAAATTACGAGTTTTGTCATATTATCTTCTAACCTGTACAATACACAATCGATATACAACAAAGATTTGTGCAGCCACATTCTTCAGACCATAAACATCCTTCAGACCAGAAAAATTCTGATTGCAAGAATACTGTTAATTACCCGAGGCACACGTAGAGCAACTACCCTTCTGTTGATTTTGTAAACCGAAATTTTTTTTTTTAAAAAGAGAAACAGTATTTTTATTTAGTTTTTAGTTCTATAAGCTTTGCGTTTCACGTTGTCATTCAGGGAGACGACTTTTTAGTGAATTCAGGATACCAAAAAAAAAAAAGAAACAGTTGACTAGAGATGGCTATGTTTTTGACAGAATTATTCCTAAGACTTAGAAGGATTTCTTTATGCTTTTCGAAGCAAACAAATCTTGAATTTCTCAGTCTCATTTTTTGATTCGCTCACGGTAAAAGTAGTCTAATAACTGTCTGTCAACATGACAAGCAACTTAAACATTTATAGGAGGGTTGTTAATATTTTGTATGGGTAGGCTTGATGTCGTTATGCAACAAATATTCAAAAACAGCCGTTTCTAGGAATGCTAGTTAAGCATTATGACAAAGATCACATCTCAAAGTGCCGTTACTCCGACGATAAAGTGTTTTCTTGCGTTCCTCCCATGTTCTAAAATATTTGCACATGCCTGCTTAGTGTGTGCACACTCATGTAGATGTAGATTGCTGCTGTGTCCACTTGCAATCACCAAAGGTTCTTGCTGCTCCCTTAACGACTGTGCATTTGGTTCAAGGCATCGTATCGAACCCTTAAAAGCTGAGTTCCGCTTCGCAACGACCTTAGCAGGGTGGCGTATGGGCCATTGGACTTCAGGTTGCTGTCTCTAATAGCCATCGTGCGCATCCATGTCAGCTTTACAGATGTCGGACTACTGACTTTTTTCTGTTATAAACGGCTGTAGCAGCAGGTTTTTAAACAAACAATAGCAAAATGAGAAAAACAAAGCAGCAACAGATCAACTTCACTTTAGAAAAACCTTAGCCGTTCATCAGTGTTTCCTAAAAATATGTTTCACCAGTGGAATTTAATAGCTTTGAGGCTAATTTAGCAAAGATGATGCAATAAAGCGAAATGGGCAGATGTGCTTGCTAAAATGTTAAAAAAAAATACAGACCCTTCGCATACGATTGACTGAATCACCACTTATTATATTATTTAAGACGATTGCTAACGTGAATGCGATGCTAAACTCATTAGTTAGCATGCATAAAGACTAAAAAACGATTGTCCATACCGTGTCCACAAGTGTTTGCACAATTGTGTGTTCCACGTGTGGTCAACGTCAACCGTCCCTCATACTTATGTCTCACCATTGTCACCATTGGGGAATTCGACACAGACTACCACAATGTTATGTATGTATGTCTGTGGAATAAAAACTTCCTTATATATGTGTATTAAGTACAGATATATTATTTTGAATTTACATTGTATGCGATTAGGTTAATCAATAGGTAAATGTCAGCGTCCCTGAACGAATGAAAGAATAAATAGTCTCGTGATAACTTCTTTTGAGGTATTCATGGAGCTAGAAAAAAACTAGCTACCAAGAACAGGTTAGTCCATTTTAAAAATAAAATTTTAGGAACGCACTAGTATTTGGTAAGAGGAGGTCATTTATGAGCTGCACTCGAGTTAGATTGACGCGCGACTGCGGATGCTTTTTTGGCGGGCAAGAGGTTAATGGGCATGCGTGGAATCGGTGCAGCGCCAGAAGCTTCTGGATACAGACGAGATTTGCCCGCTGAAAGCCTCTCCACGAGTACCAGACTAGCCCAGGAAATCTTTTGCAAACGCACCGACATTCCGTATTTCGAGGAGGAGAAAAAAAAGAGCACAGCGTCGACTGATTTTCTTTATTTTCATCCTCCTCCTCCTCCTCCTCTCTCTCTCTCTCCTAGATGTCGTGTGATTGAAAATTTCCTCTACCTCCTAGCCTCAGCTACCGAGGAAAGCCGTACGGTTGGTGCCGTGCACACCACCACACACAGCGTAATCACGTGGCAGCGAAGTAAAGGAGGGTTAGAGGTCAAAGAGCACAGCAGGCGTGCAGTAGTGAATGCCACCTCCTTCTGGTGAAGACGCTAAGACAACCGCAAGTCACGTTGTAGTAAGAAAGTTTGTAAAAGACCATCAGGACCAACACATAGCGTTGACAGTTTTGTCGCCTTCTCACGGATCTTCTTCCCTCGCTTTCAACATCTCATTTAATATTCCTCCCTTTCCACTGCCCTCCCCCCCCCTGCCCTTATACATTCCGCAAAAAAGTTAGAAAAGTACTCCAGCGAGGATGTTTCTTTAGAAAAAGTCAACTAGCACGCCGGCAGAATGACTCAGGCGAAATCTTAGCTGCGTGCTGAAAAATAAAACCCCCTGTACTTGGCGCACCTTTGGTGAAACTCATCAGTTAAATTCACTGTCGGTGTAGGCCCAGGGGGAGGGGGCGCGGGAAATGTTCCTCTTCTTTTTAGCGCATCAACGTCGTCAGGTGTTGAATGACATATCTATCACTGCTTTCAATTATTCGCATTAAGATGTACTTCTCTCTCTGTTTATCACTGTCTTCAACACTCTCTACTCTGGTTATTCATCGTTTTACTCTGTGTATGAGAGAGAGAGCGTGTGTGTGTACAGAAGCTAAAGCATATACATTATATCTATAGCTCATGTAATAAGGATTGTATTAGTTTATGAAAATCAGAACCAAGAAAAAATTTAGGACACATAAGAATTGTTCTTGTATATACCTCCTACACGAACTCTCTCTCTCTCTCACACACACATTCACCTACACATGTCTAGCAAGCACGTTCGCGCACGCACACACACACACAAACTCGCACGCACACAAATAAACACATTGCAATAAACAGACTAGAGCACGCATGCGTACACACATAAATACTCGCACAGGTTTGCGTGCACGCACACACATTCACTGTCTGCATACAGCGGCTAGGAACAGGTTCCGGAGCGCACGCGCGATTAACGAGCTGAAAGTGTGTTTGTCCTCGCTGCTCAAACGCCTCTGTAACTGAGCTCGTCATGTGCACGGCAGCGCGCATCCCAGGATTCCTCCCTCAGCCTTATTTGCTGCAAAGAGGAGCGCACTGCGTGTTCTCGTGGGTTCTCGCAGCGAGAAACCGAGAATCGCCGACAAATGCGGATCGAATGAATCGAAATGTACCACACGCCATTCTCTGTCTCTCCGAGTCTCTCTCTTTTGTCTCTCGCTCTCTCCCTTAGTTTGCCGTGGGTATAGTTTATTTAGTATCATCTCTCATTTCTGTTGTGCCTGATGGGATTTGGGGGGTTGTCCTGGGCTTGTGTGTGCAGGATCAAAGGAAACATGAATATTTTATGGATATCGCTGATGTACTCTTACAGCCTGCATCACAGTGTGCTACTAACACTGATCCCTGTAGTTCGACTGCCAGTAATTAACTATGCGAGAGTCTCTGTGGGACTTTTTCTCATTCTTTCTCCCCCCGCCCCCTCACTCATTTTGTAGTTCTACACCACTGTCATTTGCAATTGTATTTTGGTGTAAATTATTCCGTGCTTGGTGTATGTCCGCATGTGTGGACACCTGCATATCCAATATTTACCTCTATTCACACCTTTTCAAATAAAGACACAGCTATTGATGATTCATTCATAGCGATAAATACGCAGGACAGACACGCACACAAATTAAAGTAATACAGTCCTCATATATTGAAGTTGTATTGTTTTTCTTTCCCAGTCGCACCTGCAGCTACCCCTGTCGCTGAAACCACTTACATGAAACCTGTCATCATCCAGCCACCCTCCGTTTCTCTTTTGCCGTGCTGTGCTGACATAGCGTAAAAATAACGGTATCGACTAGCCAGTCTCCGTTATCTATATCTCTGTCCCTCCTTTTCACACCCAGTCACGCATGCACGCACATGAAGAGAGGGGAGCACACACTAACACGAGCAGTCGGACACAGGTGAATCCTAATGAAATGAGCAGTCAGCACCTCTCGAGACATGACTGCGGCAGCAGTGGGCGCCCCCTGAAGTGAAATTACTCACAGCCCGTAGCACCACCGTGAAGTAACGGTCAGGGCCCACGTGCTCGCCCCGGATGTGACGAAAACCTCGCTTCTCCTACGTGGAGTGAAGCGGCTGGCGATACGCGAGGGAAAAGAGTGCGTTTGACTGGAACTTGTGATGACGACATTGAAATCCCCGGAGTAAAGAGAGAGAAGGAGGTATTGCGAAACCCTGTCCTTTCAGCGCAGGCTGCAAGCGCAATGGGTCCTCCCCCTCAAACTCCATATTTCCTCAACCATTAGCTCATTGACAGAAGATTTACGCAGAGGTTACTACCCTTACTGTGCCGGTCTGATCCTGCTAGCGGCTTCGATCTCTGAATCGTTGCGAAAGGTGTGTTTTGTGGGCTTGAATGAGACATCACTTGGGTGAAGTAAGTAGGGAAGGACAGCAAGGCTGAACATGGAACCGTATAAATGCGAGCAGAAACGCTCTCAAATTCAAGCAAATTAACGAATAAGAAAAATAGAATGACAAAAATTAAAAACAAACAAAGTGGGATATCAGGGTTGACATCTCAGGGTTTTTACAGAAAATCGGACAAACTTGAAGTTAAGTAGACAAAACACAGTTGACACGATATTGTAATTTATAGGGACATCAACTTTCTTTGAAAAAAAATTCAGCTGATTGCCTGATTCCAAAGGTTGATTTCCTTGGTCTTCCAACGAACAGCTCAAATAAACGTGTGACTTGTTTCTAATGCGTAGATGATCTTTGCTGCTTTCTTCGTCCTTCCCTCTGTCTTTATCGACTGATCTGTATGTGTCTCCTTGTCTTTGTCTCTCTCTTCGTCGGGCGCACTAAGCACGTGTGTATGATCTGTCTTTTGTCGTTCGTTCTGAATAAAGATGTCAAAGGGAGGGGCTTACTTGTAAAAACCTTATGCTCCCATTATTTTCTAATACACACTTAATACTTCGCATTCCCATAAATTTCGCAACACTTAAGGACACCGGGTTCGGTAAGCAATCTACTTGTTTACTGAATATCTTGCGACCATTTTAGAACGACAGACCAATCCCAGCTTCCTTTTTGTCATAGTTACTCCTAGAAATTCTCTGCAGTTTACTAGTAGTTCTAAACATTGTCAGTGTCACTTGACTTTATATCGATAGTATTTTCCTAAGATTTTTTTCTTCATTAGTTAAAGGTAGGATGACACCTTTTGTGGAAGGTGTGGCCATAAGGTCAGGTATTACTTGAGAGAAGCCTGTGTTGGCGGTTTGAGAGACATCTATCGCACGGTTAGAAGCCTTTTTTGGATTCGTTGTTATGGCAACTGCCGCTTCAGTTTCCGCTTGGCATTTACAATCCAATGACATTCTACAAATACACACTAGCAGTGACAGTGTTCTGAGATGGGGAAAAGTATGGCAAGAATAAATCTTAGACGCTTTTCTGGACATCTGAAAGTGGTTGTCAAGGATCAGAAATAAAATCTGTTAATAAACGTTTATGAAAGGGATGGACCAGTACAGTACAGCTTTTGGTCTCGCTCATTTGGTTCCGTCCAGCGTACTTTAGATGTTTTGAGGTTTATTCGAAGACTTTCCCTAGTAATGTTACAGAGAGACAACTTGACCATGACACGAGAAGGCCGTTTCCTCCACTTGGCAAAGCCTTGCGTTGAAAAGTTTTACAATGTCAGTTTCTAGTAAAATAACAAGACAAAGTTGTCGTCGATAAAAATTACTATTATTAATCTTCACATTTGTCTTGCTGCTTTCTTACAGAGAGATTTCCTTTCTGTCTTGTCTGGCCCTCTGTAGGAGAAAAACCCAGATTTCATTGGAATGGTAATGTGTTACTATCACTAACCACATTGTCTAAACATTTTCGTTTTTTTGTTTGTTTGTTTGTCCCTTTCCTATATCTCCTTCCCATCCTATCTCTCTCTTATTTTCTTCCATGTCCTAATCGTCTTCCTTTTTCTTTTTTGTTTTCTCCCGTCTTGCTCTCTTTCTTCTTCTCTATTTTCTCCTCCGGGTCTTTCTCTTGTTCCATTCTTTGTCTTTTCGACGTCTACTTCAGTTACAGCTCCCAAATGTCGTTCCTCCAAGCTCCTTCCTCCGCTGTTTCGCCTATATACTTTTCTGAGACCCTAGCTTTCTCTCAGCCATCCAGGCACCATTGCCACGACGATTTAAAGCTTTTTTTCTTTATGAGGACTAATTTGTGTTATTGCTAACTACAGACTGAAGACAGCTGTGTTCGAGCCTTCGTTCCCTTTATCGAATGCCTGTAAAAGATCCTTTTATTATCATACATGTGCAAGAAACGTTAACGCACTTACTTGCCAACATCTTTTTGACAAGGATCGCGACAGCAACAGTAGCAATGCCTGAGCTGGACAGGGTCTGCTGCAGTCATAACATCAGGTTTACTACGAAACATCATCTTTACAAGTCTACCGATGTGAAGGGACTGTTTGCTAATACCGAAAGGACAATCTAGGCATTCGAAAACAATTGTCTGAGGCGGATGTTGTGGACTGCTTACAGATAACATAAAACCAATGACTTTGTACGAAGCATGGTCGCCACATTCGTAGGACACCAGAAACCTTTATTTACAAAAATCAAACGGCGTAAGCTGGTCTGGTTTTACCATTTTGACCCGTCACGACCCTTTGTCAAAAATTCGTCAAAAATTGTCCTTTTGGGTACCTTGGATGGTGGTCGACGTATCGGTGGCCATAGAAAGAACTGGATTACGATCGTGAAGGAGTAGATTGATCGTCTTGTGCAGGACCTACTCACCATCACCCAAGACAGGTGTGTGTGTTGGGCCTTGTCACCTGCCGTGTTTATCCATGTGCTTCTCTCAGCGATAGGTGACAATCAAGTGACGAATGACTAAAATAATGACTGCCATATGATTCTTACTGTCGTTGTGACATACTCCGTACCACTGCACAGTCAGACTGTCTATCGTGAGATCGGGAGAAGTGCTCGCTCGTTTCAAATTATCTATTTTTTTAAATTAGACAGACGACAAAAAAATTGCAGACACACAAGAGCAATTCTAAGTGGAAAAGACGATGTCCAAGGACATGACTGCTTTTTTTCGGTAGTAGTAATAATAATATAAAAAGCGCTTTTCCCTGTGTGGATGCGAAGCTCAATGTGCCATGAAAAAAACGAACAAAAGATCACACAACGAAAAAGAACCATAAGAGCGGCGCATCAAAAAACAAAAAACAAAAAAACAACATTACTTAGATTAAAACCACTCTTCTTATTTTCAGGACCCTGCCTTTAAACTATTTAGTCAGACCTTGACCAGTGCAGTGAAAGCTTTCATGATTATGTTGGTTTTTCTCTGGCTTTCTTGAGGCGTGTTTGGTTTGTTAAATCCTGTTCTAACCTTTAATGTTTCCTCATGCGTACACAGGCCAACCCCTCTCCCCCAAAAAAACCTGGCAAAAGAGGTGTTGTAGTATAGAATGTTTATCAGGAATCCAGTCGATTAATCATCTCAGGAAGTTCTTTGATCGCAAAGACGTCGTCGTGGCTGATGATGAGGATGTCTTTAGAAGAGAAGGAAACTAAAGTTAGAGAAGTGGTGAATTGTTTGTTTATTTCTCTGTTCCTTGAAATTACGCGGGAAGGTATGTTTGTGATGGAGGGGGGGGGGGGGGCAATCACAAGATGCTGCAGATGGCAGGACTCGCTACCGCAGCCTATATGTTTCAGGTGCCCATACATTCTTCAATCAATTGATGGCCAATGCATTGCAGGCACTGACACGTGGGCAGTAATCTTGTCGCACGCGTGCAGAGGTCAGGCTAGTGCAGGTCAGCTGGTCCGTTCATTTTTTGTGAACACATTCTTCTTTGTCCGCCTCTCCCTTTCACTCTAGTATGTCTGATCTCTTACTCAGACTTCACAACCGAATACTATTAGTGCTATAAAAATGACAATGACCAACTTTATTAATCCCAGTGGGCAGTCATGCTCGGGAACTGTGCTCAGACACAAAAATAAACAAAGCAGTAGCTTATTGCTTTCTCGTCCATTTGTTCTTAATGATTTCATGACCAGTAGAGCGGTGAAGTATATTTTGTAAAATGTATTTGCTGACTATTTATAAAATGAACACTCTGTGTGTGTGTGTGTGTGTGTGTGTGTGTGTGTGTGTGTGTGTGTGTGTGTGTGTGTGTGTGTGTGTGTGTGTGTGTGTGTGTGTACTAGGATCCAGTAATTTTCTTCTGCCTCTTTCTCCCTCTTCACTTGATTTGTATTTGTAAAGCGCTCATGTGATCTGACACAGAGAAGTTTATTGGGATTTGCGCTGGACAAAAGTAGTAGACAGCATATTCACTTTCATTTGGAACAAGCATACTTGTGGTCCTTTTGAATGAACGCCAAATAAGTGGTGCAGAGTGATTGCAGTCATCATCAGCATCGTCGTCATCATCATCGTCCTTATTATTTGTCTTTCTGTCACCACTTGCTGCCTAATTTCCTTTCTTGCCAAAAGTCATCCAGACGCTTATTTCTTTAGGATTATGTGTGCCTTGGTTATGTACCGAACCATTATTATTATTGTCCTAGAGAGTTAAGACTTGTTGATTTTTCTTCTTACTTGTATTTCTAATGTAAACTTTACATCGAATTGATCATCACACTATTACTGGTATCAATGAGATCAGTCTAGCGAAAGGTTAAGAGAGGCATTTTTTTATATAAGTGCAAAAAGTGCGTGAAAGGAAGAAGGAATTTTCTGCGATGCGTTTCCTTTCTTTTCTTCAAATATTTGCTCGGTCATGAAGGTGTTCAAAGGGATTCCGGCTAGCCTTGAGGCGCCGAATTAATGCAATGCGCGCATCATTGGAGAGATGAAAGAGAGCTTACCCCGAAAAAACGAAAGATAGAGCACAGGCTATTCTTAGCCCGAATCACAAAAAATATGGCTAGGTTCACTAGGTACACACTCCTCGACGAAGCAAAAATGCCATCACCATCTTTTAATTATTTCGTTAAGATCAGAAGAAAATAAATTGAACACGCAAGGGATGCAAGCATCCTCATCATTCAAGGCGAACAGATTCAAGTAGTGATAGACAATATTTAGAAAAAAAACTTTGCAAGTTCTAAATAAGCCAAGAAACATTTAAGTTTGCTGTTCCTTGAACAAATGTAGAGAAATGTCTGACCAAATTTGGCAGCGTTATTCATATATCTATCATGTGAAATCTTGACCAATCTTATGGGAAAATATGCTCTATATGCGCTGTAATGGGTCAAGTTTGTATATGTTATTATGGTAAGATCCTTTGTATTGTACTCTGCAGATACTAGTTACTCTTTTTGACATGTAATTGTTATCATAATCCAAATGATGCCTACTGCCTGCCGATAAATGTTTACAAAGGCAAGGTGTGTTTATTTCTACAAAGGCCTTACGTGCCTGACAACACTTTATGTTTGCTTTGGGACCAGTGAGCTGTAAAATCAGAAAATACATCCTAAACGATCAAAGACATAATAGGTTAAAGTCAAAACATGATTGCAGGCTCACGCTTTTTAGTTGAATTACTGCATTCATAAAGCAAAAATTATAACTGCGTTACTGTAATGTCGATAGACCAGATTAAAATAAACAAAAATAAACAAAGATAAGTACATCCTAGAAGCGTCATGAGAAAAGAGAAGAAAACACCGGAGTGAAGAAATATATTCTGCTCTTATGTTTTCAGACCTTTCCCGTGTATAACTCATATTATTTTTAACATGTTGCTTTTGCTGCATTTGCAGATACTTCCGTGTTACAGAAAAGTTCATCTTAAATCAGTTTATTTAGCCGTTGGCTGTTGACAACCGTTTCCTTATTAGAAGGATGTGCTTTTGCATGTTCTTTCGATTATTAATTACTCTTGGGAAAAATCAGATCCGAGCATAAAATGAGACTTGTTTTCAACTTTCATTTGTGCATCTTATATCTTTCATACCTAGTAAAAATCACGAGTTAAAAGAATTGCTTGCGAAAGGATGCTGTAAATTACCTTTCACAGCGAGTATATTGAAAGGCGACTGATGTTCGACAAGCTCCCCTTCGCGAGTCAGATCAAGATTCTTTTCTTTGCCTCATCTCGGGCCGTAATTACGTGACATCTGTAATATGGAGGAGGCCGTAATTGGTCAGCTCTTTTCCTTTTACCTTCGTCAACCCCGTGGGATTCCTCAGATCAAAGGCTTTCGACATGCAGCGAGATTAGAAGCACTGTAACAGGCTTTCTGTTGAGTGAAGTTCTTTGTCGACTGTGCAAAGAAGCTATTCTTACCCCCCCCCACACCTAACACACACACACACACACACACACACACACACACACACACCCCAGGGGTCTCCACCTCCTTCCCACACACCTCCCCTTTCCCCAAGCTGCAACTGTTAATACTAAAGGGGGAGACAGAGGCGTGGACACTCCTTGCCAGGCGCAACAGTCCAGACACAAAAGGACTGGACTTACCGAGAACTAACTTGATTTGCGAAACCCTGACTTCTGGCAAGGCACCATCGATCGTGTTAGTGGATTAGACCAGGAAGAAAGGAATGGAGAAGAAAAGATTAGGAGCGGAGACTTTAGCGGAAAGGAGACAGACTTTGTGAACAAACATCATTTTATTATCTGACGTAGGTCAACTCAAATAATAATAATAATAATGTTTGTTCTCCTGATAATCATAAAATAATAATAAGAAAAGTAAGAAGACTATAAACAATAGAGAAGAAGAAATTTAATGATACAAGTAATAAAGAACCAATTATACTTCTACTGTTACTACTAATAATAAGATTCAATGCGATATTACAATTTTTACGTAGATGCCCTGAAATACAGTAAGACACACAAAACTGTCGCAGATTAGTAAATTCTAGTGATTTATTCAACACATTTTCGTACATCACATGTTACACGTTGTACAGTTTTTTTTAGAAATGTTAATTCAGCTTTCTCGTTGTATCGGTAAATTATTATCAGCTTGATCGATAAAATACAAATCAAAATTTTAAAATAACAATAATTTAATAAAATAAATTAAAGAACTAGGAGTAAGATGAAGAGAAGAGGAAAAGAGACTGGACTAGCAAATCTAAGAAACTGACTAAAAGTGTTTGAAAGCATGAAATTAGTAGAATTAATTATTGGTAGTCGAAGTCGAAACTTCGCTGCTATCATCAATATTATCAAAATAATTTTAAACAACAAGCAAATATAGTGCGTCGCTGACTACCTGCTGTTGTCTACGTTTAGAATAGAGTTAATTTATACTGCTTTCTCTCTCTACAATTTGCAAAACTACTTCGAAAACGATGTAATTTACTTTTAAAAGGCCGGGGGCAGCTGTCGAGGAAACAGGAGAAGGATGCTAGTCTGCCCTTGAGAGTGATGAGGTATGGTTTGGGTGCAGCTATGTCATGTCCGCAGCATCTAACTTTTCAAAATCTTTAACCCTTCATTTCAGACATGTTCCAGTTTTGACACTAGCTACCTCAGGCAACTGAAGGAGTGGTGAAATTTTCTTCAGTTCCTCTCATGTACTTATGTCTGGATTCTCCTTTCTCACTTAAATGTCAAGTTCTTACCCCTCATCCCCAAGCGCTGTCGTCATGATATCTTTTCGAAAAGGAAAACAACTTCAAAGACGACATACTTCCTATCAAGTAGATAGAAAAAATTATAAAAATTATTTTGAAACCATTGGATTGATAAAAGATAGACAAACCGAAAAAGCCAACGAAGAAGGAAATAAATAGCGAACATAGAAAAGTTTACTCTGCTTTTTCTATGTTCGAAGTTTTGCATGTATGCAAGTATGTGCGAATATCATACCCACATTCAACGCTTGTGCACAGTTTATAACAACTTTTGTCTTGCTCTGCAGACATTTTTTTAACACACAATTGATTTTATTTCACGCATTTTCTCTCTGTACAGGCATTTCTTACACACACTTTCTCTTCTGACACGCACCTCCTCAGGAACCCCCCCCACCCGCCACCCCATCTTTCCTCCAGTCCACCTAGAAGTGGTGGGTACCTGAGGTATCAGGGAACACAAAAACGGCGGCGCTAAATACTGTGAACCACTTATATTTTACGGTCTAGAAATGTTTACGTAAATATTTTTTCAGCGCTTGCTCTACAGGAGGTTAACAGTTGCATGTAGTATGTTCTGCACTTTACAATCTTTAAGCTTAGCGAAGGGCTGACAGAATTCAGTTCTCTGCATCACACGGAGCGCAGTTGTATGCTTAATAGGATCAACCACTCACAGTAACAGTAAAAGAGGAAAATGAGGAAAACAAGTTTGGTGATGGTCTAACATTCAAAGAAATGGCTAACTCGCTCTCTTACCGTTCATTTAATCAAAAAGTAAGTAAAGTTTGCTGGCGCGGATGGCTGGTAGCATCCGTCCGCCATGTTTCTTTTAAGTGCCACTCCCCAATGATTTTAACCTCAGCGAGACCGTGACAGCTTGCTGTCTGCTCTCCTAATACAGTTAGTTGTGGTATATCAGCTCTATCAGGTCAAAGGTCATGGTGTGATTGTCAGTCTCTTCTGACTCCCCATCGAAAATTGGCCTTCTGTTTAGTTCGTTACGTATCTGCTAGTGATACATATATTATTTTCTTGATTTGAATTCTTGGTTTACCAGTTTTCCTGCTCGCTTGCTTGTTTCAAGCCTGGTCCATTAATTATTGGTTATATATCTATAAAACATCATGTTTTTGTATTGCTGGTTAACAGACTATGTCAACAACGTTTGTTTCATTTAGAGGAGCTAATAAAAAGAAAATAAACATAAAAGAATTTGAGAGTGATTGACATTTTAGAATACGTAGTAATAATAGGAGAACTTGGATAGCACTGTTTCTTACGGAAGCCAGGCTCACCGCGCTCTACAAACCTACTCGTACTTTACAAACTGTTAGATGTCCCATCCACCAGTCCCATCTCTCCCCAAGGCCCCCTTTACACACAAATATTCCCACAGTCTAAGCAAAGCCATAAATGAAAACTAGTCCTAGTCAGACACAATCATTTGTTGAGATTAACAAGTCAAAAATAAATTATCGGGAAAATGTGAAATAATTCATTTCATAGAAATATGTGACGTTATTTCCATCGATAGAGGGGTGGCGCGCGTGCAAACACACACACACACACACACACACACACACACACACACACACACACACACACACACACACACACACACACACACACACACACACACGAGATTAAACGGTTTCCATATCTCGTACAAAAGTTATTTATAGTCTCGGAAGCAAAAACCTGCTCATCTCACTTGATATACCACTAAACTTGTGTAACAACGAGAGTTTACTGGTGGCTTTCCCAGGCACTTCAGTAAACCACTCAATGGCGGTCTTAATGGTAATCCGACTGGCCATTTGTCTGTTATCTGAAAGCTCTCAACGTCATCTAGCCGCGAGTCTTACGACTTGGAGTCTCGCGGTTCGGATTGACTAGAGGGCCTCCATGATGTAGAATCCAGACTGGCAGGCCACTAGTCACTCCACCAGCTCGTGGAAGGCTCGGCAGAAACTGGGTCGTCCTAACTTCCCGCCGATCATTGTTCGTCGTCGCTCAAGATCGATGAGAGCGGGCTCCCCTGGTATTTCCCATCATGCACTTGGTGAGAGAAGGATTTTTTTTCCCTTTGGTGTCCCAACCGTTTTCTTATCATTCCATCGTTCAGCTAGTAATTATTGCCAGCCTTTTGGTTCTTCTCCCAGAAGAGCTCGCTCTTTCCTGAAAGTCGACTCGAACGAAAATGGCCTGGCCAGAAAATTTGTGGGAATGCAGAGGAACCCACAGAGAAAGCATGCGTGCGCTCCCGTCTGGACCAGATCTGTCTTTGCTGGTCATAAACTCCTCCTCAAAGATCACAACACTTTGCACGCTTCTGCCAGCACAGCAGTGCTTTCTCTTTCCCTTTTGCTCTCGCATCTGTTTTCTGACCAGCATTTAAGAAAACATAAACTTAATAATTTCTCTCCAATTTTAATATAAAAGACAACATTGACGCCATCTTGTACGGAAATAAACTCCAATCCTACATTTTGTTGTGTAAACAGTTTCCTTACAAAACTGGAAAAAAACATGACCAAGAAGAGATGGTGTCAGCTCAAAGTCTCGTGGTATTTGTTGATGGATCGATCCTGAAATGTGACACATGATGATGCACTGCAAGGAAACACACGGTCTTCGTCTTCTCCTGGAGTCACGCACATTCTTTGACATACTCCTCCCGCTAGACTTAACAAGTTTTCAGAGAGTTTATGTACTCCTCCCTGTGCGGTCACACTTTCTTTCCTTGGTGACACGTACTCCTTCACACAGTCACGCAGTCCCTAAGAGCCCAGTTCTCCTCCCTTGGAGTGGTGTACTTCCCTGTTGTAGTTACCCATCCCCTTTACTTGGCCTCACGCATCTCCAGAAATGTGCAGGGATTACAGTCTTTCTCTGAAGCTGTACTGTCTTGTGGACAGTCGGACTGGGGCTAAAACAGGGAAAGGCCGAGATTTTTTTTACTGAAAACAGTCTACAATTATTTTTTTTATTAAAGTCTGTTGCTGTTATCTCGCTTCCAAGGACTCAATCATCATTTGTTAGAATTAAAATTTAGTACTTGATTTTAAAATAAATTCATAATTTATCTTTTAATATGTATGTATGTATGTATGTATGTATGTATGTATGTATGTATGTATGTATGTATGTATGTATGTATGTATGTATGTATGTATGTATGTATGTTGCTTTGGTTTTTTTTTTAAACTACTAGACTTTGAACAAAAGTCTATAGCCGTTCCGTCTTCTCTAACTATACTTTCGTTCATCGTGCCGATATATTAATGATTTAATATATGAATGATTTAATATTCAGATATAAGAGGCCCGGTCTTATCGAAACGGCATGACATTAGGATTGATGAAAAAAAAGGCTAAAATAATGCATTAAATCGTTGCCTTGCCAGGTATCTGAGCTGGTAATTCGTGGAAGGCTGTAACAACACAGTTGTCTTTTAACTAACAATGGTGAGCTCGTCTTCAAAGGGATGCAGGCAGCACAGATTCTATTGTACTTGTTTGAGTGTCAGAATACATAGCATCTCGAGATTATCGATTGAGTGACGTATCGCCGGTGAAAGAAAATGTTTTCTAAATATTTACTAAAATATGCATGACCTCCAGTGTCTCAGTGTAGGGATGGAAAAAGTTCTTGCGATCTATTTTTTTTTTCTCAAATGAAAGAAAACTCCAGAATTCCGCATTGCAGACTTCTCTTTGTAGAAGTCTCTATGGTGATAACATTTTTTTCTTCCCCGTTTAAAGAAAAATGTCTTTGCTCGTCTGACTTATAAACAAATGCGAGCTCACTTATTCCTTTACTGAAAAATCAGCAACTATAAAAATAACACACGACATCGAATGATATTATGAGAAAGTGTATATTTCCAGATGTTAAGATTCATATTACATCAACCCTATCAAACATCAATTCTTACACAGTTAAAATAACAGTAAATAATCTAAAATATTTTTCCTGGTAATGAAGAAGTTCTTGCAAATAGTTGCACGCCACTCACACACAGCTGCACACCCGGAAAAGCATACAGAGAGACTTGTCATCTCGTCTGCTCAGTTTTCTTACCCTTTCGAGCACGATTCCTGGTTTGCCATGATACTAGAGAAGTGATTCGAAGAGACATTATGCTAATCTAATCCTACCCATAAAGATATGTTTTACGATGTTCGCAAAGTAACAGTAACGCTTTGCTTGATTAACAGGGGTGGAAGCGCTGGGGTTTATCTGGAAGTTAACTCGCCGACTTCTAGCCAGCAGAATGGCTGATCTTCACGATCACGTAGTTTTTACGTGACGCGAGGCGGGTACGAAGGTCACATCATCTTCCCATCTCGTAGCGGACGATGACGTAAGCCCTCCCCTGTTCTTTCCCCCCTCCCCTGATTGGCGGGGAGCTAATATTTGCCCTCGTTTTCAGCCGTGATCGCCACCAACCCCAGTGTCCAAAGTTCATTTCCTGCGGCCACCTCTCGAGATCGGCGCGCACCCCTCGCTGAGGAGCAGGAAAAGTCTTGCATGTAGACCCCGAGCATCAGAGTCTCTTCTTCATTCGTGAAACACTTGTGTTTCTGTCACAATCGTTGAATTTTTGAAACTTTTTTTTTATTTGTGAATAGAACCTGTTACGTGGTGTCTCAGGATAGCGACAACCATTCCTTCTGCCAGCCCCTCCCACTTCGCTGCTTGTTAGCACGACATTTCGCTTGGTGTTTATTCGCTTTGACACCAGGCCAGCTTCATCTCTGTCTGTTTTTTCTGGAGGAAAAAAAAAGAACAATAAGGATGATAATCAAGCCCCCATGCGCGGAAAGATGATTCTCAGGAACATGAATGTCTTTCCCTGTCTAAGAGTTGTTTGAAACTTGCGAGAAATTCAGCATGCACGCAAACACATACACACGCGCGCGGACGCGCCTTTCCAACATTTGATGGGTATGTTGTACGTCCAGCTTTACCTCATATCGCCTTCAGTCTCCCTTCACGACTTAGCCTGTTGTTTTTGTTTTCCACAGTTAAAATAATAAACCGTGAGACCAATAGTAAGACAACAGTTGAAACATGAGACGAACAGTAACACACAGACACTAACAAAGACACGATGAGACAAACAGAGACGCATTTCATGATACAAAAAATGAGACAGTGGGGAAAATTATGAAATGACTATTCAAATAAACGGCGGTGTGCAGACAGAGACGAACAACAAGATGAACACTGAGACAAGCAGTGGAACGATTAGTGCAGCAGAGAGGCCAACATAAGGCAGTGAGACGATAACAGAAAGAATCAGAGACGCAAACAGTAAAACAAACAGTAAAACGAACAGAGACAAACAGTAACATAAAATGTTCAGGGAACAAGCATTAAGACTGCAAGAAAGGCAGAGAAAGCCTTTGTGGAGCTAATCCTACACTAAGGCAAGCGTGAGGACTTAGACGTAGACTCTAAGAAAATCATTTGTCACAAAAGGCCCTCGTTATCTTCAGAAGTCAAACTACTAATAGCTTTGCCCTGCAGCCGATGCCCCGAATATCGAGGTTTTAGTAAATACTAGACTTGGTGGGAGTGGATTGTCATGTAGAGAGCGGAGTACAATAGCGGAAGGACTGGGACTTTAGGGTCCTTTCGTCCAGCGCTGTCTGCTGATGAGCGAATGATGAAGTTGGATTACTTGAGGACAGACAGGCCTGGTCGTCAGTCGGCGACGAAATAAAAGAAAAATATTCTAGTGTTGGCTTGCTTGGCTGAGTACCTGTCTGAATTATGTCTGCCTGCCTGCCTTCCTGCCCTTTCTTTTGATATGTTCCCTAATGTGTAAATCATTTCTTGTTTCAGTCTTTACCTGTCGATCTACGTGCGTGCGTGCGTGCGTGCGTGCATGCGTGTGTGTGTGTGTGTGTGTGTGTTCCATGTGTGTGTGTGCGCGCGCGCGTGCGTGCGTGCGTGATAATACGTTTACAACTTCCCACATGTACTTATTTGTAAATTTCTTCACTGTATGCATATATTTACACAAATTAACAATTTTGTGAAATCCCACTAGCTGTCAAATTTATTTAACTCGTCTACCTCTCTTCCCTTCTCTGTCTTTGCTGCTTGCTCGCACAACCTTACCCACCTGTCATGGACTTGTTCTCTCCGCAACACCTACGTCGACACAAGCGCCTCACCCAATCCTCCCGCCGTTACACACCCTTCCACTTCCTCCTTATCTCATTAAATGATACAAGTCGGTGAGCGGAAAATACGGTCATTGCGGTACTGACGGCTTTCTCCCAAGTCACCATTATGGCGTCATCATGAGGAAGCCAGCGAACATAACGACCCCCGAGGGTGTCCTTCTCTATCTCTTATTATTTTAGCGTCGGCGATGGGAAAATTTATATGTCTGATGCGCCTTTTTAGGCGCAAAAATTCTCACATTTTCCCCGTCATTTTTCTGGGACTCGCGCTGAGCCTTAAACTTTTCCTCAAAAAGGGTTCTGCAAGCTCTCTTCTTATACAGTAACTTATGTGATGGTTGTGCGCTGGGGAATTTTGTGTACATAAGTGTGTGTGTCTGTGTGTGGGGGGGGAGGGTGCGAGCGTGCACTACAGAATGATGTTAGCGTGTCTATAGACTGTATATTGGCTTAAACTAAAACTGGGTTTAGCTCTGCGTGTTAGTAACACGAATTCCAAGTGACGAAACATTCGTTTTTTCAAAATTGTTTGATATTTGTATACATGGCTGTTTATGAGTACTGTTTTTCTGTCTTTTGAACTCGCAACTAATTGTTTTCTTGCTCTTTGCCTACTTCGTTTCCTCACTGACTTGCTATTTGACCAAGAGGCTGGCTGGTTGCCTGGGCGATCGTTAGTCTGGTGGAGGTAAAGGTGAAACAGGTGTAGGACAGATCGACATTCTTCTCATTCATCAGACAAGCGAGTGCCTGCTGGAAACAACGATGCAGTAATCTTGTTAAATAATTACCTACAGTAACTTACACCATGCACAAAACACAAGGTAACACATTTTTTGTTTTGTAACCTTATTTTTATAGCGCCACGCCCGAGTTGTAAGCCAGTCGACTTGAACTCTTATCAGCTTAAAAATACTGCTGTAGTAGACGCTTTTACTGAGTGTTACAATTCTCCTGTGGTTTCCACGTCAAACGCGAACACTAGTCTCGGGGAACTGGGCACGTGGGGAACAATTATAATGTAGCTCTAACCGCCCACGGCTTACGTACCCCTATCTCTGCTCTTTCCTGAACAGGAGACTTAGCGACCTGGGACTGAAAGAACAATGATAAAGATTTATTAAACATACAAATTATGCAACGAGTTGGCTCATCTAACAGGGAACCCAGTACTATTGGTACTTCCGGTGCTACAGTGTTGTTAATTCATTAACCGCTTTCACTCTCGCATACATTCACACATCAGCTTAGGTTGGCAGTTGTTACTGCTGCGTTCGTATTGAAAATCTATCCTGCGTCTCTGCACGTTGTGAGTCCACGCTTTGGGTAGAGTGAGTTGCAGGTTCGTCGTCACTTCCCACCAACGGCGTCAGAGAGTGACGACCGCTCCCCACGGCGACACAGATACCAATCGCTGTCCCAGTGCAGGGACTGCTTGTTCTCCTGACTACACACTGTTCTACAGCACACAGCGTTACACGCCGGGATGAACAATGCTACTTACAGTGGCAGAACAAACTCACCTCGATGAGACCTAACTCCCAACTCCGGTTCTTTGGAGGACAGGCAAATACACACACGCGCGTTTTCTTCTCCATTGAAAAAGACGACTCCTTTTGCCAGCCTTGGCGTCCAACTTCTACCTCTCACAGCTGGCCCCATTTCTGTTCACATAGTCCTTGGAGTTACGACGACAGCTGGCAGTCCTGACTGTCTGCTGTCATTGACGTGCGCCTAGCGTCAAGGTTCTCTAACCCAATCGTTCCTGCTTTCTCCCGAGTCTTAGCCCTCCTGGCTTAAGTCTCGGTCTCGAAGAAAAGTCCCTTGGCGTTGAAGAACGTATCGACCAAGTGTTCCGACCGCACTGATGTCGTGCTGAGAGGTATCCTGCGATGTTCTCCTTCTCTTACTTTGTACATTCACGCGCAAACATGCAACAAGAGAGGCAATTGAACGACTGCACGCACCTAGCACCCTTAACCCAATCACCAATTCCCCAGCACGAACAACAGGAAAACCTTCCCTATTTGGACTTTCGCTCCTTCTACAGGTGGAATGTGGACAGGTGTAACGCTACCAGTTAGGTTCAAAAGCATCCTTCAGTATCAAGCCGTCAAACGTCAGGCATCGTCGTGTAGATAGTCCAGTAGTCATTAACTGCTGGTGTAGCCGCCTACCCTTCTTAACACCTCTCTCAACCGGTACCCACGACCCCCTTAATTGCGTAAGTGGTCTCCACATTCATAACAATCCCAGGCTATATCTTAAGTTTGAATGATTTTATGTTCCACGTTAGTTTACCACATGGCAAATAGATTAGTGGTCAAGAATAGTACCTTGTCTAGAAAGTTCTTTTTTTTTACATGCAGAAGCAATCACACACGATTTTTCTAACCCGGCTTACTGGAGGAAGTGTGACAAGAACAGGACAGATTATTTCTTTTACTAATTCCTTCTTTTAGGACTATACTTTCACGTTTAGTTTAGGCGTATCACTGGTGTCGCAGGCAGTCGAGTGGCCTCAGAGTAGGGGTCGATTCGGTAATAAGCCGCGTGAACTGGCGCCTGGTCGGCTTTAACCTGTTAGCACACACCGTGCGTTGGAAGCTTTAGGGCAGGTGGTAGGGGAAACAACTCTTGTGATTATTAGGAGACCTCCCTCCCCTTGAGCACTGCACTGTTGGAAAAGATAACCACCCGTTTTTAATTTACCATCATCCACCTCTGGGATGAGCTAAGTCATAAAATAAACGACGTTGTTAATTGGAAGAGAGATTAGATTTTTACTGATGGGGCCTGGAGCCAACCAGTTATATGGGATCTTCTATCTTATTGTCTGAAAGAGTGTGGCTAATTAAATGGAGAATTTAATAGAAAAAAAAACACAAATATGTTTTCATTTTCTGGCAGATAGCGCTGCAGGGATGTGCAATACAATGTTGTGATAACCGTTCTGCTGAAAGCAAAACATGGCCGACTTTTATAGGCGTTGACTTTATTCGTTCTATTGAGATCGGCGATAATGGCTTGAGAGTTGGGAAAGAAAGCCGTTTCTGTTTGATCGGAGATATCTCTCCCGAGACAGCTGCTGCTGCCTTTACCTCATGCTGTTTAAATTAACAAGATCAGTTGTCTTCTTGCGATAACTTGTCCTCTGCCAAAATCGCTGCCCCTGTTAAATCTACAGATTGTATGTGAGTACCTTCGTACTCTGTGGGCGAATATATTGTAATTGTTATGCTCATGACGCCCTTAGTTTTTTAGTCGTTAACCAGTATTTGTACTCAGTAGGATATATATATATATCAAAAATCTCGTTTTTTTCTCAGTCATATTATTTTCTTTAAATAAAGCTCAACCCTTTCGTGTGAATGATTGTGATATTAAGATTTTGCATTTTCTGTGTGATGTGCGTGAAACTTACATTGACGAGAAACCAAACATAATGTAAAAAAACATTACACAAGTGTTACCAATAATAATCTTTTAAAAATTTGATGCATTGAAAAAAAGAATTTAGCATCTTTATCTGTGTTCCAAACACAAGTTGTTATGAATAAACCTGTATCAAGTTCAAGTAGGTTAATGCATGTACTTTTCTTTTCGACTCAGCAGAAGAAGGGAAAATAAAAATTTTCCAAGGATTGTGTAAGCTGCTTCAAACTGTAGACTCGCGCAGTCTTGCGATAAAAAATATGGGGTCGCTTCGCTCTCGTCTCTAAATTTCCAGGGGACGGGGTTTGCGGCTTCTGTCGGCTGCAGTTGGGCCTGACTCTGTGCTTGAACATTAATGAAGTCGTCTTAAATCAGGGGGGTGGCCTTTGTGAAGGAATTTCCTGACCCTCTCTATCTTCTTCTTAAGACACTTAAAACACGGAGAGAGGAGAAAGGGATCTCAAGGGAGAGAAATAATGGAAGCAGCTTTAAGGGAGACAATCCAGCCAGACTACTATACAAGACAAGATGACTACACACGAACCCTCACTGCTTCGGGATCTTTCTCTACAAATACTGCGACCTAAACTTGCCTATCAATTATTTACTCCTCGGTCCCGCATCATCTTCAGTCTTCCTTAAATACTCATTAACTTTGTCTGTTTTTTACTTAACTCAATTTCCAGAGCTGAAATTACGGTAAAGAAATGATTTAGCCGAATGCTTCTTAATTATCAAATCTTTATCAAAATGGTGGTATTGAAAAAAAATAGTTTTTCTTTTGTTCTTTTGAATTTTTGCAGATCTTTCTTTCTTTCTTTCTTTCTTTCTTTCTTTCTTTCTTTCTTTCTTTCTTTCTTTCTTTCTTTCTTTCCTTCTTTCTTTCTTATTCATTTATTACTGTCTGCCTATCTCTCTATTCTCCTTTCGTTCTCCTTCCACTCTTTGACTCTATTTCTTTATCTTGTCATCTTTCTTTCGATTTTTTTCCCCTTATCTTTTTTTTTTTTTTTGGTCTCTCCCACTTCCATTGCTCTCTCCTTCAAGAGAGTGTTCTAAAGCAAAAGCTGTTCGTGTGAAAAGGACAAACCGAACTTTAAGCAACTATCGGAAATAAAAACAAATATTATGTAAAGGCTGTCAACTTTTGCTAAAAGCGTCGTCTTTTGGGATTCCAGAGTTGTTTCCCCCGCTGTTTAGCTCCCTTGAACTTTAGAAATCGTTGATATTTGCACAGCAGCGCCGACTACTTGTCAACGTTCAGCTGAGCTCCAGCGTCGGCGCTCATAGGGCGCAGAAGAAATTGACGTAAGTGAAGATCGGAAGTGACGCAAACTGAAGTGGGCGATAAAACGTTAGACGACCGTTAATTTTTTTAATATGAATAAGACGCATCTTCCTCCTCATCCTTTTTCGCGTTTCACTTGGCTCGTGAAGCTGCTGCACAAAACATTTCACCAAAAAGGCTTTGTCCCATTGGTGCATTGACTCTTTTTGTTAATTTTTAGCCAGTTGCACATATTGGCTTACTTTCTTCAATACTTAACGACTGAAACTTTTTCAGTGAAATCTTTTTTTTAGGAATCTGGTTTAGATAGTATGGGGAGGGGACCACAAAAGCCAGAATCAATGAGAGGAAATAGTAATGTCAAGCTGAAACTAGTAATCGGAATAATGAATGAATGAATGAACATGTGACTATAAAAAGAAAGCAAAAGATAGAAAGACCAAGAACAAAAGAAAGATGAAGAGAGCGAAAGAAATTGAGAGAAAAGTGTCGCACAAAGACGAATACAGAAGAGAGAAATAAAAGGCAGATGAGACATCTAAGCGGACAAGAAACACAACGAAGGCAAATGGAAAAGAGAGCTGATAAAAGAGAGAAGACTGAAAGTGTGTTCGTGCCTAGACGTCAATGTCGAGATTGAACTTTGCGAACGTCGAAGACATCAAACGATGGTCTTAAATCCATGCCGCAGACTTTACGTCTGGACCGGAAATACGGATGGCGATGGAGGTGTGGATGGGGTGATAGTGGTTGAGACGAAAGTGGTGATGACTCACTCAGTAAAATCTCTTGTTGCACTGCACACGTTTTACTGACAAACAATTGCTCTAAATATTGCCACTGGGACTATTATATTTTGGTTTATTGTGTCTGTGATTTTTGTATTTGTATTTCATGTGTGGCTGAATATGCTGGAAAATTTACTGTCTGCACTGCAATCTGCACTAACATTTTAGCCTTTCCACCTAGAGAACATACAGATTAAATAATAACATGGAAGAGGTAATTTACTGTAAGCCCCACTTAGATGAGTTTTAGAGCGTACAGAAAATATCAATAAGGAGTATGGGAGGGAGGTAACTTTACGGAGAATCTTTTTTAAAGTTGGGCCCTCTAGGGGGTTTGCAAGATGACGATACGTGACTCAGAAAATTATAATTTGTATTCTAAGCTAACAAAAAAAATGGCAATGTAAGCATTTATTGTGCACTCTAGCATGCATTTTGGTGTGTGCGATTGCATGCGTCCGCGTATGTATGATTCTTGCTTGCTTGCTTGCGTGCGCGCACGCGCGCGCGTGTGTGTAATCTCAAGCCATTCCCTCGTGGCCTGGAAACATCTCTGGCACTCGCCGGTCAGGGATGATTGCGCAATTACTATGTCAGACTGAAGTGAACGCCTATCAGCTTCATAACAGGTGTCCGAGCCGTTCTCTCGATCGACTTGCTGAAAGCCCACCCCCACCCCTTCAAATCCATCCCCCTACCCTCATTGAGGAGCAAGAGAGTCTCTTCCCCACGACCCTCTCCCCTTCCCACACATTTTTGTATTTTGTTTATGAAGGTCTTGGCAAAAGAACAGGGCTTTTGTGCATGCTTTTTGCTCGTAACGCTTAGCCGAGCTTCTTTATGATGTCTGACTGATCAAAACAACGAGCAGAATGCGAAATGACAAAAAAAGGAAAGTAGAGAAAGAACAAAGCAGTGCACAGTAAAGACAATCGAAAAATTCACACACTCCCACCAACACTCGCATCATCATCATTATCAGAAGCAGCAGCACTAACAGCACCACCATCAACACCACCACCAGCAGCAGCAGGCATGCTCGAAGGTTGTAATGGTGACGCTATCAGTTTTCCATACTTCCATCTACAGATGAGGTTGATGGTCCAGCAGCCGTCCCTGCATCCGCATAATCATTTCGCTAGCTAACGACCGTGCATGTCACGGTGGGAGCTGGGGAGATAAGAGGCTTGTTCGAGGATTACTGATGCTAGACCACCTCGCAGTGTACACAGAGCAATTTTAATATACAACACGTTTTTTCCCCCCCCCCCTGTGTGATGATTATTAAAACATTTTTTTTACTGTGTGGTCGCTTTTTCTGTCTGAGTGCGTCCTTGAAACTAGTATCCTGATCCTTTCGTCTTTAGCATCCGATGTCCGATCGCAGGCCGGTAGTTGTCAGAAACCTCTTTGTGATGAGAATCGTGAGGTGGTTATGAGTGAGATTGTATCGACTCGCTGTCAAGCTTTGTGTTGGAGCCAAGCGACGCCTTCCTGTTTGTGCAGCAACACCACTCACTTCAAAACAAAAACACGGGTGGATGTCTGCTTGCACTTCGCGCAAAACGCGCATGTGACAGTGTGACCAATGTAGCAGTATTAATATTCCGGACGACGGTGATCTTACAAATATCAGGATAGCTTCCTATTTCTATATCACAGATAGTAGCAGGATGTTTAACGGAGGCAATACGCTCAACGGAGCTTTAGTTTAGCTCACAGCTTGGCTTCCCATCTACGGTCTAGCCTAGTCTCGCCCTAGTTTCCTAAGCCCTGAACTCTGTTGAATATTTTTTGTTTCCAGTGCCATTTTGCAAACAGTAAGCTGCAGCCGCAAAGTGCCACCTTCGCTATGCGTTCATCACGTCTGCTCTTGTACAGTGATCGATATCACAGAGACCAATGTTGCTTCAGTTTCTCGGTTGGTCGCGGATGGAAGTGTAGGGTATGACAGGTATTCATCGTGTAACATACTTGCCTGTATTGATCCCGTCTTTACTGCTGAGGTGTAAACAATTAACTAACCCTGGACCTCGTTTCTATATAATGCCATTGCTGACTGTTTCAATATCTTATCTTGAGTTAGGACCAAACATGTAATTCTAATCAAAAATAAACACGAATAAATTTTTGCATAGTTCGTCTTTGGTTTAAAATTCTGTCAATTATTTTGCACACATCTATTGTTGCCTCCTAGGTATTGATGCCTCCACTCTGTGCGTACAGCCCCAGAGGTGGCACGCTACTTACTGTGTATGTGGCTAGCTAGATTCGTGAGAAGTAGCTGTGTATAATTCGTCATTGACAACCAACAATTAATAAAATGGCTGAATGAAATTTAGCTTTAAAAAACATAAAATGCTCTGATCTAATATAACTGAGCATAATATAATACATTTTCCCAACTGTCGCGCAACATTTAATTTATTTTTAAGCTAGACCAGTTTTCTTGCAGTAGTGTTTTGTAGTCTTGATCGTAATTATGCCGCAAAGAAAAGCAATCAGAAAGGCTGGCAGTTTGTCAGGGCATCCGAAATGCCCCATATTTCTACAGCATTAACCTCGTCGCACCTGTTGGCCTGTACTTCTCCAATTACTCCTTACTTATGAATACCAATTGGTGTTCCTCCCTTCTCTGGACATAGGGAAATGTTGGGAAGATTTCTGCTCTGCACAAACCCAGAGATGACTGTTTTGTGACAAATAATTTGTTGGTCCTATACGATGTCCCTATCACATCGATTTGTGCCTACATTTCGTGAATATGTAAAGCCATAGCTTGTGAGCCTGCGCACTGACAGAATCTATACATTCACTTGCATGAAGATATAACAGGGTGCGGAGTTCACAAATGAAGCCAATCATAATCTATGATGCTGCCAGGATATCTTGCTTCACAATAAGGTGTCATGAAAAAAGAATGCCAATCTGTATATCAAGCGCGTGTGTAGTTTGTGTGTGTGTGTGTGTGTGTGTGTGTGTGTGTGTGTGTGTGTGTGTGTGTGTGTGTGTGTGTGTGTGTGTGTGTGTGTGTAAATGAAAGTCGCACAAATTTTCCTCTGGAACTGGGACAAGGTTAAAAAAGAAAACAATACCAAAAAAAACTAGCCAAACGTTCAGTATCGCTGATCCGAACCTTAACCCTTCCTTCCAACGTCCTAGCTCCGTATTTTCTTGATAAACACATTTGTTGTTTACCCGCTCATCACAGGTCGCCCATTTGCATGTACCACCGGCAGCTAACTGATAAGAGCTTCTTCGAATGATCCCTGACAAACATTCTGAGAATAACTTTGGACGGGTTTTTTTTGTTTGTTTTGTTGTTTGTTTGTTTGTTTTGGTAAACCTGAAATGAACTTTGAAATGAATCTATTGAGATATACTTTAAGAGAACCTAAAAACTGGACAGAAATAAAAGATGTTAACATATTCATAGTAACGTTAATCAGTAAGAGGACGAGTAATCAGGTTCCTAAGATCGTACATAATTAGTCCTTGTAAATGAGAAAACTATCAGAGAAGCCAGGAACTCTGATGGCAAACTGATGGAGCAAAAAGTAGCGAAAGACTGAAAGGAAGAATAAAAAAAACACAAGAATGAGGAAACGAAGGAAGAAAGACAGATGAGGGTAAGCAACGTTAGGACGTGCACACAGACAGATGACCAGAATTAGAGGTACACCCATATACTGTTGTTATGAAGCGAAAACAAGTCGTTTACCCAGCGCAAAATAGGCAACTCAAGGAAAAGTGTCTTTGTTTCCGAAGTTATAAATCAGTGTCCAGATCCGGCAGACACTACTGCAAGGGTTTTTTTTTAAACCCAGGGCACCTTTGCCACTACTTTATAACTACGGCTTCGGTGATAAACAACATTTGTGGGGTCTGAAAACCGCTTTGAAACGAAAAGCTTGTCATTGAGTTCTCTTCGTTACGCAACGACTTACCCATGATTCATAGCTACGACCCAAGGGGTCATGACTTGGTCACGACTGACAGAACTCGTGATTTTACCAAAAAAAACAACAAAACACATGTTTGTTGACTTTTCTTTATCGTAGCCTCATTACTGTGACTACTTGCTCTCATTCTTCTTCATTCGCAAACTTCAGAAAGTATAGACGTCAGCTTCAGGCCCACAACTCTGCACGGAAAGAGGACCTAGTGACTACTTCCCTTTTTTCTTTACTACTCATCTCTCGCATTCAGCACAAGCTCCTCTTTCATACTAATACCTCTCCTGCTTTACGGATGTGAAGCGTGGACCTTGCTTTCCGATACGGAACATAGGAACAAGTGCCTCTTGATCTCGTACGAGGAACAAATCAATCTGTACAATACCCGGTCACCACACTTGTAGGACACCAGGAATCCCTACTGGCAACAGTTAAGTAGTTTTAAGTTGGTATGGTTTGGCCGTGTGACTGGGATGAAAACTCTTAAGGTTTCAATCAACTATCAACCTGCTAAACAATAGAAAAGACATTAATAACAAAAATTGTACCGGAAAACTCATGTTGTTACTGAGTCATTCACCGAGGTTTATAAAATTCGCTCTATTGATATTGCTTTTCTGTCTAAAGGCCGTTCTAAGCCGTACACATATGACCGAACATTTGACCAAATTTGTAATGACAATTTACATGGTAATTTACATGTAATGGTAATTTACATGACAGGTATGTAAGGATTTTACCAAACGTGGTCAAACTTGTACCCGTATTTGTACCTGTAAGGTGAGTCGTAAAGGATTTCGCTTTGTCTTTGGATTCATTATTAAACTGTTATTATAAAGTATTTATAACAGACGTCACAGAAGGATATTACAAAGCATAACAAGCTACTTAATCATCTACGATCAAAGTGATAAGAAAGCGTACATTACGCCGGAGAGAATTCTAAGGAAAGAAAGTCGTAAACTGTCTGCAAGCAATCTTCGCTTTGTTAAGTTCCAGCCAATGGGAGAGCTGGGACCATATGTTAATCAGGCCTATGCGTGAGCCTCCAGACTGAAAACAGTTATGCGCTCCTACTTTGGGGAACATTATCTTGGGCTCAGTCTCGTTATTTAAAAATACGAGTTTATTCAGACAAAGCACCCTGGGACGTTTTTCAAAACTACTTTGAAAGAGTTGTGTAGCTTTTATATACCTCGTGTCTCCCTAAGTGATCCCCAAATGCCACGTAGAGCTGAAAAGCGATCGTAAAGCAAGAGTTCCCAAGCGGAATGACCTTTGCTAGCGGTCTGTTTGGTATAGGGGTGCACAGTTCTTTTCCTGCATTTTCTGTCCACCATACCAAAGGGAACGGCCTTACATGGACATCCAACTCTCTCATCAAAGTGCAGTTTATGAGAGCATAGCTGGTCCTTCGGTCAGGGAGCTGCAGTCTAATAAACCACGTAGTAGTCACGTAGCTTCGGTGGCAGTTGAGAAGCCTAGCCAAAGGACGTTTCCTGCTCTATTGAACTGTGCCAAGAGATCTAAACGAAGCTGTTATCAGTTAGCCACGCTGTACGTCGACCTTGTCTCATATTCTCTGGGCTGCGAAATATTTCCATACAAAATGTTTCTGTTTCACCGCTTCAGATCGAAAAATGCTAATTCCTCTCCTGATTAAATCACGTAGCGACAAGGTTCTGATTTTCTTCTTTCTCTTCTCCTCCCCCGGCTCCCAACCCATTTCGACACGCTTCACTGCTTTTTCCGCTCAATGAATTCCAGAAGCGAACCAGGACTCTGGAGCATGATGCCCTTGACGACATGGTCTAAAGACTGATGCGAGGGGCGATGTTTCGGTGAAGACAAAAAAAGTAAGACGAGGAAGACAGAGAAACATATTAAAGCACTTAAACACACGGTCATTAGCTGGCATCTCCGGAAATGGACACAAACAGCACGGCAGTCGGTCAGAAAACGTTGATGCGAATTTAAAGGGCTGCACGGCAGCGCCTGTCAGTCCAGGGAGGACAAAATTAGCAACTCGCTCATTTCTCTCTTCTGTCTGACTTCGCAAATATGTTCCTCGAACTCTTTCGCTGTCCGCGGCCAGACTTCCGAGTGGTTTCCCCTTGATTTCGTCGTTGGTTTAGTAACCTTCAGCCCCCAAGGATGATTTTCTGCTAAAGGGGACACACACACACACACACACACACACACACACACACACACACACAGTGAGAGAGAGAGAGACGGTAAGCAGGGTAGCGGAAGCTTGGAGGTAGCAAGTTATCAACTGCGAATCGGACTAGTCAAGCTGTTGTGTGGTGGGGCTGTGCGACAGATATAGTGAATGTTAAAAGCCAACTCTAATTATTTTTAAATGTTTGATTAATTATTAATATTGTTTAATGATTTATCTTAGTAAATAAATTTTGAAATATTTAGACCAAAAGAAACCTAAGAGACAAGCTATATTCCGTTTTGGAGTATATGCAAACACTTAAATGAGATTTCTCAAGAGGATTTTATTCTGGAGCACACACACACACACACACACACACACACACACACACACACACACACACACACACACACACACACACACGCAATCAAACAAAATCAGTAAAAACGAACAAAAGGTGTGGGTCAAGAAACAAAGAGGTAGTAAATCTACAGCTAGAGACAAGTATCTTCGCATATGGGTGAGCGGCAGTATTTTGTGAGCGTTGTTCACCGATTCTTTACTTGAATACTGTGTGAGAAGTCGATTTATCAGGGTTCTCAAGCTGTCGATGTCTCATTCTAGCATCAAGGTCGACCACAAGAAAATGAAGTTAACATCGACACGTTGCACATTTTCTAGATGAGGCCTTACACGCTTTGCGTCCTGCTGGCTTTCTGGGGGTTTTGTGCTTCTGGTGCAATATGCATTACGGTCACAAATTATTTATTAGCCCAACAAAAAAACCTTGAAGTCGAAGTTACCGGTGCTGGATGTAAAGGAAACGTGCTTGCAGTGAGATTGGTCCACCCTAGATTGTTCTTCTGAGTACGGTGCCAGAGCACTGTGTGCAGCGCCTGGAATTCCGAAATGCAGACAGGCCTTACTCTCCTTGATCAGATTACAAAAGGCTTGAACGTGCGAACCACCTCCCCCCGACCCTTTTACGTTATTATATTAGCGTCACTACAGAAACCGCTGCATTTACTTTTGTTGTGCCTCCCGTACTTCACAGGGATTGAAAATAAAACAAAATCGCTGTAGGATACGTAAACACGAGAAAGAGAGAGAGAGAGAGATCTCCTAGTGTAACAGAATTACGAAATACTCTCACGTTGAAGGTAGATGGCCTCAGTTTGTATGGAATTAAATGTTGTTTCTTTGGTTATCTTCTGACTACACTGAGTTTCTGGGGTTAGCGCTTGAGACACTAATATGTGCATGCACACACGCAGTCTGTGCTGACAAAAGCAGTCTGGAGGGTCCTCCCAAAAGCCTTTGTCAGTGAGGGTAAAATGGTCTGTGACAGATCGGTCTTCAGGGCGGCTTCATGCAACATCCAAACACAGCCAAGATTTCTTCCTTCCTTCCTTTCTTTGTTTCTCTTTCTTTCTTACTTTCTTTCTTTCTTTCTTTCTTTCTTAAATAGTTGTTTCGTTCGTTTAACTTTATCTCCATTCCTCTTTCATCTCTTTCATTCTTTCTAATTTAATTGATACATTTATTTTAAATTCAAGATGTAAATAGTGAC
The DNA here is from genome assembly GCA_004794655.1 of Marisa cornuarietis. NCBI lineage: Eukaryota > Metazoa > Mollusca > Gastropoda > Architaenioglossa > Ampullariidae > Marisa > Marisa cornuarietis. The sequence goes on from SMMW01000651.1 coordinate 7,008,231, forward strand.
AGTGGACAAGCTCTACAAATGCTTGGTGTTTATAACCTTGGCCTTTGTCCACATCCATTTCATGTATTTGTAAATGTATACAGATTCACTGTGTTTCCCTTAACGCTTCAGTTTCTTGTTGGTTGCGGCAATTTCACTCAATAAGGAGGACATATTAAACTGGATATATTTGAATATTTAATTAGTCAAGCAATCATTCTATCAATCAACCTGCTCACCAATCTATCAGTCAGCCATTCCATTATTCCATTCATTAATACGTCATAAATATTCCATCTCACCCGCGCGGGTGAGCAGACAGGATGGAAACATTGCGTGACACTGTGATGGCCTCTATATACGCAAAGGTCACCGCACTGAAGAAGAAGTAGATGAGAATTTCCGGGTTATATAGAGCGTACGGCGACGAACACCTCGAGATAAGTCGAGAGGTTGGGGAGACAGGGCCGATCAAGATGGGCATTTACAGTCCTGGGGAAAGAATAGCCGTGGCGCTGCCTACAAATGTTACTGGGCCGCCTGTAGCTAGACAGCGAGATGGCTGCCAGAGAAGAAACTGCGCAAATCTGCAAATATCATCCGGGTGGCCCCTTCCTGCGTCGTCCATTGCTTTTATTTCCGGCTCGCCGTCCCAGACAATAGCCAAACCCTTATGTTCATCGCAAGCTGTCCGGGAAAATCCATTTGCAGATGACCCGTCCTTTACCAAGTAGCGAGCGAGGGGCGACAAGTCTACGTCTCGCTGCTCTGGTCATGAGATTGTCTCCCCGTGATTCTGGTTATAGTTCTTGAACTCCAGAGACCTTCATAGTTCTTTCTCGAGGCACATTTTCTTCAGGGAAGGAACAAAATAAAAATGGCTATGTGAGTGAAACGTACTGGGAAAACGGAAGAACATGTCAATGATGAAAGGGCAGAAAAACAGCAAGAAGAAAGAAGTTAACGCGATACGCGAGAAAGATGCAAAGAGCAAACGACCATTTTGTGCATGACACACCTGCAGTAAGGTTGTTACGATCGAAACTAATGCCCGCGTGATTGATCCCCCCTCCACTTTCTTTGTGTCCGTTTTTACACTGAATTCTTTTAGCCTTCCTTGGGTAGCTTTTACATGCAAACGGCAGCTAACGCAGACCACAATTTCTTAAATTAATGCAATTAATATGAGCTAAGAATTCGGATGAAAACCTGTGACTGGCATAACATTTACTTGGCTTTGATGAATACATCTTGCTGTCGGTTGATGCGGTTGTAACAGGAAAACCTTAAAACTTGTAGTCGAAACATTATATCCCGCACCACATGCTGTAACTTCTATGATTCAATTAATATAAATACGGCCTGGGTACACGTTGTAGTTAATAATGGGTAAAGTGAGATTTTGATCCCTGAAAATATCACATCGTCGTAAGGAATCCACGAATCATAATGAATTTAAATGTCCCCCGACTGATATGAGAAAAGACAGACTTTATGAATACGAATGAATACTTGACACGAAAGTCTCTTTTTTTTCGAAAATGTGAGATGTAAGGCAAGGATGCTTTCAGTGATGTGATGGCTGAATCACTTATCTGAATTGTACAGTTATCCAGAAGTTTTGTATTGTAAGCGAAAGGAATCTGGCACGAAGTGAACGAAGCGGTTTTAATGTCTATTGCCCATACACTAGGGTCAGGTATGAATGGTTTGTCATCTCATTACTATATACAATAAAGGTGATTGTTGTAAGATTCTGATCTTAGATGCACTAGACAAACATATATCTATGCAAACAGCATTACTGTCGACAAAGATAACTGCAACAATGGAGAAAATAATTATAAAGCTTTATGCCATTAATTTTTGATCCTATAAAGAAATCGGTCAATAACCTTATCAATTAGTCACGAAGGTCGGTGACATAAAGATTAGAAAAGGAAAACAAAAAAACATAAAGTCTATAAGCTAAAATATGTCTCAAAAAAAAAAAGAGAGCTGCAGAAAGTTGTAAGATAATTGTATAGTCTATCTTTGCAATATTCAACTATTTGTCCCTTCTTTATTTTTTATTCTTTTCTTGTATTCTCTTTTTATATTTTTATTAGCGAGAATTAATCAAAGCCATCGTTCGCCATGCACCAAACCATTCAATGCTTTCATGCAAACATCTAGTGCAATAGAGTTGAAAATATAATGAAAGTATCAGATATATCTCTAAATGCTTCCTTTTCTTGAAAAACAGTTTTATCTTGAAGCCGGTCATTTTCTGTGCTTGGGTACGGAAAAGATGGAACACCTCTACTTGTCATTTGACAATTGACAAAGAGCACACTAGAGATTTAGGTATCTCCTCTTCTGGCGGCCTTGTTATGATGGAACAATTTCTAGGAACATGAAACTGGTTTCTATGAACTACGTTTACAGTCATTTTCTAAGCCCCCTGAGCTTGTCATCGTTTTTTTTTCAGTGAGTTTGTTGTTATGAATTATTAAGGTTTAGAAAAAATGGAATTACTTTCTCTATCCTTCCTTAACATATATCAGTCCCACTTCTCTCGCATCTCTCTTTCTGTTCCTATCGCCTACCTTCCCTAGAGATGGTAAAACTTCTTCGGGTTGTTTCTTAGATAAGCTGTTGAGACTTTACGACCATAGCAGCACAGAATGCCAAAGCTACACAAGTCCCCCGGTGAAGGACATTGGTCCCATATTTTTTCTATGGGATCCATATGTTTTCAGGATTCTGTGCTGCTAGGGGCGACTGGGGCGAGGAAATTTGTTAAGGGAAATGAATTTTTACCTTCTGTTGTGCCTCTGAAGGTTTTTGTTTTTAGTAGTTATGAGACAATGTATATTATCTTCAGGTGTTTTGTTTTTACTATCATGCACAGTTAATAGAGACTGAGCAGTTTATTGTTGTCACCTTAAGATGCCACAAAGAAAGAGTAGGATAGATTATGTCGAAGATGGTGGCTTTGTCAGAATTCGGCCTTCTTTGTTACGTTTAAACTCAAGTCACTAAAGTATGTGATGTTATTATAGTTGTTTCTGTAAATGCTTTGTTAGTATGCGGGGGACTTTGTTTACTCGTATAAAACCCGGGAGTATCCATATCCGCCACCTTCCTACAACTGAATCCTTCAAATCTGCACTGAAAACGCACCTCTTCCTTGAGCATTACTCCTAACACAGTCCACACAATGCTCGTCCTTTTTACTCTCCCGCCTTCCGTTCTTGGTACTTTTCTCCCCATCTTCCTCTGCAGAATCACTGTTACTGTTATTTGGTGCCTTTTGTGTTTTCTATCTTTGTTTTCTGTTTGTCCTCAGTACTGTCATTTATTCTTCCTTCCCTCGATCGTGTCCTATCCAGTTAGTCCATGTCTCTTCCACGTTTTAAGCGCTAAGAGCATGCTCTCTATGAGTGTGAATAAGCGATTTAAAAATCTTCATTCATTATTATTATTATTATTATTATTATTTGCCTAGTTTGCCATGAAATCATATGTTAATTATATTATACTTTATTTCTGAAGAGATGGTTGGGGACAGCCACAATCTGTTCTAACAATAAAAAATCTTTTAATCGAGAATAATTTCAATTTCTTTTTCTATGTTTTGAGACACAAAAGGCGACAAGCAAAAAAACTATAATGCTTTTTCCTTTTCTTTTCATGTGCTGTGGGGCGTGCTCATCGACAGGTAAGCAACATTTGGTTTTTTACTTGATACCTAGGATTTTCAAAACACACTGCAGTTCTTCCCCAGTCCTCTTAAATATAACATATGATAAATAAAAGGGTATGTCAAATGGTAAGTTTGGTTTATATTATATACACCAATATTTTTAATTATTTCTGTTCATGATTTGGGGTCTTTAGGTGTGTCTTCACCTGCTTTAAATATGGCTTATGAGTCATTTCTCCCCCTTTTTTTCTCGTCTCTGCTGGCACAGCAAAGCAGGCTTTAACTAAATCCCACTATAGATTGCTCATTTAGGCCTCTAATGCACAAAATACATTCCTACAGTGATGGTAACGAGAGAGAGAAAGCAAGAAACATAAAGAAAATGAAAGTAAAATTTAAAGAAATAAAGCAAAATATTGCAGTGAATAAGTAAACTATACCACTTTTGCAGAAAACTTATTTGAAAATATAATTTATTCACCGAATCGATTTTCGTTCGCTTTACAAGTCTTTTTAGCTAATTACTAAATCAAAGTTTTACAACAGAAGCAAAGTTTATGCCAAGAACACTCCTGCCCTCAGCAAGAATACAAAATCAGAATTCCATCCACACTCTTTAATTAGATGCAGTCTAGCTCTTCTGTTGTGTGAATGTTGATGAAAAAGAAAGTCGCTTCGGATTTGTCAGATTTCATCTTAGGCCTGGCACGATGGCTCGGGGGTAATTTCATTACATACTTCTCTCCATCGTCGGGGGGGTAGCAAGGACGACAAAAGAAGATTGGATCGCAAGACTTTCTAATGAGTATCTGTTACCCTTGGGCTTTTTGTGGAGGGTCAAAAACGGATTTCAGGCGAGTTGTATCCTTGTCTTCTGGCTGTCGAAGGGTGGTGGAGGTTGAAGAGAAATCTTTCCTGCGCAGGACTACCTACAGCCTCTTTTTGACCTTTATCACGTGATCGGATCGTTTTTATCTTTTATTTCCCTTTCTTTCTTTCGCTTTTTCTTGGCCGAAGGAGCGTTAAGTTCTCTAATGCTAGCATATTACATACATAGAGTATGGTATCACGGTATTTGATACTCTGTTTTTCTCTTAGAAAAAACAGTTATAAATATCGTCGTTGTTAATGTTAATCCTCCTTGCAAATGGTATACTACATGCAATGGCATTGCAAATGGCTAAGCACTTATCGACAAAAGGATGCATAAGGTAAGTTGTTTGTTGAGGTTCCAGTAAGAACATTAAGAACACAACACGTGTGTGTATGCTTGCGTGCATGTAAGAGAAAGAGAAAGTGAAACACAGAGAGAGAGATCTGATTCGTTTCCTGACTGACTGAAAGATCGAGTTTGCTGGCTTGCTGCGCGACATCTAGTGGAGGTTAAATTTCCTGTTTCTTGGTATCTCTCATCTCCTCTCTCCCTAGCTTCGTTCATAAAGGTCTCATCTTATACTTCCTCCCTTATTGCAAGATCCTTTTGTCTGTCATATTCTGTCTGAGCGTTTCTCACATTATTTTCCTACGTCCAAAACTTAATTTGTCCAGTCACTTATGACATGATTCAGAGAACACCAGCTATCTAGTCCATTGTGTAGTGAAAGTCTGTACAAAAGGCGACTTAAAGCGTGTGGTGATGATCTGAAAGTTTGAGTAGGAAATAAAACGCAAAAAAGAAAGCAGTTATTTATTTAGAAGGTTAGTTGGATTATGTGATTGATTTGAACAAACTTTGTGAAAGAACTCAGAAGGCTAATAGACTATAAATTATGTTTATAGCATGACAAGCGACAGGCAGTTTAACAGTCCATAGGCGCTTCTGATAAAGAACAGGAGCTTAACGCGCTTGTGACAGAAGCGAAAACAAGATCTTGATGGTACAAATGCTTGGTCCTTCTTGAGCGTATCATCTGTTTCTACACATGTAAACAATCTTTTGCCGCAGGCCACAAAAAGGCGATTGAACTCTTCCAGAAAGCTCAATTTCGGTTGTGGTTTATTCTGGTCAGCTCTCCGACACCCCCCTACTCTTTCGTTGGCGAGAAGATGAATGGATAGAAGCAATTGATTAGAACAACCCTCGAAACATCTCACTCATATTACTAACATCTAACTCCATCCTTCTGGGGCCGCTGTTACTACTTTTAGCGCTGTTAGTCTGACTAGATTCTGGTGATCCTTTCTGTGGGAAAGTCTAATAGACTGTTAAAGGTAGAGCATTAATAGTCTGATACGGGGAGAGCATTTATATGCTGATGAGAACTTGAGGTCTGCTTTTTGTTACCAGTAGAAGTAACTGTAGACATTTCTCTCTCTCTTTGGGGTCGAGAACACATCTTAATGGTATCGCAGTAAACTCAGTCTTTCTATACCTTGAAACAACTTCATCGCTTGATTGGTTAAAGTAACTTAGAGAGATGGGACAAAGGGGAAGGAACAGGTTTTTGCTAGCTTTCTTGAAAAAGTACTCATAAACTCATAAGAAGATGCGAAGACTCCAGTCTAATCCAAGTTTTATGTTTTCTGAGCGCGACAGTCGACGATTTCAACGCATAGACTTGGCTACAGCCTCAGTCAGGTCAGATACGCCCGTTGTGGTGGCTAACGACTTCTCTGGAACATGTACACATCTTAGACGAATAGGGAAAAAGGATGAAACTACCTTGTTATTCGATTAACGTCGCTCTGTTCCGAGGAGAAGATGAAAGACTGGAAACGATGACACCGACTTCTGCGGGACGTAAGCGTTTAGTAAATGGAGTTTTATGAGACATCAGCGAGTAGTCAATGGATTTTAGCGCAAGAAGAGACAATCCATTTGGACGGAAAATGACTGATATCAATCTACCCTAGAAGTACGTTTCTTGACATAGCCGTGATAAGGGCCATAGCCACCATGAAGCAAGAGCAACGGAGCCTTTTTTTCTTATTTAACTAGCATCATGCCATGCAAGGCTCATTGATTTTCCCGATGTCTCCCACCAAAATGGCTCATAGCTTCTGATTGAATACATAACCTGTTTACTTAAGCGTGCATACTCGAAACTGAACGTTTTTAAGGGGAGAGATGTATGTCATAAAAGTTACCACAGCTCCAAAGATCAGCTAATACCCGGAGTAATGCGAGTTTGTCATTAGTGTGAGTCTTGGCAATTATTTACACAAAAGGTTAGCACCATTTTCCACACACTGACACATGTTTATCATTTTCACGCTTAATGACAAGGTTTGTAAAAGACAGTGATGTTCCTTTGCCTTGCAGACATTATGGCCGTTCTCAATTGGGAAAATCTCTACAAGCGTTTGACAAAGTTTCTAGATAGCCGCCATGTAAAGACATGGCCAATCTCGATCAAAAGTTTGTCCATGCTTGTCTAGTTAATAACAAGATTTAGAAGGTTGTTTTTTATTCAGTAGATACAGTTCATAGAACTTGGGATCACGCACCCCCTTTCATTCTTAAATTCAAGCGACAAGAGTAGAGATAGAGAGAAGGAGAGGGAGAAAGAAAATAGAAGAAAGTGTCCACATATACCTTTACAAACAGTTTTACCTAAATATACATTGGAACTCGCTATGTAAAAAAATTAGAATTACCATCTATACACAATTTCCAGTATAAGTCAGCACGTATGCACCACAAATGTTTTTTTTTTTAAATCCTTTTTTTCCAGATACAACCTTATGATATGCAGGCACTCAATGCACAACTGGTAAAAAAAAGAAGAAAAAAATATTTAGAAGGTTTGCTCTCTGAATGTTTGTGTGTTGTTTTTCGTTGATTGGTTCTTATTTAGTGTCTATTGTTTGACTTGCGCCTTCTGTTGGTATAGCGCTGCTGGACTGAAACTTCATTGTCGTTGGGCCTTTCTATTTTTCTTTAAGCTTAAGACTTTCAACTTTTACTTTGTCTAACCGAGATGTCTGCGAGTGTGCCGTGCCATTCCTACCACAAACAGTTCCGTTTCCTCTGTCAGTACCGGCGCCACACTGTCATATGCATTAACATTGCGCTGCAACGAGATCCTTGCACTCTGTTCGGTAAATATGGCCGTGCCAACGATTTTTCGGACAATTTGATCTCCGTGCACCGTGTATCCTGGGTACAGCATGCACTTGTCTCTCTCGCTTCCCTACTTCCCTCCTTGCCTGATGTAATATCTTATGAGCTGCAGAACCTCTGAAATCTTTGGTTGCAAAAATAACGCGAACAGGCTGTTCTGACTGCTCTGGTCATCCAACTCACGTTTCGCGAGATATTTCACGAGATTTGTGCTTGTGTTGTGTTTTGCTTGCTGCTAGGGATGTTTATGTGTGCGCAGGCGTAAAAGAAGCAGAAATAAGGTCCCTTCTCCTATTTTGTAAAGCAAATTGTGCATAGAGGTGGTGTCCCAAAGTTTGTTTTGTTTGCTACTGTTATTTACTTTCGACATCTTTATTATTGATATTTACGGGGCTGCATAGCCTGACTGTGCACTGGGATTCTACGCTATACAGACATTATTATCATCATTAATTGTTCTTATTTTAATCATCATCATTATCGATTTATGGTGCAGAAAAGCGGACATGATTTTTGCGCAAACGAAACATCTTGACCAGTGTCCATCAGTAACCAAAGACAGCAAACGGTTGCTTTTAACTTCACAGTTTTCAATCTATTTAAGACTAGAAGTTAGTTTTAAAAACGCGTTCAATGTTCAGTAATTGTCTAGGCTAGTGTTATTAAGATTACTTGCGTTTTTTCTGCTTGCAAATCTATGTATCTATCTGTCCATCTGCCTGTCTGTCTGTGTGTAGAGATGTGCAGAAAGTGATATCCATTTGTTGTCACTAAGGAGCTAATGATTACGACAAATTATTTTTAATGCCGTTAATAAAATACTTCTCACTTATTTTAGCTATGTGTACTTGGGATCTCAGCGACTTGGTATCAGTGAAACGAACGAATGAACATGCAACATTTAACTATTCAGAAAAATCTTTTTTCGACGCTGTTTGAAGTTTTCTAATGATCTCACATTACACCACACCCTGCAAGCAAGTTTTCACATGAATCATTCATGGAGGATAAACATTTAAGTTTCTTGAAATAATTCTGACTGAAAATGGCATTGACAGCACAACCACGAGCATGAAATGTATTTTTAATTGTATTGTGTTCTGATATTTCACGAATCCTATCATGGTAACATAAAAAGAGAAGATCTTGTTACATACACAGCGTAAACATAAAGAAGATTAAAAGTATTTACTCCCCCGCATTTGCACTAGGATCTGTAGGTGTATGCTTTGATGCACGCCTTCGCAAAAAACAAGCAAACTTACAAATTATTTTTAATTGATTTCTCGACATTTTCTAGAAAATGTTTGTGTGTTGCTGTCAGCCGGCTAACTGGGGATCAAAACCCAGCGCATACGCCCACAGCTTGTTGCAAACCTAGGGTGTGGGTGGCTTGCAACTAGGAAGGAGCGGGGAGGAAGTTCGAGCCTCAGAAGTGATGTGAATATGCGCACACTGATCGCTGCCAAAGGACAGCTAGCACATGCGCAGATGGGATAGACTATCTCCAGGGAAAAGTCTAGATCCTTCGCGAATCACAAGAAAAGGTTGGAAGGTTTTAATTTTCGTTATGCGGAGTGAAGAACGACAACGAAGAATATTCTGCTAAAAAAAAAGTACCTTAATAACTAAGATGATTATGAAATTCTAAACCGGATCAATGCAAGTTAAAAAAAATTAATACGAAAGAAAAACGTCTAAAAAAATTTAAGGAAAAAAGATTAAAATTACACTTTAGTTATTGACTTTCTTGTATACGTGTGTGTGTGTGTGTGTGTGTGTGTGTGTGTGTGTGTGTGTGTTGTAGTAGTAGTAGTAGTAGCTTTTAGCTAGAATCTAGTGCAACAAAAGAAATGTTGTTTAAAGGTTGGAGTAAGGAATGAAGGATGAGAAAGAATAAAAAACAAAATAAGCAATGAACTTATTTGAAAGACATAAATAGTGAACATTATTTTGAGGAAATAAACATAAAACTTTTTTTTAAAATAAATAGTCAACTTTGATATCAGAAAGTAGAGTATCACAAAAAATAAGAAGGCAGTACGGACGTAAAAATTATGAAGAAGCAATAAAATGATGGCATAGACAAGTTAGTGTGAAATTAAAGACCTCTAAATAATATCAGGAATCCTTTAAGCACAGGCTGCTTTTATGTGACTTGGCTAAACGCATTTCTATTGTCTAAATTTCTTTGTCTACTTTTTTTAATTTTTACGGCTGTACAAAAAACTCTTTTGGTTTTTTTTTTCACTTTTCAATTAATTTTGCACATGTTTCTTTTACATTATTTTCTTTCCCCGAAAAAACATTGCTCATTTTTTTGATAATCTGTCTTATCTTCATCTTCCAAATTATTTTCTTACTTTAAGGAAGTTTTTTTGTACATCACGCCCAACTATTTATTTTTTTTAAGTGAATGCACTTGTGAAGCATCTCCGCCTTATTTACATCCCCTCTGCTTGTTTACCTACAACGTTTTTCTCGATTTCAACGTCAAACACAAGTTCACATCAAAAGTTTTAATTACTCGGGGCTCAAGCCAATCTCCGACAAAATCTGCTGGCATGGTGTGGGAGGGAACCCAGGCCCGTGAAAGCGCCAACGAAAAGTGCATTTCGCAGGGAGCTGTGTGCCCTTTGCCCGGCTGATCTGTCACGGATACCCAGGTACAGCTTCCGAAAGGCAGTCAGTCTCCATGGAGACGCCCACAGAGCGTGCCTTTTGTCACTAGAAGGAGAAGTTCCTTACAAACACCGAGCGATTGAAAGTTCTGGTGACAGTCCATCTGACATTTCAGGCAGATCAGAGTGAAATCAAACACCTTGCTGCTTCCCTCAGAGTATAAAGGTCTATCCCTGCATATCTACATCCAGACAGTAAATGTTTTTGGAAAATAGAGCCTGTAATGTTGTGTGTGTGTATATATATATATATGTACATCATTTTGTGCACTATAATGGTGCTGCCATGGCGCAAAGATAGATAAAGGCAGCACCATTATAATATTGTTTATGTACTTCCAAATTGCTATCTCATCGTTCTCCACGAAATTGTTATTTCTTGAGTCGTGAATAGAAGAAGGTGACTGGTTCCTTCAGATACGCATCTTCTAATACTTTGCGCCCCCGAGACGTTAACTCACTGGAAACAAAATCGTCTTGCCCAAGACCAGTGGGCGTGTGATGAGCCTGACAATTTTTTAATGCGTTAAATTCTTTTCCGATGCAGGCGTTTGGTTGGCTCTATGTCTTTTCTGTTATCACATCAGCGACCTTTCACCTTTCTTGACATTTCAAAAGTTTTCCAGTTGAATTAATCCAGTTTTAGTATGGATGCTTTCCAGACAGAAAGAAGCTAAAGAAAAATATTTTTGTCATCTCGTGACTGCCTTATGGCTTTTGTTCTTTTCGTTGCATTGTTCCCGGTAGCAGGATGTATCCAACTTGTCTCGATGTCACATAGTTTCAAGACTGTTGTTAATTCGACGATTTTTACAATTTGCTACTTTCCTAGTCAGCGGTCCTGTCTCGCTGTCTGAGTCGCATTGTCTTAACTAGCATTCTTCAAGGAAATATGGCGAAGGTCACTCTCAAGACGGAGACTAAACCTTTTACATTTTTTCATCGAGTACAGTATATACATCTGTCATTCTGTCACTCAGACCGCTTTTAGAACTTTCAAGCTCACTTGTTGCAACTAAACCATTTCTCCTTCCTCAATACTTTTTTAAGTCTCAACCTAGCGATTCGGTAGACACATTTATCATAACTGCTCATTGACAGAATAAATCATCGTCTGATTATCTGACTTCTGACTATCATTAGAAAGACAAACCTGATCCGCCCCACCCTCTTTCGGAGTCTAACCGAGTTTTCAAAGCGTGTTTTACAACCTCAGACTCTTTTGGTTCGAACAAACTCCCAGGTTCCGTGCGAGCTAGTGGCGGATTTGACAAATAAAAACCCTACTAATCCCATATTTTTATCACCTATGCTCAAAGAGGCTCAAACTGATACTCTGACAGCAAAGAACATAATGATATTTTTCAAAGCCACCGTAGAGGTGGATATTGATTCCCTTCCTTGAAAAAAATGCCTACCCGCGTTTCCTGAATAAGGAAACCGGGTTCTTATTCCGCTTCGGGTTCATAAATTAGTTCTTTTACAATGAAACAGCGGTGTTCTGGCACCTACGGGTAAGATCCCTTTTTTTTCGCTGGCGTAAGTTCCTGCGTGTGTGAACGCGCAGAAAATCATTATACACGGGGATGCTTGGTGCGTTCATACCTTCCCAGACAATTACTGCTAGAGTCTTGCTGCCTTGAAATGTCGATCTCGCGCTCTAGCTGATTCGCTCAATATCGCAGTGCCTGGGCACAAGCAAGGGAGACAAGCACTAATAGGGGAGAGAACAAAGCGTTGCATTGATTTGATTACTTCTTACACTGTTGCTTCTGTTTGCTTTCCTACGCGGCTACAACTCTGCGTCCGCACTCCATTCGCTCGGATAGGTGCCGACAACACGTGCGAGGCTGAGCAGTACTCCTCCTCGCGCCTACGAAGGCGTCAGCCGATAAAGGACGCAAGGAATCGACCTCGGCCATCCACAGACTAATGAAATGTCAGTCGTGTTTGAGGGGCTGAAGACAGATGAGCCAGCAGATTTCCCTCCGTACAATTCCCTTCTTCCGTAAAGATAATGGGTTTTGTGGAACCATGAAAGAACTTTGTTAATGTTTGTGTGACGCCATGTGGTATTTAAATGTGTTGTCTCATGCCACTTGCTGGTAGTAGACGGAAGTATTAGAACAATTGCAGGACTGTTTCCAATGTCTTTTACAAGACTATCTTAGTCAGACTAATCTACCACTTTAGATTGACCTTTTCATACCTTTTGATGTTAAGCGTGCAAGATTTAAAAAAAAAACAGATCACGGGGTTGTTCTTGGCACAGAAGAGTCTGAATATATTACACCTGTTGTACAATCATTCTACTGCCTGGCAGGGATTTTGTCTATAAGGAATTTGTAAATTTTTTGCAAGACAAAGACTGCTTTAAAGTACTGAAGACATCTTATAGCCCTGTACGCTGTCTCTGCTAGGCCAACGCGACACAATAAACGATTGGGAGTCAGCTTCTTTTTTATAGAAACCGTCTGAATTTGGATTTCGTGGAGTCTCTAAAGTCTGCAGGAGTTCTTCAGCGAGCGGTAGAAGACTTCACTGAACTGACACCCACCGGCAAAGCCAACACCTTCTCTCTCTCTCTCTCTTCCAAGCGTTACCTCTCTCTTCCTTTCCCTGCTGTCTTTTTTGTCCTGTCCTGTTTGTTTATGCACAGTACACAGTGATCGTCTTCTTGATAGAAGACTTTGCAACACAAGCTTATATCTTAATTCGTTGTTTGTTCTACATATTGCATGCAGATAGTCTGTTGTCATTTTTGTTCATGTATTACTATGACAGTTTACCAATCCACCCCTGGTCTGAGGCTACTGGGAGGACTTTTGATCATCAGACTGTCTGTAGCTATATGACTTTGTCAAAAATCACCCCAATTCTTTAAGTATGTCTTATTGGAAGAATTCCGTCAGCTGTCATTGGGCCGCAGATTTTGTGTGTCTGGATGCAGAACCAACAGACTAAAGGTATCCTTTGCTATTTCACCCGTGCAACCTCTGAACCCGTGCACGTGCATATGAATTGTGATTGTACGCGGGTCAGAACTGTAAATGTATGCCGGTCATAACTGTGATTGTAACGGCGTCTGGCTGGTGTGACGGTTATGAATGTGTAATGGTATTATTGATTGTTGATGTTGTGCTGTGTATCTCTTGCTTCCTTTTATTTCCCTAATTGTTCTCCGCGACAATAAAAATGTATTGTATAAAGCGTGTTGAGAAGGAAACAAATTTTGCTGGACTAATTAGATCGATATCAAACAATATACACACATACAAACTATATTAATAGACCAGCCAGCACTGCTGGGCCTCTTATTTATCAACTACCGTTTAATGTCTGGTAGGGCACAAAGTGATCTCTGTCGTGGAAACTATCCACTTCTATTAAGACCAAAAATATAGGTATTTTATAGATCAAAATATCAACTATATTTAATACATTTAATGCTATATATAAGTGTGTATCATTCGTTCATTACGTATTGTATCATACATTTAGTTCTATACACTGATTCTCCAAAGTGTATACATTTCAGGTTAAAAAGTAAGTTAAAAAGTTAAAAACATGGTGTTAACCAGGGAGTCCGGCGGTTTCCATCCCTATATCGGCCCCTACGTTACTTTACTAGTTTTTTTATGCTCATAAAGTTGTCATAATGATTTACAGGTTTGGGTTAAAGAGTTGGTCGTCCATCTTTTATCTTAAGTCTTGTAGCCGAAAAGTAAAGCAGTATCGGCGGTTGGCGCTACTCAGTAATCGGATTTATCATCAGAGTTTGACTTACCGCCATCAGTCAAAACCAGGTGTCGGAGTAAGTGGTTGTTTGTAGAGTACTGCGTCATGATACATGGTCATCTTAAAAATTAATCTTTGAGATAATATTTCTGAACTGCTTGCAGCTTCCTCCTTCGTGGTACGGTGATGTGAGAAACGAGGTATAAAATGACCTCCACTTTGTGATTTACGGCAAGGTACTTTTATATCCCAGTTTGTAACAGATCTCCCCCAAAAAATTACAGAATTGGATACACGGCAGTCAAAACTTGGAGAAAGTTTCTAAACTACGGATAGAATTGCAAGCGCATAAAGTTTGTTCTAAAAGCAATCGGTTTGTTGTGTTTTTGATCTTTTCTTTACATCCTTCTCCTGTTTGTTTATCACCGTTTCCTTTAACTGTTCCATCTCTCCATCACCACCGAAGTCTTGCTTTGATGTTGGATGGCCTGTCGGCACACTGACATCCCGCTAGATTCCCAGCTTTAATTATTTAAGGAAATTTTTATTGCTAGCTTAGACAAGGGCGTTAGATTAGTTCAAATATAATGAAACAGCATTGTTTTCGTTCTTGTTGTCGGCTTCTAAGGTGGATTTGAGATAATTGCTTTCACCGCAATTATGACCATGTTGAAATCGGTATTTCCTATGAACCTTTCAGTGTAATAAACATCATTTATCATGAACATGTCGATAAAGAAAGTGTCACTTATCCTGATTTGTCATTGAATAACATGTCGCTTACCATGACCATGTCGATAATATAGAAAGTGTCACTTAACCTGAACTTTTCTTTGTATTAAGTGTCATTTACCACGATGCTGTCGGTAAAGTCTCATTTATTATAGATATGTTTATGTATAAAACGCAGCTTCCGTAAACACGTTAATAAACAAACGACATTTATGACAAATGCGTTGATGCTGAAAACCGATTTATCAGGAGGTGTGTATCGCACAGTCTTATTTTTTAATGTAAATGTCCTATACATCATTGAAAATGTCCGATCTATGCTGAAAACATTCGATACCTGGCACATATCGATGTGGCCAACGCTATTTCCCATGTCCGTGCCACTGTAAAACTGACTTTTATCCTGAACACGGGAAGGTAGGGATTCATTCAACTTGAACCTGTTGATGTGGATCAGAGTTTTGGAAGGAAATCTGTTTATCTGGTTGCGTACCTCACGTACTCACTATAGTGATTGACACAGACGTGAGGTGCGCAGCCAATGAGTACACTCATCTCCCACCTTCTTACCTTTCGTGAGGTTGACGATCTCTCCCGAGAGACATTTTATCTATTAGAGAAAAAAACCGTACTGGTTCAGCTGTAGAACCGAAACAGAAGGGAATGCTTTTTTGGTGTAATTAAATACAGCAGTCACAAATCCACAGATTTGAAGGAGGAATTGAGAACGTGAGAGAGAAACTGTAAAAAAATGAAAAAAAAAACTTTGCAGTTAGTGAAGGGTTCCCTGGATGGCACTAGGAGGAAACCAACGTAGTAATGATTATGGAGGAGACTCCGGTTTCTGCTCGTATCGACAGCGAAGCACCCTCTGTAAGAGAGCAATAAATCTGGTATTCCCCACCCCACCCACCCCCGCTCCCGTTCCTTCGTAAGTCGAAGCACAGAGTAGAGGGGGTGTGGGTGAGTGTAGGAGTGGGGGGAGGCGAATTGGCTGCTGAACAGGGCAATCATCATCAATGTCAAGGAGACCTGGCAGAGTGAAATACGTTTCTTGGGAGATGAACACGACAGCCAATGAGGCTGTAAGAGCAGTGCCTATGGCTCCCCGGTCTTGCAGAAAGCATTGAGCTGTGCACCCATTTGCTTCCGCCAGGAGGCTTTTGGGTTGAAAGCTGGGTTTGATTTGCAGCATATCGCGAGCAGCGTTTGTTTACTGCTGCCGAGCTGCAGGTCGTGTTTAACGCGGAGGGTGTGTCGGGAGAAGTGCTCAGCATTCAGGCTTTAGAGGGCGGAAAATCGTCGTTATGTAAATGTGACAATCGTTTGAAACATGCATTGCATGCGAAGTGGTAAAATTATTGGAGTAAACATGCCTATTTTAATAAGTTTTGTTTTCTTGATTCGTTGAACACGTGTCTGTAGGCTTGCCGTGGTTTAAGGCTTATAGCGGCCCAAACAAGGGACGTTGTCTGTAATATTTTCTTCTCATCTGTCTGTCTATATTTCTCTCTTCCTTCCTTTTTTTTCTTTCTTTCTGCACTCGGTTCGCCCCATACCGAGTACACGATAAGTTGTTAAAGGTCATACTGGGCATGCTACATATGTTGTCAGGAAGTTACTTTAGTCTGTAATCGCATACTCGCTACTCAATGCTCCATATACACCTGTGTCTCTGTTCTGAAAAGATGTGTCGTAAGCTTAGACTTAAAGATGGTAAGAGAATCAGAGTGTAGAAGGCTGACGGGTAATCTGTTCTAAGTTGATGCGACTTGGTAGGAGAAAGACCTCTGTCCATGCGTCTTTGGACGTCTTCTGGATTGGTGTCCTTACCGCGATAATCTCATACTTCTTTATTATACAGTTTTATGAGCTATCGCTTATGTTGTACCTTGTAATTTGAGTGTAAGTGCATTACATGTTAACGTCGCAGTCATTGGATAGCAGACACCCCCCCCTCAAACGTGTATTCTTTTTCTCTTTTCCTACCTTTCCTCCTTCATTTACGTATGCTGTAACATCCACAGACGAAAGGTGGGATTGGGTGATGACTTTCAGGCAAACTTTGATAACACACACATAAATAACATGAGGCACGTGCATATCTGTCCTCATCAATATCTTTCTTTTTATTCTTTTTTTCTACACAAAGCCTACTTTCAGCGCATCTTGATGGCTTGGTGTTTTTTTTTAATTTTTCCTTGCTATTTATTCACCTGTGAGAACCCTTTAATAATTCTTTCTGAACGTTTGCAAAATTTTCCTTGTTAATGGATCTGTGTTATTGTTCGGCGTAAAGTCAAACAAAACTTTTCCCCCAAGAAGCCGGCATCAGAGATGAACTAAAAACGTTCTTTGCAACACGCAGAGATAAAAGCCTATAGACAAATCCATAAAAACTGTAGCGATGGTCTGCCAGTTCCATTGTTGTTTATCTGGAGTTTTATCCACTTGAAACATAAAAAAGAAACTGGTGACACATTTACAGTCCTGTAGCTTTGGCTGACGGCGCACAGATGAATGTTATGCAGTGTTTGTCGTCTGGAATTATTTCGATGGAACAGCGCGTGGGAGAACGCAGAACCTGGCTAATAAAAATAATAATTGCAGCTCACGATGTAGCTTATGTAAACAGCTCTGTTGTTTCAAGTTTCGTGTCTAACCTTAGTTTTCTATGTCTCCTCACATAGAATTATCGTCTACCTTACTTCAGTGTCGCGGTCGACGCGTCGCCTGTAACGCGAAAAGAGCGATCGCCCTTTTGCAAGCAAGTCGTGGACTTATTTCTTCTTTCTTATCATTTTTTTGTGGACTGAATATTAGCGCTCTGAGTAAGTTTTTGCTTCTCTGGCAATATTTATCTGATAGAATTGCTGGACAGAAATGTCACAGACATTATTGTAGGCTCGACATCACTTTCATTGCTTTCGAGTACAATTCTTGACGCTCTCGTCAATGTGTCCCGGGTCACTTAGTTCTTGCCGATCTCTTGAGTACCTTAAGCTTTTCTTCTTCTTTACATATGTCTATGGTGTGAAAACCCTTCCCCATCTCTCTCTGTCTCTCTCTGTCAAGCACGCACGCACGCACGCACGCACACACACACACACAGAAATCGGTTGAGAAAAAGAGGTGGGATGAACACAATTATGAATTTCTGTATTGAGATGGCTGAAGTGTTGCGCTCTTTAACAGAATAACAGATGCCCCGAGGCACTAAAGCATAAGTATGCAATGTTACTGACATAATATTGACAAAAAGACGAATAAGCCCACACATGTTGTCCTAACTAAACAGATTCAAAGACGGAGTCCAGTTTTCGGTGCACATACCCAGGTGTCAATATATATATATATATATTAATCTGCCTCCTTGTGTGTGTGTGTGTGTGTGTGTGTGTGTGTGTGTGTGTGTGTGTGTGTGTGTGTGTGTGTGTGTGTGTGTGTTAGAGAAGGGAGGGCTGTCTGATATAGCTGAATGGCTAATAAGAGCACACATCATAAAGAAATTTGAATGAGAGGAATTACCGAGTAGTTTACCCAGTTCGGCAAAACGCGGTTCTCTGTTGAAGTAACTGGCAATACCCGGTATATCTCTGTGACTGCAGAGCCGTGACGGTCATTACCAGAAAGAGAAAACCCGCAGAGCGTGAAATGCAATATTGATCAGTGGAGTGGAGAGTGGTCGTGATGAAACGACGGTGTTAGAGATAATGTTGCGAGAGAAAACATTACAAACAATGCCCGGTATTAACTCCACGATGGCTGTATGAACAGAGATAAGAAGACACAGAGGTAAAGCATCACGACTGGAGCAATAACATGCAGGGGGGGGGGGAGAGAGCATGAGGAGAAATGACCTGCAGAGAAAGAAAGAGTGTGTGGACTATAGTGAGATAACCAGGGGGCCCCTATAGTGCAGTGGTCAGATGATACTATTCTCGCCCACTCCTTTCTTCACTCCTTTTCTACAAAATCACTTCCACGTCGACGCACTTTCCTGTCAGGTAAACCAACCAGCCAGCCAGTTCAGCCAACGACGGAGAGATACAGATTAAGGTGTAAAGCGCGAGGTTTTTTTTTCTTTATTACATTTACTTCTTTTCTTCTTGCGCCTTTTTCGCTCTAAACGATGAAGACAAACGTAGGCAGATTAATTAAAATGGCAGACAGGATCAGAGAAGTAGACAAAGGTGATGATAAAGTGAGAAAGTACAAAAGAAGTCGATGCGTGCGTTTGAGAAAGTTGGGAGAGATTAGTGCTGAGAGAGATTAAAAAAAAAGAGGTGAGAGAAATAGGTGTGTAAGAGACGTGAAAAAATGGGCAAAAGAGAGATGAGAAATAGGTAAGAAAAAAGGTGAGAGAGATGTGTACACGATGTGTACAAGATAGGTGAGAGATGTGTAAGGTGAAAGAGATGTGTACACGAGAGGTTAATAATAATAATGATGAACATTTAAATAGCGCTTTTCCAATGATTTTCTAGAGCACTCTACAGAAATAAAATACAGACCAATCAAGTAAACTGAATCACTAGCAACCACTCACCCATATTCCCATACAACAGACACACTTACTTCTCAAACACACACCCACTCATACACAATTACAGACACAGGTTATGCACGCTCAGGGTCAGGACAGGGTCGTGGTGAAGTCTCTGTTCTTAAAAGATGTTTTAAGTTAAGACTTAAAGGTGGTGAAAGAATCAAAGTGTCGAAGACTGATGGGAAATCCGCTCCAAGATGATGGGGGTTGGTATGAGAAAGACCTCTGTCCACACGACTTTGTTTTAGTTGAGATGTGTAAAAGAGTGGTTGGTGAGGTGTTAATCAGAGGCGAAAGAGAAGTGAGAGAGATGTGACGAAAAGAGTGAAAGAACAGAAAAGAGAGAATGGGGGAAAGATGGAAAGGGGGCATAGACTGCAGGAAAAAGAGAGGGAAGCAAGCACGCGTATTGACGTGCATGTGCAGACTCTTGAAATAAAACTTCGAGTTGTGCGAGGAACATGCTATTGCCTTCGTCCGTTCTTTCTTCTCCACGTCGTAAAATCTTATTGAGAAATACAGAATACTCCTTCTTAGTCACGTCTACTCGGTGCTTCCATGCAAACAATTCCCTTGTTCCACCTGCCTTGATGTCCACTCATGTTATAGCCCTTACAGATATAGTGCTTTTGCTTTCAACATGACCCGGCGAGAATAAACCAAACCGTTTCTTGTAGATTATCTTAAACACTCTTTTTTACCTTCCTTCCTTCCTTCTTTCTTTGTTTCTCTCTCTCTCTCTCTCCTATCCATACCGCCTTAAAAAGCTTAAAATTAACAACATTGAAAATGTATGATTAAAAATGCGATAAATGTATGGTCTGAAATGTTTTCTTGTAACATTGCATGCTGCTAATTATAGTATTGTAAATATACAAACCGTTTCCTTCGTTTCAGTCTCAAACTATGTGTTAACATTTTCCTATAATTCTTCCTAGATTAAAAAAAATTGCAATTATTTAAAATTTTAAAAAGAAATGTACGGCACAGATGTAAGTAGTTTTGTGCGGATTTAAAAATATGCAAATGTGAATGCTTCTAGATATGTCTTCATTACTGTGTGAAGGGTTGAACTACGACCAATCCGTTACTAATGATGCGAATGATACTCTTTCTAAACTGCTTAATAAAAATAAGAAAATTATTATTTGCTTGAGTGCATCGTCTGATATACTGACAACACATGCTGAAATAACTGAATTTATTATTTAATTAGTATTTATTACTAAACTTTAAAATTTTCTCAACGACAAATCTCAGTAGAAAAAGGAAATCATTTTATTAAATTAGTAATTAAATTATTATTTGTAACAACTCTAACGAATGTCGTTGAGATTGTGAATTTACTTGGCATATTTGTTGACAAACAGAATGGGAATATATATACATATAAGTATGTTTGTGTGTGTGTGTGTGTGTGTGTGTGGGCGTGCGTGCAAGAGAGGTTAGTGTGTGTGTGTGTGTGTGTGTGTGTGTGTGTGTGTGTGTGTGTGTGTGTGTGTGTGTTCTTAAAGAATAAATATAGAAAATGTTCAGAGTGAGACCTGTGTGACTTTAGGAAGCAACGCAGCAGCCCAGCACTAAAGACAATAGTGATTTTATTTTGCTTTCAAATAACGATTGCATTGCGTACAGACGAGGTATGAACTTCCAGTAAAAACATTTCCGCCAAGAATAATAAAAATCCCACAAAGTTTTCCTAATGTTTGTCTTTTCTTTTGTTTTCTTTTGTCGTCTTTTGTAGGCGCTTCTAGAGACAAATAATGGAAGATTTGAAATGAGTGCCTCTGATGACAATGCACTGAACCATAAGGTTTCTTACTGTGGTTTTGTTGCATCTCAGTGAAAATCTTTACCATTTCTTGCTATTATCAAACATGGTTTTCAATCTACGACTTAGAGCGGTAAACATTACTCAGAGACTGTTTTGTGTTTAATTTTTGTTGGATTTTTAAGCAAAATCTTCGATGTGCATTTTGCTATTGATTCCTTCAGTTACACATTTTCGCATACATATCCACATACGCATTTTCAACAAAATACCATCAACAATTCCACGACCTTGCACAGATCCACCCTGAACTTAACGGATGGGCGGAAAGTGTTCTGGCGACAGCCAGTGTAATGGAAGCAATGAAGAGAACTACATAACCCAGCGACGCGAGAGAACACAGTTTGCAAAAACGAAAATGTCGCTGCTAAAATTGGTGCGTCCGTTTGAATTGCTGTGGTCTCTGGCTCAAATATGCATCAGAAAATTGCCCCCATCTTCTTTACCGATCCCTGAGGATTGTGGCCGTTTTCAAAGCGCCATAACTCTTGCGCCACTATGCTTAAAATGCATTTTCAGGCGAATTATACATTATGCAGGTTATTAGTGCAATTTCGAGACCTGGAGTTTTGCATTTAAAGAACCTTTCTCTTGCAGAACGCGACAAACACTAATCGAAGAGAAAGCTGGCTTTGAAAGAATCCCCGATCTTCAGTGTATTGCGAGTAAGCTGGTTCTCTTGAACCTCATGCATCGCATCGTAAATGTCTTGTGGGAAGCAAGTTTTTTTTCTGATAACTGAGTAAAGATAATAACTTTCTAGTAACTTTGTAAACTCTCAAAGTAAGGTATTATTTTGCCGCCATATCTGGAGTATATCAACTTGCGAGGAATTGTTACCTGATCCTGGACTTCTGAAAAGAGGCTGGGCCTGACAGGGAGAGTTGATCTCTCTACTGTTTATTTATCAGGGGAGGTAATGACAGCGAAAGAAGAGGGACGAGCTCCCCTTTCACTTATCGTTACCTATACACGTTGAATCACATTCACTGCCCCTAGCCTTTTAATTAACCCTTGTGCTGTGGTCTTCAGCGATGAGGCAGAGAGCTGGTTGTGCAGAGTGGATTTTGGAAAAAAAAATGTCACGAGCGTAACATGGACAGGACGTCCTCGGTGAACTAAACATTGCAAGTTTGTATTTCTCTTATCATGCGTTTGTTAGTGTGTTTTTGTCCTCACATGGCTCTTTAAGTGACTAGTGCGCCTCATCGTTTATTTTTGTCCTGCCTAATCGAGATTTCTAATTTGCACTCACAAAAATATTTACTATGTACGCCTCGATAATTATTTTGCGGTCACCCTGTTACACTCACTATTTTAAATTTATTTTTAGCTGCGCCTCGATGTTGACAATTGTTCCCTCTGACAGGACTTTTCATGTTCATTGTTCTAAAATCTGTATCTTCACGATCTTCCCTAATAACATTACTGGTATATGTAAAAATTATTTTATGGGGTTTTTATTTTGCCAATACTCTGTTTTATCTTCCGTTGCGTTCTTCACTTACCCCACTGTTATTTTCGCGTAGATATGTTTTTAAATAGAAATTTGGGCATGAGAAAAATAGCAAAGTACTATCAGTGAAAAGCCATGAACCTCATGAGAAACGGGTCTACGGACATTTGATGTGGTCTTACAGGTATACAGAAAAATTTAGTCCAGTTTTCCTTCTGCAAGTCACAAAGTCAAAAGGATCCGGTAGACGCGGCGCTGCAAGGTGTTTCTCTAAAGGCTGTCGTGTAGGACAGTTTAAAGCAAAAAGCTAGACATGAATGTAGCGATGGATCTTTGTGTAGGACAGGAGACCCGTCTTGATCGTCCTCTGTTGGTTTTGCCGATGAATGGTCGTCTCTGTCTTTAAAATAGCAATGGATCCTGGCGATGGTGTGTTTATAATACAAAAGTCTTCACCTTAGTGGATGATGAGAGAGTACAAGAATTCGGAACCAAAAGACTTTCTTTTTAATCGCAGCAATAAATCTTACTGAAGGAGAGATTAGAACCAAGATTGTCTGTCTCAGTACCAGTGATGTCTGCTGCTGGCTTAGCTAACGAGTTACCAAAGACTTCTGTGGCAGGCCAGTGGTGCGTTTGATGCATTGTTCGTCATTTTCGAATGCGTCTGTCTCTGCGTGTGTTTGGTGGATGTGTGGGTGTGTGCGCGTGAGTGAGTGAGTGTGTGGGTGAGTGAGTGAGTGAGTGAGTGTGTGTGTGTGTGTGTGTGTGTGTGTGTGTGTTGTTGTTACTGACATCTGTTGACCAGGCGTGCCAATACCTCAACTTGACGTGGTGCTGGAGGCCGCGCTGTTTGTTTTGTCCCTAAGGTTTTGCCCTCCACAAATGGAGGGTACGCCACGACGGCAAATGCCACAAAGGGATCGATGGAAGCTAATTCGATGATAAGTGTTAGCAGCACTGAGCAGATCAGCACAGTTAACACTAGGCTTTTTGCATGCGGGCTTTATTCAAGAGACGGCACTCGCACGGTTTCAAATGGCAGAGGTGCCAGCGGACACCTTTAATCGGCAGGTAACGAAAGATAAGTGCATCGTGCTATCTCACCTGTTGACTCACCTCCAGGTTTGCGAGACTCTGAAAATCACTCACGAACGCGCGTACGCGCGCGCGCACACGCACACGCACACGCACGCAAGCAAGCATGCAATCAATAACTAGATGCTAGCTTCACTGAAGTCTGCGGCCAGCTAAAAATTCGACACCTTTTCTCGCTCTTTTAAATGATGTCTAAGAAATGTATGTCTTGTCTGACCGCTTCACGCTAACCATCTAGCGCCAAGATACGTGTCATGCAGCGGGCCTCAGACTGTTTACTCCTGTCACGTGTTCAGTTTTTGGACCGCACAGGAAGTGATGCGGGCCTCTTCCTCCTTGTGCGTCGTCTTACCCAGTCGTTGCGCGGCGGGCGTGATTGCACCATGTGTGGGGTGTACTTAAGAGGCTGCTTCTTGTTGCACAAGGGACAAGAGCGCCAAGTTTGCGCGAGGCGCCATAGTGCAAGACTGCGGAAGGAGGCAGCAGTGTCCCCAGTGCTATCCCCTGAAAAAAGTGTAATCCATCTCGACAAAGACGAAAACAAAAATATCAATATTTGTTCTCTAAAAGTTACAGGCGCTGGCATTGCGTCTCACTTTCTCATTGTCTTTTTAATCATTTCGTTCATTCTTTTTCTCTCTCTCTCTCTCGTTCTGTGTGTGTGTGTGGGTTGGGTTGCAGTGTGTGCGTGCTTGCGTGTATCGTAGGTACGTGAGTAAGACTATCCGTTTTTCTTAACTTGATTTCCATACGTTTATTTAAAATAACCGCAGTGAGTATAGCTTTAGCTGAGGTCCATAAAGTATCTAGTAGACTGGCAGACAGCATTTCTGAATAAGGGATGGAACCCTGACCTAGTAAAAGTCATGGTCAACATCACTGGGCCCGGGAAAATAACACTCCACATGAATGGAGATCAGCTCGAGAAGGTAAATAGCTTTGGAAAGATGGAAGCATGGCGAACATCCGTATGAGCGACAGCAGGAATGGCGAGGTTGGACAGAATCGGGTTCCCTTTAGGCTGCTCCTTCTGCTGCGCGCTTAAGGCATCTAACCAAATTTCTTTGACGACCGGTACCGACAGGCTAGCTGAACTAGTTATCAGCTAGTACCAGTCAAAGGATTGTTGTTGTTGTTGTAGATGATGATGATGATGATGATGATGATGATGATGATGATGATGATGTCAGTATATTCATATAAACACACATATTATTCAGCTCATTCTATGTCTTTAGCTGCGTGCAAGAGAGATCCGTTCTTCACAAAAAACACAGCCTTTGCCAAAAAACTCCTACATTAAAAACCACCAGCTTGTTCAGGGTTTTCCGCTTTGCTTTCCTCCTCATTTTGTTCTGGCTTCTCTTCCCCCCCCCTCGTCACTTTCCCTTCTCTGGACCCGGAGACTGTTTGCGCCTTCTTCATTTCAAAGAAATGTAAGGCCTCGAAAAGGAAACACAAATCTTTTAATCACACCTTCGCCCTCTCTTCTGAGATAGCTTACTCGGTTAGATCCATCAGATCGTGACTTCGGAGCACGTTGGCGGCTTAGCGGGCAGAAAACGATGCCATGTTTCACGTTCATGCGAGGTCACTTGCCATACTTCTTTCAAGACAGGTTCGTTAAATCCCCCCCCCACACACACCACACACACACCACACACACACACACACACGCACACCTCCCTACCACTGTGGTCTGTATTGTAGACTCGTTTTCTTTCACAACACTTATTTTCCAAGTATCTAATCACACTCACACTCGCACGCATTAACACAAACAAGCACACAAACAACAGTCAAGACTGAGAGTTTGATTTTTTTTAAATCAGATAAACGTCTTTGAACACCCGGGAATGGAGGTTTATGCTAAAGAATGGCTCCTTTTTTCTGTCCTTAATAATCCACTTTTTTTTCGTCTTTTAGGAACTTAGACCTTTGACAAGATATATCGCGTATGTGGCCCACTGATTCTTCGTTAGGTTGGAAGAAGATGTCGGTGTTAGCTGAGCGGAATTCACTTTTTAGCCATTGAACTGCAGCATCCGCGCCAATCGTGTGGAGCAATACGGTTCCCCCCTCCCCTCCAACACCGGAAAAAATCCCACAGATGTTGGCATATTGAAAAGGCGTATTTTCTGCTTGAATGCGAAGCGTGCTGGTAAAAGGGGGAAATAAAGGAAACCCGTTTACAGAAGTTTAAAACAAATGTTCCCAGCTGATGAGAAAATGACTTTTAAGATTGTCTTGTTTTCCTCCCGCGCACCGTTGGTTCTTGAACGAAAATGTCATCGCATGAAATTTGTTTGTTGGCAGTATTAGAAATGCAAACAATGTCAGCTTTTCCCGTGGATTTGATTTTTAAACGATTCTTCCCTTCTTTCCTCTCACTTAACCTCTTATTTCTTTTTTTTTCTCTTTTTCCCTGCACGTCTTGTTTTCTTAAATATTTTAAATCCATTTTGCTGGAATGAAAGAACGTCGCAAAAATAATAAGAAAGTAAACTTTAACTTTAAACAAAAAAGAAATGTTTGGGGCTGAATAGAGCTCTCTAGATTGATGAACAAATGGAAGAATGTGTTGTCAGGCAAAGAGGAGGAGAAGGTCCTGGCAGAATGACAGGAAACGCTTATAGTGACATGGACCGACAGTAGGACAAATGGGGGAGAAGGTCTATTAAGTCGATAATAATGCAGGCGAAAGGCCGCAGAGATAAACTGCGACAAAGATGTAATGAAACAGATTTAGACCCTTTAAACCTGCAAGCGAAAACACTGCTATGCGCATATAAATACCCGATATCACACACACACACACACACACACACACACACACACACACACACACACACACACACATCTTAAATACCTACTAGCATGATGCGAACATTGACCAAGAACTGTAACCTGTAACTGTTGCTAACGAACACCGACAATTTTCCGTAAGGGATAATCTGCCTCTGGCTTTGATAACAATGACGATATAAACTCGGCAGAGGGACGAGTGGAGCGTTTAATCTACCTTTCAACTCACGTCCGTAGTTGTCCTTAGTGAATACAGGTAGGCCATCTGTCTCATTCTCTTCCCTCATCTCTTACCCACAAAATGTCCTCATTAACCTGAAGGAAGGACACAGGAACGCTACACGAATAAATGAGGCTGGATGAATAAATGCGGTAAGAGAAAGTGACAGAAGACCTGATGGAAGTCAAAGGCCAAGAAGGTAAGAAAGATGGTAACCCTGGACGTAGTTTCTCTCTCTCTCTGAAACACACATACGTACACACACGCACACACACACACACACACACACACACACACGTGCGCACGCCCTCCCCATTACTTCCCTCGGCTGCACGAAATGATCATCGAGAGAAACTCTCCCGTGGCGTCTGAAGGTCAGCCTGGAGAATCACAGTCAGCGCAAAACATGGCCAGTGCCAGCGTCAAGATGAAGTGAGGGCTGGCCGCCATGGGCCGACTGTCCAGCTCCTCTGGTGATTGGCAAATAAGATTAGTCGCTGGACTTGGCGTGGGACATCGTCTAACCACCGATGCACATTCTGATTGTTTTTTTTTCTTTCCGCCTAGCGTACTCTCTGTCTGCACGGTAGATGTCTTCATCTTTGTCGGCTGGGTACTTTCACACACATTTCTTGCATCAGACACGCGGATAGAAATCATAGAAAAAATCTTTAATTAACTTTGTAGTGTATGCTTACTCTTACAAATATGTACAGAAATTGAAATTAGTGCATCTTGTACCTGTTTGTTGTTTGTACATGTTCGCATTCTGCAAGTTTATCTCTTTGTATTTACGTCTGTTCTTATTTTTTGTTTAACTTGTTTCCTTCTATAAGAACGTGTTTGTGTTTCCTACCGCTTACATTAATCAAGACTTGTTATTGTCGCTCTATGTCTGTGTCTCCTCTTTGTTGATCCCACTGTCTCTGTGACTCTCTTTAGTTCTCTCTCCCTTTGTCCCTGTCTGTGTTTCTCACTCCCCTGTTATTGCCAATAATTGCCACAGAATGGTACCAGCCGCTGACATTATCGCAGTAGCCCAAAATGTCGCCCGCCATTGAATAGGCCGACAGTTTCAGGGGTCATAGAATGGAGGAAGTATGTGAGTGACATCTATGCTAAATTTTCGCCACTAATTTTCTGCAAGTCAGAAAGGTACACAGTCAACGATTTGATGAACCTCTCATCCAAAAGTCATGACGAGATCGATCAGGGGCCATTAAAGTCCTTGACCAAGGGGACACAATCCGATACTTTTAAAGTTTCGACTACAGACTCAACGCTGGTCCATCCCTCTCGTCTGGTTTCTGTCCCCCCTTTTCCCCACCATCCTTGGTAAATTACTTTCACAAACAGTACTGTCTGGTCCTAACACGGTTTGGCTCTAAGCTTCTTCATTCAAGCATATCCTCCTTCAGACGTTTGCAAAAGTCCACCCTCTCCTGCTGAACGCTCGGGCCATCAATGTCTTCCCTCCGTTTTGATTCTTTCAGCTAGCGTCACTGGTTCAACCCGGCCTTTTTGTTGTCCCTCCTGTAAAGTTTCTTTTTTTCTTTTAGTGTCTTTTTCGGTAAAATTTTTTTGCAGTTTGAAAGTGTTTACAAACCCGTAACAAACTGTTTAAAGAACTGTAAAAAGGACAGCTTTTTCAGAGAGACGCAAGTGGTTATCAAATAGAAAAGTCCCTGATCCAGCTTCTACCAACACAAACATTCGGCTTGAGCAGTGGGCTTGAATCCTTCCTGCCACGGACCCTGTGAAAAGCATGGCAAACTTAGTCTGGTGGCCTGCAACCTCTCCGACACCGAGGTTCCAGGAGAAAGAAAAACCTCGGTGACATTTAGTGTAGTCGCCAGTTAAGCGGTTTTTGTTAGGGGAGTAGATTGCAGACGCAACGAAGTTGTTTAAATTCGCGGCGTGTCTGGCCGCTCACTTCCGCTGTAGTGTGTGCAAATTTGAGATCGGAAAACAGGATTCGGGTGCAGTCAATGAAAGGGTGGAAAACGTAGAGAGGAGCAGAATTTTGCTTGAATGTACTGTGCTGGAGCGAAGGACGTGGGTCATGACTAGATTTTCACTTTGAACGTACGGTCCCTCGTTTGGTTGTTATCATAATGAACTAAACAACAGCAGAGTTTTACATTCTGTTACTCATGAACCAGTAGATGGTAATTTGTGGTATGGAGAGGGTAGCGGGGAGCCTTTGTAAGGGATGGGGGCGTAATAAGCTTTGTTGTTTTCTCGGTTTTTGTTCATTCATATGTTATTTGAATTTTTCTTTGTTTTGTTTTTCAAATAATAACATTTTTAGTTTCATTGTGATTGAACTAGTAAATTAACGCAATGCACTAATAACAGATATGTGTGTGTCTGTGTGTGTGTGATTGTGTGTGTGTGTGTGTGTGTGTGTGTGTGTGTGTGTGTGTGAAAGAGAGAGGGCGCGTAAGAGAAAAAGTGCATGTGTGTGACTATGAGAGAATGAGCGTGTGTCAGAGAGAAATGTGTGTGTGCACTTGTGTGTGTTTTAAAGAGAGTGAGAAAGTGAGTGTGTGTGTGTGTGTCTTTGAAAAAGAGTGAAAAATTATGTATGTGTCTGAAAAAGGAAAGTCTTTCTATATGTGTTTGTTTAAGAAAGTGGGTGTGTAAGAGAGAAATATGGTGAGTGAGAGTGTATGACTGTGTAAGAGACTTTGTGTGCGTGTGTGTGTTTTTGAAAGAGAGCGAGAACGTGTTGCGTGCTTGCGTGTGTGTGTGTGTGTGTGTTTGTGTGTGTGTGTGTGCGTGCGTGCGCGTGAGCGCGCTAAAAGTGGATGTAGGTGACGAACACAAAAAAGTGTAAAGACATTAAGAGCTATGGAAAGAGCACGGATATTTTATCAATGCTCAAATTTTTGCTGAACAATCTACTTGAGTGTTGACAAGAGAGATAACGAGATCAGGATCTTTAGTAGCATGGGGATACATAGTTATCTCGCTTAAAGCTACTGTTGAGAACTAAACATGCAACACCTGGATGAAAATAAAATCAAAACTTCATGAATAAATTTTAGGAAGTAACGCAAACCTTGTTTTAATAAATGTGAAGGGAAAAGAAACAGCTTTATTATGGAATGAGAAAAAAAACAAGAACAAGAATACATAGCAGGTTTCATCATGTTGAGTCGATAATGTCTTTCAAATGCGAGACCTGTGCTTCTGGTCAGGGGAAGTAATGTATGGTTATAATTCTAACGTGAAAGCGGCTGCAGACTTATTTCCCTTGGATTTGTTTAGCTGCACGTAGAAATTTTCGGGGCGCAACTCTTCAAGCGAGCGACGATAGAGTCGTATGATTCCTTCCCTTTACTCACTCAATGCTTGATAACTTGCTGTTTGTTGTTGTTTTTGGACAAATTCTGTCTTCAGGCAGGTACTAGTATTAGACGAACTAGGCAGTTGTGGAGGCCACAAGTTTTTGAGCCTGGCGCAGAAATGGTCTTAATTTTATTTATTTATTTATTTATTTATTTTATTTATTTATTTTATTTTTTTTTTTTTGCTTTAGAGAAGATCGCGCTTCGCTACGATAACCAAAGAGCGCAGATATTTTTCTGTTGGAAATAGATATCTGACTCCATAAAAGGGTTGACGAAAGAAAAGGCAGAGAAAGTGAGAAAGCTGGTCCCGACAATTGTGTGATCTCCAAACACCTCATACCTGAACAATCTAAAAATCAATTTTTCTTAGGCGACGACCTTTTACACGTCTTATGAGTGCTCTTGATTCATGTAAAGTATAGAGGCATGAAGTTTATTGCTAATTTCACACTTCTAAACAAAGCGACTTCAAATCATACATGCAGACAGCTTTGATGATAGAAGTATGTCGCACGTTGTGTTCAAACACATTTCTGCAATAAAACAAAACATCGAAAATTCTTTCTTATTCTATTAAAACGTTTCATTATGAGGCATGCCATCAAATATCATCAGAAACGATATCAGACAGCAAAAATAATGAGATCGACAGATGGGATCTCTAATTGAAGCCTACTCTTCATTTGAACTACTGCTATTAAAAATATGGTACCATCAAACGGCACACCTCGCCTCCCTCCCTCCCCTTCAGCTGCTGCTCTAAAGACAGTGGGTCTCATCTTAGATGAAAATACCTTCTTCATCTCTCGTCTTCTTTTTTCTCTCTCGCCTTTTCCAAGTCTTTCCTTCGCCTTTTGCTTTCGCTTTGCTTGACTTAAGTATTTTAAAAGTGCGAGTTCTTAATTGTTAAATATGTTGAAATGTATGTTTACTTCGATAAAGAGGTTGTTTTCTTGTCTAAAACAGTATTTAACATTGGGCTTTTTCACTTTTTTGCATATTCGTCCATCTCCTTTCCAACAAAGGTAAGTAAACTTACACTATACTGCGAAGACCTTGAGCCTTTTGTCCAAATTTTATAGTTTCACTTTCGCTATTTACTTTTCTCGGTGAAACTTTTCTTTGATTTTCGTGATTCTTCCGCTTGTCGTTCTTTTATCCTGAGTTTTAGAACTTTTGATATAAAAACTCCTTTTTGTTTTGATGCCTCGCTTTTTGTATTTTACTTCGAGTTTGTATCGGACCTTTTATTCTGCTAAAGAAATCACCCAAATCTGATTTTCTTTTCGTTAGCACTTTCATGACATGATGCTCTTATCTTGTACAGTTCAAACTATTGACATTCATTTAAAGGGTTATTAACATCTACTCAAAGCTTGGGACTCAAACAATTACATAAGTGTATTATTGGTTGATATTATATAGTTCAATTAATATTACAAAAAATATTTTGTTTCATAGTTTTGCATTATTTAGAAACTCTTCATAAAAAAATATTCTTCATGGTCGAATAAAATGTTTTTGCTTATTTTCTTCCCGCAACAGTTTTGTAGACTACGAAGTTTTTATCATTTCATACAAAATATTGTTATTTCTTGTTGTAAAAGAAAATTGGAGATAGCGGCAAAGAAACTAAGTATTAAAATTAGAGGTTTTTGTAGTTTAACACTTTCTTTTCCAGTCTTCTTTTACAATCTTCTCTGATCTTTCCTAATGTACAATTCAAATCGCGTAATTGAAAATTTAACCCAAACTGAGAAGTTGCCATGGAAATCTTCACGTCTGAACACTGAAAATATTAAAACAGAATATCTAAACAGACTAGTTTTGCAGTCAAACGTCAAGTTACCTGTCGTATCTCGGGTGGCTGATAAAACGTTTTTCACTAAAATGTTTCATGGTTGATTAGTCAGAACTTCATAAAATATTTATTTGCCCTGCATATACTTACCTTAAAGAGAAATGCATAACTTTACAGTTTCTAAGAAGTCCGTTTAATTTTGTCATCTGTGTCATTCATGATAAAAATTAATGTTTAATTTATCCCCGTTTTTATAATCTAACATGCTTGTTTATATGTCTTAAACGTATGGATGCCCGTAGCAGTACTTTTACAAGGTGATAACAGTTTTGTATATAACAAAATAGAATTATACATTAAATATGTTAATTTATGACCAAATATTTTCATGTCTCGACAAACTTGCATCTCGCACGCGTGTAAAAGTAGGCGCGTGTCGGCGCATGTTTTCTTATTCCCTTTTGCGTAATAGCTTCTAGAACTTTCTTGCTGTATCAGATAATGCACATGCCTCTTCGGCACAACTTAAAATCCATTGGAAGGTGGATTGGCAAGTGATTAGAGTATCAGTGTCTGACACCTGACTCTCCTGCTATAGCCAGTTTAATACTCTAGTGATGCAACATACTAGTCGCCGCACCTGTTGTTTGAGTACCTGGGAAAACGAAAGAGCAGCGAGGGGGGAGATGGGACAGCTTTCATACAAAGGTTAGTCCCGAAAAGAAAATCCTCGTCCTCTAACACCCTAACTACGCGACTAAAAAACTAAAAAAGGCTATATGACTACATCTTAAAAGTCAATATGTTTTCCTGGTGTTCGGTGTGCGTGCACTTCATACGTAGATCGTTGAAGTCGGCAAGAACTGTTCTCAATCAACGTCTGCTGTAGCCTGGGCTAGGTACTTGGCATTTTCAGAAGACTGTTATTAAGCCAAATGAAAGACGTTAACTCGAAATCTTACTCAACAACTTTTAATTTGTTTGTTTGTTTGTTTGTTTGTTTGTTTTTTCTTTTGGTTTTGCCATTACTGAGTTTGCGTTTACAGTCAGGACCTTAATTAGCTAATGCTCATGTGTTAACGTCTGAAATGAAAATGGGTTTTAGAAACGTTTCGGAACCATTTTTAAAAATATGCATGCACGATACTCTAAGTATTTTTCTCTTTATATGTAATTGTGTGTGTGTGTGTGTGTGTGTGTGTGTGTGTGTGTGTGTGTGAGAGAGAGAGAAAGAGAGAGAGAATATAGGTGCACGTGTGGGAACGCGTGCATGTGTGAATACAAAAGGTTAGAATTGATCATGGGTCTCGGTGCTGTATATGCCACATATACGCATACATGTCTGAAGATATAAACCTGTGCATCTGTTCTGGCGCTGCTGAATATTTTGAAAGCGTGCTTCGTGTGGATGCAGGCGATCACCTACTTAGCTTCCCTCCAGCAGCTTACACCCAGCGCGGAG
Source organism: Marisa cornuarietis (assembly GCA_004794655.1). Lineage (NCBI taxonomy): Eukaryota > Metazoa > Mollusca > Gastropoda > Architaenioglossa > Ampullariidae > Marisa > Marisa cornuarietis. The sequence continues at coordinate 7,041,690 of SMMW01000651.1, forward strand.
GCGATGGTGGGGCTGTATGTGTGTGTGGGAGGGGGGGGAGCGGGAGGAATACAACGACTGCAGGAATTGGTCACACTGTCCGTCCCTCCCCTGCTCCCTTGTCTGACTGAAAGTCATTGTTACCTTCACGATCAGAGAGCGCTGCGCTGTTCTCCAGGTCACGTTCTGCAGGCAGAAAATTTCTTCCTGATTACTTTGCAGACACTGAGCGCCTTACACGGCTGGTTATGATTAATATGATAGATTACTCAAAGTAACTTTATTGCAATCCCCACCTGTAGTGATGTCTGAGCAGGAATAAGTCTGTTTACTGCCCGAGATGGCGCAGTAGTTTCTAAAAGTCTAAGAGAAGTGGCACAATTGTTGTAGATAATAATTGTCCACTTCCTTTCTAAGAAGAATATTTTTCAGACACGTGTGTGTGTGTGTGTGTGCGTGCGTGCGTGCGCGTGTGTGTGTGTGTGTGTGTGTGTGTGTGTGTGTGTGTGTGCGTGCGTGCGTACCTGCTCAAAATTGTCTGACGGTTTCTAGATCCGTTTGTTATTACAATCCCAGGTGTCCCACAAGCTGTAGCTTGGCAACGTAACCGTCTTCATGTGCAACCATGACCCTTGTGTTGTTGATCTTGACCTGTGCACGGTGATGTTTGTAGGCGTGTACTTCTAGAGGGGAAGAAAGCTTATTTTAAAGGAAGTAGCTCAATACTTATAAAACAAATATCACTTCAATATAAAATGTATTCGATGAGTTTAATGCCTGTACAATCTAGACCAAGCCTTCCACGTGCAAAACATGGAAAGTGTCTTATATTCGCAGTCTCGCAACGTATTGCTGCAGGAGCTTGAGTTCAGTTTTGTTTTGTCTTGTTCCCAAACATTTCGAAATATCATGTTTTGTAGTTATAATTCCTTTCGTGTAGAGTGTTAGTATCTTCACATGTACACACGTACAGCTGAAGATCACGAAACATGTTGGTTGTGTCAGCCACGTGTTGCTCCGGCTTTTGATTTTGTTGACTTTATTCAGTGAAGACAGGAAGGCTTGCAAATGAGTTGTGATCAGCCGTCTGCGCGCTGTTGAGGAAAGAAAAGGCTTCTGTTTCCGTTAGCTTCTGGTTCAACGTCTGTGTCTAGACATTACCCTGCTCTGGCTTCCAGGAAATTGGAAATGAGAATTTTGTATTAACACCGCGCTGTTTTTGATAACTACTCTATTTCAATACTACATCTCGATCGGGAGGATAACTCCGTTCACTGAAGCCATGTGTTTTAACGACTGCTGCCGGGTGTGAATATGGACTCGTGTGCATCATAAAGGATTGTGAAGTTGAAAGTAGACACATTGACTGTGTGAGTGTGTGTGTGTGCGCGCGCGTTTGTGTGTGTGTGTGTGTGAGTGTGTGTGTGTGTGTGTGTGTGTGTGTGTGTGTGTGTGTGTGAAAGAGAGAGAGAAAGAAATAAAGTCAGATGCAGGACAGAGCGATAAATGAACAAAATCTGAACCTTTTTTTTCCCCTACCCAATATTTTCAACAGGTTCGAACAGTACTTAAATGTTGAGAGAGGCTATATCATAAACAGAAGTTAGGAAAATGTCTAAAGCAGAAAGCTTGTCGACACTTCCTTATCTCGTTTTCTTTTGACTTTTTCTTTCATACAGATCGTCAAATAGTAAAAAGAATTAAGTCCCTTGCATTCTCATTGGTTATCATTGAACTTGGATCATATAAAAATAATTATCGACAACTCCAACAGCCTTCCGTACATGGTTGTTGTTGGGTAAAATTGAGCACAAGAAGATGGTGCAACATAACACACGAAAGACTGTGAAAATGTTTGTCAATAGCAGCGTGTTCGAGCTCAACGCAACCAATTTCAATATTTCAGAGAGTAAAATGCTGAAGAATAATCAGAATTAAAAAAGATTGTCTTACTTACAGTGCTATTTGCTTGGATTTAAGGCCAGAGTCATTCCTTTCTCCCTGTGTTATTTGTTTACATTGTTCACAGGAAATATAACCCCTATTTCGATTACAGAATTAATTGGGTTTCGTCATCATCCTCGGATGAAGAAGGAAGTCGTAACCTTCTCAGAGTTCACGTATTACAGGACTTCATTTCATGCGAATGTGGCTCCTGTTGTTGCCATGAGTGAAACACCGTTTAGCTTTTGTCTGTATTGTCTCCAGGGGCCGTAGTAACGAAGCGAGAGTAAGTCGTTTCCCCAAGGCAACACGGGGAACTTAATAAGAAGAAGTCTCTTGTTTTCGTAGTCACAATGCAATGTCTACACCCCGCGCATATTACTTCATGTTTCTTTCCACCAGAAGATCTTTCCTGTCCCTATATAGCTACGGTTCCAGGAGTAAAACATCATCCACTGGGTCTCGACACCGATTTATAACTTCGGAAATAAAACGCTCGTCCAATCGTTTCCCATGTTGCTCCAGGGCAAAGCCTTACCCAAGCTTCTTAACTACGGCCCCTGGGAACTGATGCACTGTTTTGTCCATTTCTTTTAATTTCATGGTAACAAAAACGAGCTGTTTGAACGCAGCTAGGTATTTCAAAACTAATACAAGATCGGTTTCATGAGGATTGATCATGTTCTTGATAATCCATTTTGTCTCTGGGTCAGATTTTTACATATAAAGTGAGCTTGAAGAGTGGGCAGTAAGCAAAGTGGAAAGGACTGGCAAGAAACTGGTTTGTGGTCACCGTAGAAGTCTTTCCTTTTTCATCTGCATTAATTCCCGCAGTTTCAAGCTTGGACAGTTTCAAGTTCTTCATTACAATAGAAATCACTTCAAAATAGCTCCAAATTGTCTAAAAATTCCCGCATCACTCTGCTTTTTGTTTCCATACAAATGCTTAAAATATTCGATGATCGTATTATTTTCTGCTCTGGGTTGTACGCAGATCCACGTGTCATTCTTTAACATCGTGTCTTAAGCATAATACACCATGGATTTTCTCCCAGCCTGCTAAAAGCAAAATGCCGCTGGAATTTAATGCACTAGAAGCTAGCTGCACCTTTTTTTTTTAAAAAAAGAAAGATGCTTTGTCCTGTGAAGCACAGGAGCCGTGAGGGCCAGATAAAGCCGGCCTGCTGGAGTCAAAGATATGGAAATGAGGCTTTGAAGTGGTGGCGATCTGGACTTGCTGTACGTCGCGAAGTGTCTTCAAATACGGATTAGTTCAGGTCCTACAGGCCAGACCTTTCGATCTCTAGCACTCGACAAAAGTAGGAAAAGTTTGCCCTGTTACTGCAGTAATCTACATTAGCGCCATTTGACACCGAGATAACATGCCGCAATATTCCGTTGAGATGTGGAAAGTGCATGCATGCCATATAACATCAGGGTATTATGGTTTCAGAGTAGTATTAGTAAATATATCACGAGCGTCGCTGTACTTGGATAACATGCTGGAGGCGAATGTGATGTACATTGTATTCCAGTGATGTTAAAAAACTGCAACGCGACTCCAGCAAAATGTGTTGTGACCATCTTACTATGATATGGATTGCTATGGTGATCTGCACTGAACTATAATTTACCGAAGTGTGATATCAAAGATCCAATTTTGCTACAAAAGCTGTTTCTCGTCATTTGCGTCGTTAGATAATAATTCATCATTGCTATTTTCAGTTTCGTGTTAATCGTGCTTTCCCAGCAAACTTAATTAAAAACGACTAAGCTTCGGAGATGAAAATTAACATGTCTTCATTGTAACAGCAACTTCTTGCTGCTCTTATCCATATTTAAAGGTAGTGTCCCTACGTAGTTTATGGATTTGCCAGATCAAAAAAATCGTGGTTAGACGATGGAGGAGACGGGATAAGAGGTCGCGACAGGGAGGACAATAGGTGCGCCGTTTCCTCCCGCGTCATCTTCTTGATCAAAGTCTTGATGTAGTTCTGGATGTAGCCTACTGGGCAAAGTTACAAGTCTCCTTTCCACAATCACCGCTCCCTTAGAGATCAGACGGCTAGGTTTTGGCCCCCCCTGGAGATTCGAGGCCCAAACAGCTCCGAAAAACCCTTTCATCCCTTCTGCCAGATTTCTCTCCTCACCAGACTTTGTCATAAATCAGGCCAGCAGTAAGTAGCCGGACCTAATGACAGTCTGAATTACGCACCTCGACTTCTATGGAGCTGAAGTAAATAGCCTAACGAGGCAGTAGATGAAGTTCTTCTTGCTGGTTCCCTCCTTCCCAAAGGATGCTAACTTCATCAGCTTCGGAAAAATGCGGTCCTCTCAATCTTCAAACCTGTCATCAGACACCTCAGTCATCTCTTTAGAATTGTGGCAGTTAATCGTTTGTATGTAAGCAAACTATATTTATCGGTTTGGTGCATTATCGGAGTTTGAGATTGTCTTCACCTTTTTATCAGATAGTTGGTTAAAGGGATCTAGAAAGCGTCAGACAATTTTGAGCACGCACACACACGCAAACACACACACACACACGCACGCACGCACGCACGCACAAGCACACACAAGCAGAGAAATGCCTAAGAAAATGCAGAACAGTTCATACGCTCTAGAAAGCATTAGATGATCGAGAAAACCAAAGACGATCTAGCAAGATCATTTTCATGTTCTACAGGAAAGTTGATTGCATCTGCTGAGATAATTAGCAGCTTTGTTCCACCCAATAAAATCGAGTATTGCCAAAGAACAATTAAATAACGTGTACACCGTTCATAAAATTATCTCCGAGAGAGAAAGAGAGAGAGAGAGAGACGGAGACAAAGAACGAAGCACATAATCCCGTTGAACTGAGTGTCCACCAGGCGGCTGTCTGAACAAAGGGCGCATCTTCTTTATATCAAAGGATTCCGAAGATTTGAAGTCTCTCTAAAATTGTTTGGATGATTTGCAGTAGCCATCAGTGCAGAACAATTTCGTGATTACTTTCATATGCGTGGCTGTTGCATAACAATAGTAATACACCATTCTGGCTTTTAATTTTCTTCATCCTCGTCCTGAATAATAAATGTCAACCTTAAATAGGTCATTGAATGAATGATAAGAAAGTAAGAGGACTAAAGCCAGGTCGGTAGAGGCAGAGAGAGAGAAAGATGGAAAGAAACTCAAACTCGTTTATTAAACAAGCCTGAGGCTTCGGAATCCCTCCTGTTGTTACCTCGTCTAAGAGAGTGAAAACCCTTTTATATTATTACTTAAAGATGGACGAACGAGAATCGCGGTATGTTTTTATGTTTTTATATTACGACCAAGAGATAAAGGAATGAGAATTTGAATTATTCATGCTATGTGACCAGTAGCTGAAGCGAGATGTGAGACTCGAGAGTAATTCAAGCATGACTAACCTGTGAACTAAATTGTAACGCCTGAGGTACGGTTCCTTCCCTGGAGTGTTTGATTGTTAAAGTCGAATCTAAAGTTGTTTATAATTTTTGGATTCATTCCTGTAAGGGTCGGATTTTGGATTTTGTTGTAAGTCGTTTCCGTTTCACCCCCTGACTGGGTTAATATTTTCTTTTTGTAATACCACACTGTGTGTTTGCTGTTTCCAATATGTTCCGTAGACTGAAGTTTAATACTATTAGAATGTTATGTTTCATGTTGTCTTGTCTAAAGTCTTTCGCTCAGAAAATGCTATATCACGACCTGGACAGCCAAATAGGCAATCGTCTTGCTCCTGTTAAAAGTATGCGATTATGTCCCCAGAAGAGTAATATAGTTGCACCCGACTGTAAGATATATAGATATGTAGACCACATATATTAAAGCACCCTATCACAGTCTCTTCTTTTGCCCCGGATACAAAGGGGCATAAGTGGCATATTGTGTCAAATTAGAGAGAGAGAGGGACTGACCGGGGGACGGAAAGATAAAGTGGAAGAGACGGAGGAAATCAGGAATCTTTACGAGAATCATAACAGAATTCACTCATTGCATTAACGGGGGTATCTGTTGTACTGTATTGAAGATAAAGTTATTAAGTCCTAATTTTCTAATTCCATTGTTCTCCTAAAACGTTAATGTTATTTTACAGGCAAAGGGTCCACACGTAATCCTACATCATTTTTACACTTTTACGCACATGCGCAAGAACACACACACACACACACACACACACACACACACGCACACACACCCCAAACACACACACACATACACACAAAAGCATACACAAACAAAAACAAAATCAGACGAAAAAAAGTGAATGCAGACATACATTCACTTGCTCCCACTTATCCATACTCACACACACACACACACACACACACACACACACACACACACACACACACATACGAACAAACGCACACACATACACACAAACGCACACCCACACAGAAGCACACACAAAAAGACGAAAATAAGCAAATGCAGACATACATTCAATTGCACCCACTCTCTCTCTCTCTCTCTCTCACACACACACACACACACAGAGCATGGTGACTGCCATACATCTCGCTGCTCAGTCACATAAGTTTTGACAAATGCAGAAAACAAAAATCAATAAGAAGTCAAACCCCCATTTTTATTCACCCAACCTTCCTCCACCACTCGCTAGCTCCCCCCCCCACCCGAGCCCTCGCACTTGTTCTCTTCCCCTTCTCTCTCCTCACCTCCCCGAGCCTCCCACGCCAGTGGCCCAGCACGAATGTTTGCAAGCCTACATCGCACATGTGTTGTGCTTATTGACTCCCTGCATTTTTGAGAGAGAGAGAGAGAGAGAGATGGAGGGGGGATAAAAAAAAACAGCTGCGCATTGAAAGAAAATAAATGTATTGAACCAGGGTGTGGGTGCCTTGCTGCTGACGTCGCGCGAAGCAGCTGCAGCGAACTTGTCCTCTCTCCTGTTTACTTAACGAGAATCTAGCTCTCACCTTGGGCCGACCACGTGCTCCCACACGCTGAGATAAACTATTGACAAAAACTGCTGATCTTTTGACAACGTAGCAGGAGTGTAAATTCTTGATTGTGTTAATGTTGTTGTTGTTTGCTTTTTCGTCTCGTTGAAGTGCTTGATTTTCACGGGTGCTTCTTTTTCTTTAACTCTTAGATACTTCTGCGCGTGTGTGCTTATGTGTGTTTGGGGGTTTGTGTGTGTGTGTGTGTGTGTGTGTGTGTGTGTGTTTGAGGGTGTGTGTGCGTGTGTGTGGGAATAAAAGTGATTTATTAACATATACTTGATTCTTACACAAGGTATGGTCTTACAAGCTTTGTTATTATTACTATAGTCATCCCTTTTTCATCATTCTCTCCATCGCTCCATCCTTGTCTTTATTACCTCAATCATCATTATCATAATAATGTTCCTTTTTTTCCTCTTCTCGCTTTTCTTCCCTCCCCCCCACCTCCCCGTCATTTTTGTCCTTTAACCAGTCAGGACACATCGTGTGTTCCCCCCCCCCTGAACAATCTTCCGCGTGCCTTCGCCTGGAAGTGTGTGTCCTGCAGTTGACAGGGTGTCATCGATCTCCAGCCCACAAGACGACAAACGACACTCAGCTCGTCCCACTTCCACCAGCACCCGCTCACCTGCAGGCGGCCGCCATTATTAAGGGCATGCGTCTGTCCCTCCCTCACTTTCTTCGTTCCGTGAGAGGCGCCGCGCTCCTCGTTAGCGTGAAAAATGTCTGCGCGCTGAACATAGTTCTTGGGCGCGAGTTCTTGAGAAGCCCGTGCAGTCATGCGGGGAGGAGGACTTGAAAGGACATATAAGTCTTTTTGACAAGCAGATGGTGACAGCTAACTTGCTGAATCTTTTGCGCAGTGCACGTGAACGCACGCACACACCCACATACGAACACAAACATACACGTATGTCTAATGTGTATTCAAGAACACATAACCACATACACGCACACACACACACATATCTACTTCTCCTGCACATATACACACATGAAGACAAATATACTCGACTTGCACACACACACACACACACACACACACACACACACACACACGTATTGAAATTTAAGAGACAAGTGAGTACACAACCTCCCGTTAGCGCAGCAAGTCACGTTGGAGTGTGTGTGTGTGTATATATATATATATAGTAGGGTGGGTGGCGTGACGGTAGATTTTCCTGTCAATATTGAACTGCTATCAAAAGACGTCTGCCAGTAGGTCAAAGGCCCTGATTTTTCTATGTAGGTCTTGGAAAGCCGACTTCCCTGACTTTTCAAGCTAACATGGGAGGTCAACAGGAGCCTTGACGAGCCTGACAGGAGCCTTAATGGAGTCATTGCGTCCCTCTCCTGACTTGAGTGTCCGTCTTTTCTGTGATACTTGCTGTGCTGATTGCTGTGCTTACAGGTGCACTTCATCATATTTGCGGAGAACATTGCTTGTAAATGTCTCCTCTCTGGCAGTTTCGTGTGTGTGTGTGTGTGTGTGTGTGTGTGCGTGTGTGTGTGTGTGTGTGTGTGTGTGTGCGTGTGCGAGTGAATAAGAAAGACAGTGAACGCTGTTTTGTCACTGGATTGTCAGGTTGAGCTACTGTTCTTTATTCTGTGAAGGAGAAAAACGATGAAAGAAAGAAAAATCTCGAGTTAATTCAGCACTTAAATGCTGTTTAAAAAATCAAAGGCATCTTTGTCAATTTGACAATGACGAAATAATACGTAAATACAAGAAATTCAAAATATTGAGACAGTATTCGAGTGTCAGTATGGCAGCTAACCGACATCAATCAGAGCCATTGAGGGTCTTTCCGTTAGTTTTAGATCAGCTGGCAGCCTACATGTCTGTCCCTTTATCTGACAATAAGTCTTTCTACGTCTGTTTATTGAAGACCGTGATTTACTTATTTAACATTTTGTCTCCCATATTTTCTCTCTGTCTCTCTTCCTCTTTATAATCCTCATAGAATGATGACGTTCCCTGTTTGATGGCCGTCTTCCCTGAGTCACACAGCGAGTCCCTATCTCAGATAGCGCACACTTGGTAAATACTCTTCCTGCGACTATCTTGTGACGATCACGCTGATGACTTCGGTGTCTTCTCTAACGATGTGTTCTCATGCACTCGCTCTCCTCGACTTACCGACGCGCGTGCGGTGCTGTTCATGCCAACGTCTGCCATCCAGCGCGTCCTCGCTGTTTTTAGACTAAGTAAACGTGTCTCCCATGTTATCAAACAGCGTTTTCCACCCTGGTGTGGCTTCAGCAGCACTCGCGGCTATCGTCCTTTTGCTCTTACCACTTTTTCCCACTGGCTTCATGTTGCATTTAACTGTCTAACCGGTCTTGAAAGTGACTTAGTATCAATCTTATTACCTAGTTGTATCCATTTTGCTTTTAAACGAGCCCCATTTTATGCAACCTTATGTGGATGTATGCCTGGATCGTACCCTTCATCTTTCCTACAGGGAACGATTTTTTTTCATTGGTTAATTACCTGCCATAGAAAGAAGGGCTTAGTGAATTATATGTTACAATGTAAAGACGTTAATATTGCATAAATCTGCCCCAAAAGTTGTATTCTAAATCTTGTAAAGGAGGGTTTGGTCTAAATACATACCTGGACAGCAGGCTAATTACTTAATTCATCAAAGATTTTGTTTTCAATTTCACACAAAGTGAGCTTGGTTGTTCTCGCAAGAGATTGTTTTTTTTAACTGGTGTTTCTGTATTTAGCTCGGAAAGAACGACGATAAGTTTATCAAGGAAGAAAACATGCCTCGAGGGGGAGAGGGAGACAACCGCGTTCTTCAACTTCCGCTCGGACAGTCTTCATGTTTGCACGCGCGCCCTCTAGCCCTGACGGCCAAATCAGCGGAAGGTAATCGGGCGATGTCCGTCCAGATGAGGGAGATAGGCAAGGGTAGTTGTCTGGCCTTGGCAATCAGCTTGGAATACCAAGCAGCCCTGGAGTTGTCCGCTTGCGCGTCAAACCCAGCTGCGCCACCGCGGACGCACTATTCACTTCGACGATTAAAAAAAGGTAAAGCACTAAAGTTTGGAGCTGCAATAGAAACAAACCGCAGGGAATTTGCCAGGCTTTGTTTAATATTAAACATAATTATTTTTTGACGGTCTTGAACTACTTACAATTACAATTAAGATATTCTTAAGATTTTGCTGCTCTTCCTCTTGTGAGTATAATGGCGGTCTGGAGTAGTGGGTCAGACAGGAAGGATTTAAAACTAATGTTACACGTGTCAATATACGTTTTTTCATGTGATTAAAGACAATACTCATGCGCAGAGATACTTAATGCGCACACTACTTCTCGCACGCTGGTAAATAGTAAATAGCCTCTACTCGCAAGTAGCTATAACCTTCGCACATGCGCACTCACCGACGAGTGCTCACACATGATTATATGCATGGTTAGTCAAACCTACTCGCACTTTTAATCACTTCACCCGTGCTTTAAGAAAGAAAATAATTAGACTGTTGTTGTTACTATTGGCTTCGCAATGTTTGCACAGAAGAAAGTCACGGGGGGGGGGGTGGATTCCCCAGGAAGTGAGTCTAAGCCCGACAGTTGGTTACCGGACATTGGATGGCGATGGAAGTGGACTCAACGCCTCTCACTGGAGAGGTCAACGCTCGCTCGCCGCGATGCCAGTACCTTTTCCAAGTCCAAGTCGAATCAATGTTCAGGATTAGGTCGTCCACCTTTCCACCACTGTGTTTAAAGTATCTGGAGATCTCAGGATGTAGCGGAACCAAAATGGTCTCGGGCGCGCAATCAGGCGAAATTGGTCGGCGCGAATGTAGCCGTCTTCGCAAACGAGGCTTTTGTCGTGGAGGGGGTAGGAGTGAAGTTTGAAGATAGTAGCTTTTGCGTTAAGCTGTCGGTTTTAAGAAGTAACGATTTACGGAAGAAACAATCGTTCAAGCAAAGTTGAGATGAGAAACGGCGTTTCCAACTCACAAAATTTAGCTTCTGTGTTCATCTAGTGGAATCTCAATATTATTGTCTCCTCTTGTGTTTTGTACTTGTTGTTTTATTTTTATCTTTATCTTATTATTTAATCTGATTTTTTTATTCAAACCTTTCATTTATAGATTTCATGTGGAGAAGATCAATGCAGAAACATCTTTGCCAACGTAGAACTGCGATGAGTGTTACGAGTGGGGCTATAGGTCCGTTCTCACACAGGATGGTGATGATTTTTGGCGATTGATGGATTGATTGCTTGATGGATAGATGATGATGATGATGATGATGATGATGATGATGATGATGATGATGATGATGATGATGATGATGATGATGATGATGATGATGATGATGATCTGTAGTATTGTTGTAGCAGAACATATAAGTTGCAAACGTATTAGTTTGCAATAGACTCCAGAGTCTAGCTTTCAGAAGGGTTAAATTTTTTTCCCATGTTGACAACCTCTTTTCTCTTCTCAAATTTCTCTTCCTCAAACGCTCTTTTGAAAAAAACCATACACACTCAGCGATCCACTCGTGCCCAAAGAAGCAGACATGCATGCATAATGGTCCTACAGTATACATCTATGGCCAAATACAAGTCTTCATTTAGCTGCCTTTAGGAATTCGTGCTCACAGACACATACGTCCTTTTATGCAAACCAGAGATTACAACAAAATATACAAAGCCAAACCTACGATGTTTGTACCCAGTAGCTCTAGTGCTGTGGATGGGTCTTTAAGGGTAATTGAAGATCTTTTAGTGCAAGAAAGACTTGAGAAGTAAAATCCTTGAGAAGGTTTATGTTAATACTGCTCCTTAGTTGAGACTGATTGCAAAGCGCTTGAAGAACCTTCACTCTATTCTGTCCTTGTTGTTCGAGAAATAAGTGCTGCATTAATAAAAAAAAAAGTGAAAGGACTGTAATAAACGCAGCAGCTGGTGCTGCTCTTAGTAAAGTCGAAAAGGAATACTAAATTGCTTAGGGCTTTTCTTTGGTTGTTTTTGTTTGTTTGTTTGTTTGTTTAGTTGTTTTTGTTTTGTTTTTCTATTTTTATTGCTAATTTGCTAGTGTAAAGAAAAAAGGTTTAGGTACCATCTGCTTTTTTAGAAGTTGGCTTTTGACAGGCAGCAGACATTTAAAACAAAAAACAGTCTGACAGTCTGACAGCGTCTTGTCCTTTGATTTCCCGAGGCGTTACAGTGAGCTACAAAAAAATAATGTGGATTAAAAGAGCTTTTATCAGAGAAAACAAAGTATGCGACGTCAACGATAGCAGTCCTCTTTTCCAATTATCTCTTGACAGTTTCTCTTTCAAAACATAGCACACACTTTGCATTTTTTTATTGTTGGGCTGTTTGCTCTCATGGTACCAGAGAGTTCTTTCTGTAAAAAAATTTAATAACATTACTATTTCTGTTCAATTATTGGGAAATGTTTGAAAAAACGAATGAAGTGCTGGCGACTATGTTGATGTTTAGGAGCTTTTAGAGCATAAGTCCCCTCTTAATAAATTGTTATGGTCGGGGTTACATACAGAGCAAAGAAAATGTTAAAGGGGAACTACAGAGAGAAGATATGCCGAACAAGATGGCGATCGTTATATACTAGTACAAAGGCGAGAAAGTTTGTGAAACACACAGCTTGCTATGTGACTGCAAGAAATATGTCTAAAGATTGAAGTATATAACATTCTCTCGACCTCAGTGTCGCATATTATTGTGTCTAGATCCATAGTTTCGTGGCGTTGTCGATTTTTGATTGACCTTCTGGAATTAGGGTGGGGTCTGAAACGTTAAGAGCTTATTTCGTAGACAGTCATCTTCAGAAAAGTGATTACAGTCCGTCCTTTAAAGTCATCCCAATTTTTGATTTTCAGCCACGACTTATTGATTTTCTTCATAGTTTTTGGTGTTTAGAGTTCTGCGGTATTAGTCACAGTTTTTAAGCAAGAAGTCAAAAGTAAAATCTGAAAATAACTAAAATGTGACGACTTCTTTAGTTTATCAAATCAATACAACTGACGAATTTGTAGTATAAAGGAAAATAGTTTGCCTTTACCTCTCTTTGCTTTTTTTTTTTTTTTTGCTACGACATGAAGACAGAAAATCGAGACAGACATCGAGACAGAAAATGAAGACCAACATCGAGAAAGTAATGCGACATTCAGAACCGAAGGCGAGGAGAAAGAGAAAGAAATTGTATGAGTCACTCCTAGGTCTTGATTCAATCATACATGCGTGGACGTCCTCCACCCGCGTGCAAACAAACCTCTAGAGTTCTATATTTCCTATGTAAAGACATGGGGACCGCAGGTCTTTCCGTTCCTGGACGATGCTAATGACGACATGCCCTACAAGGGAAAGACAACCATAGATATTTTGTTTGGACAACTCTCTCTCTCTTTCATATTCCACATTGTTCTGATTGTTCTGAGAGGACAATGAGGATTTTATGCGCCTACTACTTTTCTATTTTTAAATTGATAAGACTTTGAAAAAAACAGACTGCCAATCTCTTTAGCTTCCATCCTCGGCTTAGGGGTTGTTATGGACACGCTGGCTCTATTATTATTTTTGAGTAGTGCGCGCCTCCAAGGGCTTTCAGATTCGGCGTAAGCGGACACTGCACCCGGTGCTTTGTCGGACGCTATTTGATAGTAGTTTCTGCCTAGACAGCCAATATTGGTTTGTGCCAGTGCTCAACCAGAACTGGCTAAGATTTCAAATACGATTGTGTGCACTGGCTGGGTCTGCACCTAATTACCTATTTTACATGTGCCGTTGGAAGGAAAAATTTGAGTGGGACGTGGTCAAACATAGCTGTAAAGGGACGGAAGCGCAAGAAATAACCGAGAGAGAGAGAAAGACTAACACAGTAGAAAGACAGAGACTGAAAGGAAAATATGGACACTGAGAGAAACAGAGACAGCTAGGGTTGGAGAGAAAGAAAGAGAGAGAGATTGGCGAAGAAACAATGAGTAAAGGGCTGCAAAATGCTTCAAGCAGACGAAATCTTAAACGGCGTGAAACGTGAAACCATTTTCTTCTGTGTACGCCACACCACATGCAAATTTTACTGGGTCCAGACCGGCAATGTAGTCACTGTACACAATGATGTACATTTGCGACCACAGAGATAAACAAGCGCTAGACAGTTGCTGTTCGTTGATCGCTTGGCTTAACCAGAACTCGGGGGAACCGCCTGCCTTGGAGAAAAGAAGGGGATCGCACCTGGGGGATAAGATTGCAAATGGATGGACTTAAGCGTGGCGCGAATGGCTAAATCACAACGAGGGAATAGTTCCAGGCTGTGAGGTGAATTTTAAATCAATTTATTTTAGTGTTGAAGGATCGGTTGGCCAGCACTGGTCATTTCCCCTCAAGCCGCTCCTCTGGACAATGACAAATGGCGTCCTAAATCGCAGACCGGAAGGACAAGAATGGTTTAGGTGGGAGGTTTTAAGGATGGGGTAGATGACGTCTCAATCCCCTGTCCACCACATCAATCCTGGGATGCACCCGTTCAAATTTAATGTTGCTGAGTGCAGCTTGGTGTGGCAAAGAAGAGACTTTGCTGATATAGTCCTTTTTGCGAATTAGTATTGCGAATTTCTCTTTTGTCGGAGTTAAGGAAGTAGGATGAGCTGCATGGGTGATGGAGTGAAAGTCAGTGAGGGTTTGTGCATTGTAACACTTTTATAGAATGAGGGCCTGCTAGCCGAATCCTTGAACCTTAGGAATGACCACCGCTACGTGTCTTCTTCAGTCATTCCACTCCCCGACACTGCCTTTCACCTACTTGTAGTGTAAGAGACTGACTTTTGTCTGCTGGTCAGGCTCTGTTCTAATGGTGTTATTCTCGTTAGCCGAAGGTGGATGCCCTTTAACCTTTAATTATCGAGCGCTTGGGCGGTCGCTGATATTTACTAATCTTACAAAGTGACCGCAGCAAAGGAGAGCTTCCAGCACGTGGTAACGATAAACGCATTCCTGATTCCTTAAAACTTATTCTCTCTTTTTTTCCTTTCTTTCTTTTTTTACATTATTTTATTTTCCTTTCTTCGGTTACGTGTAATTCACTCCTGATTTAGTTACCTAGAAAAGTCTGTTGCGTTCTGTCGTCTGTGATGATGATGATGATGATGATGAGGAGGAGGAGGAGGATACCCTTTTAGCCTTTGGTAATTATTATCTTTGCATATGAAATTTTGTTGCATACGACATGCATCACAAATATTGTAAAAGCCGAGTCCCAGCTACTGTTTGGACTATTTTCACTGCTGCTACGACTTTACTGAACATAGAACTGCCACTTTACCACATTTCTACATAGAGTACTTCCACTTGTAAAACTGCAAGTAGCACTGTCACCACGATGTTACTGCAAGTAGTACTGCCACTTGTAAACTTTACTGCAAATAGTCCTATCTCTTCATGATTATACTGCAAATAGTACCACTTCTTCACGACTTTCCTGCCCCAAAAGCTGCCATTTGTAGAATATCTCCTTACATCGCCACTTCTGCTGCTGCTTCTGCTGCTAAAAGTGCGAGTATATCCCCCCCTGACACATTTCCCTCTCTCGCATCCTTCTTTCACTTCACCTCTTTCCTTCTTTCTCTCTTATTTCTTTCTTCCGTTCTCTTTCTTTCTCTTTCCCTAATTTTATCCCCATTTCTTCCTGCACCTTCGCCTTGCTCTCCATCTTCTCTCACCACCTCTTTCCTCCCCCTCTCTTTCTCTCTGTTACTGTATCTCACTTTCACTCTCTCTCTCTCTTATTTCTTTCTTTCTCTCTCTCTCTATTTCTCTTTCCCCGATTTTACCCCCATCTCTTCCTGCACCACCCACGCACTCTCAATCTTTTTTTTTGTTTCCGTTTTTGACAACCCTGTCCCTTGAAGATGTAGGAACGTACTGGAAAGTCTATAAAGTTTTTTAATGCAGTTTGCGCCAATACCTCTTGCTCAAAGAAGAAGGATGAGGTTTCTGAACTCTCCATTTTCTTAAGTTTTTTCTCCCTTTCCAAGAGTTTCAAAAGCTTTCATCCGTCTTATGTCTTGAATGGGTTGGGGTTTTATTTTTCTTCACAGAGGTTTTTCCGGTATCGATCGGAACCTATTGGTGCACTTTATCTTTGTTTTCACAAACTCTTTCATCAGTCTGAGAACGCAAGAGTAACAAGGAGAGCTACTGCGTACTGCACTTCAGTCTAGTTGTCTGTGCCATGTGTGAGCGCCAGTGGCTATTATCTACCATGTATGTCCACAATGTTTCTCTGTCATCCCACCTCTCTCTCTCTCTCCGTCCTTCCCTCTCGTTCTCTGTGTTTTTCTGTTTTGTTGTCTGTCCTTAATTCGGGATGTTTGCGCGTAGGTCAGTATGTTTCTGTGCACTTGGGTACGTGGGTGTGAACACGTGTCTCTATGTGTGCAAGTGCATTAGTGTATCTGTGTATCTGAGTGTGTGTGTATGTGTGTGTGTGTGTGTTTTATATTTTTCTGTGCCTTATTGCGTTTAAATGGGTGAATGAGTTAAATAAATGAATATGTGTTGTAACACATATCTATTTGCTATTGTTAACTATTTTTTTGTTTCCTCTACACCACATCCATCTCTTTGTCCGTCAAGTCGTTCTCTTAAACAGTCTTCGCTTCCGTCTCAGTTTACCGGCAAAGCGCGTTGTCAAGAAACTGTGGTGTTGCTTCCACCCGCTAGATACTCCACACCCTTTCGTCCCCAGCTCTCTTGGTTAATACATTACTGTACAGGCCTTCCTATCTGTCCTGCCCACTCAACACCAGCCTGGCATCCGTCAGAAGCGTTGACAGCCCTACATTTATTTCCAGGATGCGGATCATCATTGTCAAATCTATCCTTCAAAATAATCGTCCTGTCTGGACAAAGAACGGTCTTTTTCAAATCGGTGATGGAGCAGCAGCGAAGCCGTTCTATAATTTCTCCCCGCCTTAATTAATAGCTGGACAATGTAAACATTTACAGCGCATACTCCATGACAAAAGAAAAAATGCTTACAAAAGCGATTATCCTGAAGATATACATTGTTAAGGCTAAAATCATACCCGAAGCAGTAGCATCCTGTGGTTGGTAAAGACAAAATGATCTACTGGAATAGAGATAGGGACGTAAGTGATGGCTGTTCATAAGCATGAAATAAGGAAACGACAGAAGAAAATCGCCTATCATGGTGGGGGAGACCCGGTTGCCTGTTACAGAAGGTCTTGCTTCGCATTGATCTATGGCGTAAGAGGCCGAGGAAACGGTACTTGAAGGACAAATCTTTCAGGCCATCGGGTGCGGAGCTGGCCAAAATGGTAATCAACCGGGTGTCAATGATTGTTTGCGATGATCGATCTTAAACAGTGTATAGAGTGTGGATGCGCGTTTGCGCACGTATGCGTTGTTGCGTAAGTTTGTTGGTGTATCTGTTTCTCTGATTGTTCGTTGGTTTGTGCATCTGCAAAGACGTTCGACGTGGCGCTAAACTCTTTTTACTAAGGTTTGGTTACCTAGCCTCGTAGGCCAAAGAGTGGCTGGGGAAGCGGATAGCGAGCTTCCAAACTCAGAAGCGCGCTGGTTCGATACTTGAGTAGCGCAGGAAACTTCCCCCAGTTGACACAGCTGCCGCGAATGGGTATCTGACTCAATAGAGGATTTTGTGCAGGTAGACGAGCGAAAGAGAGAGAGAGGAGATGGACACCGCCCTCGCATAAAGCTGAGAAAATGCCGATAAAAGTGAGGTCTCTCACACCTCACCCCCGCCCTTCCAATGACCTGAAACGGTTAGGGGACGACCTTTACCTTGGCCAAATACTAGATGTTCAGTCTAAACTAAATACACAGTAGATGATCTATTATCAAAAGCCGTTTACTCTATGTGATAGCACACGCCAGATAGAATTCCGAATCAGTCCCGTGCAAAATCGTTATCACTTTGTATAGTAAAATGCTGATGAGACGTTACAGACGACGACGACGACGACGACGATGATGATGATGATGATGATGATGATGATGATGATGATGATGATGATGATGATGATGATGATGATGATTGAAGGGGAAAGCGAAAAGAACACGAGGAAGAAGAACATTTTCTAATCTTTCTCAGCATTCTCATGAGATGAGTGCAAATTCAGGGTTACTGAAGCGTTATCAAGTGACAATATAAATCTTCCCAGGAATGATCTTAAGGGCAAGTCACCACGGATGCTGGTGCTGTGCTGCGCTGGCTGTAGCGCCACCTAGAGAAAATGCCGCGGATTTGTCTCCCTGTTATGATGGAGACATCCTTTTCTCTCCCAGTGCAGAAACATTAAGATTTCTGCCATTACCCTGCGCAGAAGAATCACTTTTGCTTGAGCGTCCGTTTCAGTCCTTTTGTTTAGCTATGGCTATGACATAAAATAAACTTGTAGTGGAAGGCGAAGCCGGGCATCTGAAAGCCAGACATGAACAAAGACGTGATTAAGCAGCGTACACGATGACAAATGATCATTGCAGAAGGTTTAAAAATTTTCGAGAAAAGGGAATCATCTCACAAAAGTTGTTGACCCCCCATCCCATCTCCTCCTCACATTAAAACAAACATGACGGGAACAACTCGTATTTGAGAAGAAGAGTAATTAGGTACTAAGCTCCTGCAGATCTGCAAAGTGCCTTTGTGTAAAGATATCTTGCAGTGGCACCGGTTTGTTTCTATTGATGTCTCCAACGTCCCCGTTGGCTGACAGCTCCTATTTTTCTCAGGAATGATTGTCAAAGGCTGTCAGCAGGGCTTATTGAATAAGTCTGGCAAAGAGAATCCGGTTCTGTCAAGCCTCATACAGGTGATTTATGCAGAAATGATATTCACGTCCCTCGTTGACGGCAGCATAGCCTATAGGGAAATCGGTTTTTCAACGAAAGGTCTGGTGTTGGATGGCTTTGATACGACAGTTACAATATTTATCCATTAGTGTAGCCTAAGCTTTAAGAGAATCCTTTGTGCAATGACCAACAGTTTAAAAACACAAAAATGTTTAATACCTCAACAAAGTAAATTTAACTTTTCGTGGACAAACCTGGCGTTAATGGCAGCGTGTGTAAAGTAGCAGTTTATACAAAATAATGTCATGAAAAACTGAACTGATCCAAGCACACGTTTTCATACACGCAAAAGATCACCAACGTTATGCACTGTAATATGGCTATAATCCTGGGCTATGACTGATATTATGCCTATTGTTTCCTTCACCCGTGTCCTTTTTCGCTCCTTTCAGGAGAAATGTTAACGACCCTGAGCTGAAGGCACACGAGTATTATCATCTGTTTCGCCCCAAAAAATTGTCCTTCAGGCTTTCAGTTGAGCGGCAAGTTTACTATTATACCCTGACCCAGCACACCTTCTATTGAAACAGCCATCGGGCAGCTTTTGTCATCTGCATCACCACCTTACTTTGGTCTTTCTCTCCCCCTCTCTCTTTACGCACAGTGTAGTTCGTCAGCTTGCCTCGGTGTCACTTGTTCAGCGATGTCTGATGCGGTGATGGATTCTCCTGCAGCGTGTGTTGAGCTTCTGTGAATATCTCACGAATACAGTGCTGACTGTTTCATCCTTCGTTGTGTTTATTAAGGACATGGTCACCTTACAAAAAACTTAAATAAAGCCTTGTTCCTTTTCTCTTCTCTTATTCTGTCTATTATTCTCTCCGTGTATTTGTTTCATGGAACATAAAGACTTAAGGCAAATAACATGTCGCTGTCAATAACTGATCAATTCTTCGCGAAATGCAGCAAATATTTGACCTCATGGGTAAAAATCAAAATACTTGGGGCTCATAAAGTGAGGCATATAGATCTTCTTATGAAACGTAGGCGAATATGATTTGACTAACGTGTTGATGTGTGCTTGAATTGGCCTGAATTAAAATAAAATTAGTTCCTCATTGTCAAAGAATGAGTTCAGTTCATTAACACGGGTGGACGCGAGAAACGTCTTCACTGTTATAGTCACACATGCAGACAGAAGAAAATCTTTTTCACGTGGTATAGATAGATAGTTTAAGAGGTAATTAAATGTTACTAAAAAATTCCACATATTTATAGTATGCCGTCTAATTCTCAACCTACCGGTGAGTGCAAACAAGGCCATTCCTGGTGGTTCTCTAGAAGCACCATTCAGTTCAACAAGGTGCATAGAGTTTAGAACGTGATCGTCTAATAGAGCAGACATTGAAAAATGTTGACAACATATCACAGGACCAAGAACAGTAACAATCCGCACTTTTGTTATCCCCGATAAGATGATCAAGATATACACTTAGATAAACACCTGTCTGCTCTACCCTACTATAGGAAAAAATCAGAGAGCGATTACAGTGCGCCAGGTGCAAGCTTTCACGCATCAATGCCCCACCAGTGTACCTAACTTAGTCCCTGTCTATAGCCTAAACGTTAGCGACACCTATTGACCGAGGCCAGGAAGTTTCTAGACGAACTGGTTGACTCGGAGTAAAGAAGTTGCGAATCGACTTTCCGCTTTTATTATTTACATCAGTTCTAAGTAAGGTCTAAGCTCGCTGCACGGCTTAAGCCGTTTCCTCATCCCTTGAGGAATGTTTCATGATTTTTCACGCGGGTGTGATGTAGCAATCGCCACTGGAATACGAAAAACATAAAGAATTGTGATAGAACGTGTCTCCCTATGTACATTTATATCAGGATATTACTGCTTGAGCAGATTCCGGCATACATGAAAGAGAAAGACAAAAGACAGAAAGAGGTATGAATTATTGAATAAACTCAATAGGTTGGGGAGAAAGAAGAGAAAAAAAAAGAAAGACTGAAAGAAAGAAAGTTTATGAAGTTAAAAACAGAGTGAAAAATGAACGAAATAATAAAAAGTGAGGAAACAATAAAAGAAAGGATTTAAAGACAAAAAAGAAACAGGAACGAATAAATATAGAAAAAAATAGCTGGGACTAAAGAAGGAAAGAAAAAAAACGTTCAGCAAAGGAAAACAAGAAGCCAGTAATATGACTCACATTATGTGTCCTGAAGATCAGTGATTGATCTTTTCCCCTCACTGATGGCTTTAGTTGGCACACGCCGTGGTGGCAGAGCGTTGGTCCGGCTTCTCTGTCGAGACCTACGGCGTGTTGACGTTACGAGGACGTGAAAGAGCAAGGGTGTGGGAAGCAGGTGGCGCTTCTACCAATCCCATCGGCACATTTGGTAAAACGTCTTGCGCGTGTCGACCGTGCGTGAAAACGCAACCTGTGCACAGACGCCGCTACAGCGATCAGGCCAGGGGTGATAAAAGCATTTTTAATGTCCTAAGTCTGCGGGGCGCCAGCTTGAAGTAAAGAACTCAAGGTGTGGCAGTAAAATCGAATCATCTCGTCTAACCAAGCACTTTTGCACCTTTTACGATATCACCGGACATGTCAGTGTTTCTGTTCATTGCTTATTTTCTAGGAAACGTCACTATTTTTCTCCATTGCTTTTCACCTTGCACGCTGACAGTTTTCTTGCCTCGCCCTTTTTTAATTTCTCAAAAACCCTTAAATTCTGCCAAGTAATGCAGTCCTTCCAGTAGGGCTCATCAACGCAATCAAGGAAATCTTGCACATTCTTGAACTCTTAGAACATTATTCGAGTTAATATTTTCTTATCATTAAGTCTTCAGTTACTAAATTTCTATAATGAACAACCAGTAAAGTCTTTTGACTGATAAAAAATTTTGATATTACCATTAAGACTGTGTAACCATGGCAATGGTGCAATAGCATCAATGAAGAGGATTTTTCACCGCAGATGTTACTTTCTGCGTGATCCCGTTTATTTTAAAGCAAGCTGCTAGTTCCTTTCGATATTCTCAAAACTCTTCAAAACTTTGGACAACTTAGAAAGTATCTGTCCTTGTTAGTAAAACTTTTTCGAGATTTTGGGTTATTATCCCAGAGGAATATTTATTCGTCTGATATTTAACATTTCGATTGATCAAACGTTTGGTGCTTCTGTATGGTTAAGAAAAATACTTTGCATTGAAGAACTGTAGAAGCTCAGAATATTGTCTGGATGTAACACTGACATGTCCTGAGCTAAACGTGTAATATCATCGGAGTTTTATTGATTGACTGGTTGATAATTTATGGCACTAGGATAAGGGAAGATAGTTTTTAATTGGCTGGGATATTTTGTTATCCGCTGTTCGTTGGAACCTTGAGACGCGTAACTCTCGCTGTCGATACTCGAGAGAGAGTTAATGGCCCCTTGCTAACGCCGATTTGACGTTTGTAATGCTGGGTAGGTTGATGAATGGTGAGATCGATCTCCATGCGAAAAAGTACAACTATTGCTCCAACAGTTTCCTCAGAGTCTTTTGTAATTGATAAGTTCAGACCTCTTTTATACAAAACCAAACCTACTGACATTGCAGTGCGCAGGTTTTAAACTGTTTCTTGTTTTCGAAACATTCACACAATTAAATAATTCTTTTTATTGTCTTGCTACCAGGAAACTCACTCGATGGCGTGCCTGGGTGCTTACCGCAGGATAAAAGCGTCGTGTAGCTTTTTTGTGGAGTTTCCATGGTCAGATGGAAGTAATTTAGGGATTATTGAGAACAAAATCATTGCATTCACTTCGTTCTTGCATGTCACCTCCCATTTTGGCTCAAATGTCGGGTGTCCCGGTGTTAATGCATGTAACGTGAACTATATACAGACTTTGTCACGTGTCAAACTGAGACCAAAACTACAATATTCATGGAAAGAGCAGAGAAATGTTTTCAATCAACCCTAGGGACAACTTTTCTTTCATGACAATTTAGCTGCGCGAATTGATGCTAATGTTCAGTTTAAATACTGTAGGGAACAGGATGCACAAGTTGTTTTATCGCGAACTTTGTTGACCAGATGATTGCTTAGTTGTTTACGAGAGAAGAGAGCTGAACTTGCTCCTATTGTATATAATTATTGTATTCATGGAGCTGTTGCCAAACGCCGTTTTAAACGGACTTTTCTTAACCATTCATTCAAATATGTTCCTCGCTGCTTGGAAATGTCTGTTACAGTGTTACAGGAAGTTCTATGTATTTTAGTTCATGGGTGAGGAACGTCCAGCCCGCGGGCAGTTCTACGCCCACAAATTCATTCTGTCTGGCCTTACCAAGACAACCGCAGGCGGAACTCGAAAGTCAGTAGATCTAGGACATTTTTTTCGGTAACAGCATACACTTGTATTAAGGAAATCTTGATGATTAGGTAAATTTTAAAAGGACTCGCAAGAAACGTCTATTACGGGACAGACAGGAGACAGACGAGTGCATGACGGCGCAAACAAATTTCTTCTTGGTGCCTTGCATGCCCCGGTGTCTGCATATCATCTGCACAATAACACGAGCTGTGAACAACAATTCACATGCTTATGGCGAATAGATTTCGCTAGCAGTAAAGAGACTGGACAACGACTAAATGAGCGTTGATAAGTAAAAGAAGGTACGTAAAAAAATGAATGAAATAAAACATTTTAATTAGAAGCGCAAACAAAAAACAACCTGAAAGCTACTCTTGTTTTGGGCTTAATCATATTTACATCATCAGAAGGGAATAATTTTGATCCATGGACATATTATCCACGAAATATTGTAAACTGTTCAGTAAAGCATTGATAAACGTATTTTTTTATTATAAAGGTACCAGCCCATTGATACTCCTTCGTAAAAATGTGAAAGACTGCATTTATCATTCAGCTGTTACAATTGCTAATACATCTTTTTAACGACAGATTCGCTACAACGACTCCGTCTTTAACAGCAAATATTCGATTAGGAAGCCGCATGCAATGGATGTGATGTTCTGTGGATAATGTTCTTTGTTGTTATCAATGTTTTCACGTTTAGCCTCCTAAAGAAAGGTCCACTGCAAAAACAACGAATGTGTGTGTGTGTGTGTGTGTGTGTGTGTGTGTGTGTGTGTGTGTGTGTCTCTCTCTCTCTCTCTCTCTCTCTGTTTGTATTTATGCATGTAAGTTTTTCATTTGTGTCTCAGCATACAAAAATGGCAAAATGCCTTACAGAAGGACCAGTGAACCCTTGTAATATATTGATATAATAGAATTGTAGCAATCAAGATAGTAATAAGAGACAAAGAAAGCCATGGATCGTCATGTGTTTGCTTATAATTAATTTCTTGTCATTATTATGTTATAAAATGTCGTTTGTGTAAGTCATGCCTTCGTTTTACCGGCAACACTCTAATCTGTACACATGAGTTTGCATTTAACTTTGACTTCTGTCTCTGACTTCTGAAATAGGTAAAAGCTTTCTGATAACGCTCAGTCATCTTTCTAGTTTTTCTCTGCTTTGAATCTGACTTCAGAACTGAACCGTTGACTGGACTGAGCGGCTTTCCTTGGATCTTTTGGTTATCTTAGTAGTAAACATCACCACCCCTGACTACATATCTAATCTTATTCGCCATTCTAAACTATCGCGGGCGCTGAGATCTTGGAACTTCTTTTTCGCTTGGAAAAACAAAATTCCTCCTTTTCAATTTTGGCGAACGATATTTTGGGGTATTTGGACCCAGAGTTTGGAATTCCCTGCAACTGAAAATAAGAATTACTTAGACGTAGAAATGTTCAAAAACTATCTAAAACATGTGTTAACCAGAAAAGCACTACAGATTAACCCCTTTGCTCGTGCACGTGTGTATTGCGTGCGGTGAATAGCTTCCAGGTATAACCTAGCGCGGCATCATCATCATCATCATCATCATCATCATCATCATCATCATCATCATCATCATCATTCCTAGTAAGTATTGCATGTTTTGTGTGCTAAAAAGACAAGCGAAATGTATTGTCAAAGCACCTCGTTATTGGACAGCAGACGGCATTGTGAAAAGACTTCCATGAAAATCAGCAGCATACCATGTTGTCAACCAGCTTTTCATAGACCATCAGAAACACAGCGTAGTTTAAAGTTCTTCTCTATGTACGTACTACCCCAAACCCCTTAGTGAACGCTGGATGTAAGTTTGGTTTATAAAACTCCTCAGCGGGCAGCAGACATGTTCACGATGTAGCAAAACGCTAGATACACCGTCAAACGGTGTGGTGCAAATATAACATACCTCCTCACCATACGCCAGACCAGTAGACAGTCAAGTCAAATCGCGCTTTTAATGGAGAACAAACAGAGAATGATCTCACATCCCTCTTCAATGGACGATAGACCGTTGGCGAACTCAAAACACTCCTGATAACAGACTGAAACACAGTGAAAACAGGACATTTACTCTCTCAAGGGCCACCACATTGCGAAACGGGACGCCATCTTAACAGACTTACAACAAGATGGCGACGAGCAGTCGAGACAGTCCAGAGACGAAGACTGAACAGCTCAGCCTTAGAAAGCGACAGCGATTCTTCCCATCGACACACCACACGGGGGAAGACCTTCACCAGAGCCCTCCGTGCCGCTGGTCGAAGAGAGCAATAAGAAAGATCAGCCAGGAATCGGTGGCGGCCGCCAGGGATAACGAGGTGTGCTATATTTAGACTAGTGACCCCTTTCTCTACCGAACATAAAACATCGCATGTCAAGTCTCTTATGCAACCAGGTGCCCGTATTCCCTCTCTCGGCCAGTTCCTGTCCGTAATCTCGCTTTAATACCGCACAGGGCACGACATAATCACACAGATGAGAAGAAGATGGCAAGTGTTTATAGGGCCTGCTCACATCTGGACATGCTCACGTCCTGGCCGGTTAGTCATCATCGGGTGAGAGTGTGAGAGGGTAAAAGGGAGTAGCTTTTTGACTTTCGTGTAGGAGGCAAGCAGCTGATCGATAGAGCGGTGATGCCAACTTTTAGACCAAGGGTGTCAATGAAAATGGAAGTCGTTAACTGTACCTGCACTTTTGAGTACTCGTGACACTGTAAAACGTGTCTTATGTCGTTAACGCTATCATGTTTAAGATCACGCACTCCAGGGTCTTGAAAGAAATACATACATAAATCCGTGTACAGGGACAAACATTATGGTCATTCCCTAGAATCATACTATGGCAGCAAACATGGAAAGCAAGCTTTTTCTCTGGTAAAATATTTAAAGTTGCATTAGTTTGTGAAAGCGGATACTCGACTGGTTAGAGCACTGACGTAAAAACTGAGAGGCGCATTGGTTCGATATTCGTGTAGCGCAGCAAACTTTTCCCAGTTGGTCCAGATGGCGGAAATGAGTACCTGACTCCACAGAGGGTTCAAGAAGGTAAGGCAGTGAGGGAGAGGAGATGGGCACCGCCCTCACATGAAACTGGCCCCCCAAAAGGGAAGTCTTGACTACCTCAGTCCCCAACGGTCTGAAAAGGTTACAAGACTACCTTTAACTTTTAGTTTGAGCAAGCTTTCTGTGCTGTAACTTTTATCCTTTTTGGCCCTTTACACGTTCACGTTCGCCTCTCAAATCACCACTAGTAAGTCAATAATGGAAGGACACAGTGATTCGTGGGGAAAAGGATGCCAGGGTCAAGATGACACCTTAGAAGATGACAGGAAACACTGTTCTTCTTCTAAATCAAGCAAAGAACAGACCCTCTTTATGCGTTTCTTCTGCCTGAACAATTTAGTCGTACTTTGATTTGAAGTATATAATGGCAGAAGCATTAAGCAATGAACCAATGTCTGCTTTGTTTCCTGCCATTTCCCGTGTCTTTGATGTGCGGGTTTTTTTATATTCTCCCCAAGAATTTCATCTCGCTAATTTTGAAATATTCTGCTCTTGTGTTAACAAAAGCTACCAGAAATTTAAATCGTTCACACCAAAACGCATATGTTTGAAAGGAGAGGTCAAGGCGGAGCAGACAGGGAGATAGAAGTTTGAGATCAAAGAGGAGGAGAAGAAGGGTGAAGAAAAGGAAGACTTAAGGGAGGTAATACATCAATGGAACAAAATAAAAAAAAGTCGCTGTAAAACACAAAAGTAAAAAAGAAAAGAGAATTTAGGTCATTGCGTGTATAGTTCTGATACATATATTACCTTCAGCACATTCTCTTTTAAGCGAGAGGCCCTCATTGACGAACAGTTAAATTTTTTGAAGACCAACTTATTGGGATAGAATGAGCAAATGCCGATATAATTGCACGAAAAGAAATGGTAATAAAGCAAAAGGAGTCAAGTTGGATCAGGATGAAACAGGAACAGCGATTTCGTTAGAGCACGTGAGCCTGTCTTTGGCTATGCAGCAGGCACCGAGGTGCTTTTCATTAACGATAATAACCTAATTCATAAAAATACGATCCAGGACGATGCAGGCTCTAGGGGCAGGTCTTTGATGCGACGCCTTCGCCATATTTTGAGAGAACCACACGCCACTCTCCCTTCTTCATCCGTAAACCAGACGGCGTTTAACATTTCTGGCAGGTCGTAATTCAAGAAGGAAATGAGAGAGTATTATGCATTGCTCTGTGCAACGTCTTCCAGTAAAAAAATGTAATAATACCAAGAAAAAAAAAAAGCTGCCGTCTCGATGGCGCATGCTCAGGCCAGCATTAACATCGAATGGAACCAAAGCCTTTATCATACAAATGTATTAAATGTAATCTTTCTCGAATTCTCTCTCTTTCTTCTGAGTCTCTCTCTCTCTCTCTAGGTCCCTCTTGCCGTGTCGCTGGCTATTGGTGTATAATACTTCTTTTCCTCGCGTTTTGAGCCTGCTAATAAACACCACTTCTTTTACTTTAACTAAATACTGTAACCAAATTATTAGCAGTGTTTATTTATTACGCTCTCAAATTAATCAAAAAACCAGTTTATTCTACTGATTGGCATATATGTGAAACCAAATAATGAAATTATCATCGAGATGAAGTGTTCGTTTTCTCTCTTACCTTCGCGGTTTTTTTTTTTTTTGTTTTTTTTTTGAGGGGTAGGGGGGATTGTCTCTTCTCCCCTGTTAATTATCCTTCAATTTTTTTTTATTAGAGCTAGATGCTCATTGCTGAGAACACGCACCGATATAAGTCACAGTGTTGCTATTCTTGGAAATCAGTGAATGTCAAAAGACTACCCACGAAACGCAAGTTACGGTTGAGTCGTGAAATGTGGGTCTGTATCTGTAGCCCTGTTCTTTACTTTACTGCGGTATGACATCTGAGAGGCTTTCTCTTCTTTCTTTTTCTTTATTTACTTTGTTCCTGTCTGAGACAAATAATGATACCAAAAGAGAAAGAAGTGGAGATCACTTGCATAACCATACCGTTTCGTGGTCAGTTTTTTTTCTAAAGAATCAAAAAATACATTATTGATCACTTAGAATATGTTTGAGACCATCTATTGTATTAAAAGAAAGCTTACAGGGTTAATGCACTCTGCAGCACAAGTCGGGTTGTTGTGTCCTATCCAATTTCTTTCTTTCTTTTGTCTTTAAAGGTACTTAAGACGGTATGTCCCGGACAGAGCCTTCAAAGAACACTAAAAGCGTCTCTTTCTTCTGCTTCATTGTAGGATGGAATCAAGAAATGCCGATTGAAATGTGTTATTAAATGTTAAGGTGAATGCTCTGGAAGAGCTGCCTGGCAGGTCAACCAGAAACCAAAGAAATTGTTCTTCGGCGGCTGGTCTCTTTGAGGCTCCAACTGTTAAAGAAAGAGACTTGCAGAACACGAATCGCTTTCTTTACATGATTTACATGCTGTATGGCCAAACTGAATTTATTTTATTTCCCGTGTTTTGTCTTACTGAGCGAGTTATACCTTTTTGCTCCTTTTTCTACAATAGAAGTAATTCTATATTTTTCAGACGTTTGAGTCAGAGACTTTTGGGTGGGTTTTTTTTCTTTCAAGGCTGAAATTAAGCAGCGTATGTACCTCATAGGTAAGTTGAAATAACTGTTTTTTGTGCATATACCTTTAACTTCTTTCGAGACAAATCCTAAGATTGTCACTTTTAAACGTTCTTTCTCTTCTGTTCTTGAATTTTGTTTCTTCCAAATTGTCTTGTTCTTACATAAAACCCCTTTTATGTCTATCGCCAGACTAGTTAAAGTTCTCCTCCTCCTCTTTTTCATCTGCTCTTGTTTCTCTGCTTGTGGATGAAGTTGCCCTGCAAACGTGTTGTGATGTTCAGCTTTGACTCAGCTGTTTCCAAGACTACGATCTATTGTTAACTTCTGTGTTTAGGGGTCCCTCGCACGAGAAGACTTGAATTGTACTCGCCTTCGTCGCGTGCGTTTTACAGTGTGATCGAGGCATAAGTAATGCGTTGTAGGAAACTTCCAGACCAATTTCAAACACATCAGACGGGCTTAAAAGAAAACGATCATATATCATTTAAACTCTTTATCGGAGGTAGCCATACGTCTTCTCCTGCTGAAACATACAAATTATTTTTCAAGTGAATTTCTTTTAACCTTGCTGTAAACTCCCCATATTTCTATTTTGTTGCTGCGTATTTCTTTTCATAACATTGATTCCATCTTTGCTATGCTGGCTCTTCACCCATCGCACCATCTCCGGGTCTGTGTTTGAGTATCCATAGTATTTGTCACAAAGTCCAGCGACAGATTGCTGGGTCTTGTTTACAGAGATCTTAACGCCCGGCAGTTGAAAGGCGTTATGCAAAAAGAATTTTTGAACGTGTCTGCTTTATCGGAGCCGCATCATTCTACCTGGCTCTTACAGTTAATTAATCTCGAAGCGCTTCTGGAATGGGTAAGAGATGGACAGATTTTTGGAGAACAGGACGATATAGAGAACGGAGGAAATGTTGAGCGATTGCGAGTCGGGAGGTGGTGTCTAATCATATTTATAAATCGGGGAACTGTTTTTTGCGTGGCGTTATATAAACAGCCAAAGATTTTTTGCTGCATGCAAATGCGCGTGTAGCTTAGACACGGAGGATGATTGGCCAAAAGTGGTCACGTGACAGCAGACGAGAGCACAGACAAAGAGACGAAGCTTGCCGCACACACTATTTTTGAAGTCTTTTTTTATTCTTACCACAGGCTCTCCACAAAAGCTTTCCGCAGTCTTTCCAAGTCTCCTCGGTCTTTCGTGGTCTTTGTAAAGTCTTTCCGAAGTTTTGTTAACACTTTTCTCATTTTTTTTTTACAGATTTTCCATTTTAAGGGATTGCATTAGTGTTGCAAATTGTTGTAATATTTCCTGCTTCATTTCCTGTTTTAACTGCCCACACTGTCAGCTAACATCTTTAAAGAAAAGTTATTTACATTTTAGGCTAATTGTATTTACATCTTAGGTTAACTGTATTTATATGTTGGGTTGTTTGTATTTACGTTATGTTATTTGTATTTTCAGCATTCCCTCGAAATCTGTCATCCTCGTATTTTTTAACTTTGCTGTCCCATGTGTGTTCTACCAAATACTTCTTGGTCTCAATGTCTCTATTTTTCTTCGTAAACTGTGTGTTGTCTTTGTGTTTCCTCCCTTTTTCCTTTGTTTTGTCGTTCGTGTTACCACGTTTTGCAGCCTTGGTTTATTCCAATTGGCAATGCCTATGGTACTGAGTTAAAATATGTGTTATTCCTTCATCCCTTTTCTATATGACTACCTCTTTCTTGGTCGTTCTGATTAAAAAGAGGAAGTTTTCCTTACAGAATTTGGGTTAGGATTAGGGTGAACCCACTACAATGTGTCCTGGGTGCCAGAGACAGTTTACAGTTGTGCGCAACTGTTGGCATGTCTCACCCTCGGGCGGGTTCACCAGTTCTTCTCAATCACGTCATTGTTTTCTTTCTTCGGCTATTCCAGCAGCAGTTATTTCTTTCATGTCTTAGAGCTGTTTACTTGTTGTTTAAGGCTTAAAACTCAAAAATTTAGCTTAAAGGGTTTTAACATTTGTGTAAGGTTTCATTTTTTTGAAAGCCTAGTTTTGACGATGACCTGTAGCAGCAAGGCAACGGTCCCTCTTTATTGAGCTGGCAAACGTTGATTTTACGATAATTTAATCAAAGTGTGTTAAATTTTGTGCCAATCTGTAAACTCTGTCTCCCAGGGTTATCTGTATGCTACGTTCCTGTACTCTTGTTGGTAGCGTTTCAATGGCTATGTTGGTGCCGTTGGTTTACCAACCCTTATGAAGACTTCATTTCCATATTCAGAGAAAGGTTTTGACTTTTGTGGTCTACATCACGAGCGTTGATATATTTAAAGATATTTCTAAGACAAAAACAAAATCTGGGACTGAAGAGGCGGTGGCTCTTTATTTCACTCCCTTTTCTAAGCTTTCTTCTTTTTCTCTCAGCCTGCATATTAACTGAAGTGTGTTTATTACATATTATATTTAGCTTGACGGAGATCTACATACAATTGAAGAACAGGTGGAGAACGTGGTTGAATAATGCTGAATTAGAAATTTACCAGAAGAATGCGGACACATAAGGCAGAGTGAAGAGGAAGTCTTACAGCTTGGTATTAAAAACGTTATATAAACTAGCCTTAATCGTTATCCCTTCTTGCACAACACATAAACACAGTCTATGAAACCTTCGTCAAAATGTCGAACTCATGTCACCTTAAAGACATTAAAAGCTTGAATCTTATCGCGTGGAGACCGCTGAGAAAAATTATTATTGAACATTTTATCTTTCGAAACGTTCACCTAAGACGCTTTCTATCGATTTCAAAAATCGTGTGGCCTGCTGCACACTTCATTTCTAGGCACATGATGGATAACTAATGCGTGACATTCACGCTTAGAAATGCTTCTGTTTTAAACCCAGCAACGATCTTAGCGCCTACCAGCATGTTGTGCACCTGGGGCCAGTTGCACAACACATTTCTAGTTTTAAACACTTGTAGGCATTAAATCTTTTTAGATAATTAGTTTAAAATGCACACAACAATTTTTGAAGTTTTAAAACTAAAACTGCTTTATGTAAGATAAATGTTGTTTAAGTCTGACTTTCCATCCTGTCAGTATAATTTTTTGTATGTTTTTCTGCAATGCAACAAAATGGCTAAGAAGAGATTTTGCTTCTTTAGAACAGTTTTAAGGTTTAGAAACGTGTTGTGCAACTGGCCCCTGGGCCCAGGCAGCTTCAGTTTTTAGTACATCAGTGAATACACACAGGGTGTTAGGGCAAAAGCAAGATTTGCTTCACTCTCTCGTTCTCTCGCTTCCTTGTTCCCTCTCGCTCTCGCGTTTGCAAGTGAGTGCATAGCACCACAAGATTATTTTCCAGAACCCATCGAGCTCCATGTTGTGCATCTTACAAGCACTTAAGACCAACAAGTTCCCATTTGTTCTCTTTGCTGCCTTGACTTGAAGAGTGACGAATGCGGCTTCTTGTCACGTTCAAGAGGAAACTTTCGCTTTCGTTAATCTTATCTGATGTCTTCACCTTTCTGGATGCCGCGGTGTCTCAGAGGTGAGGGGAAGAATGGCGTCAGCTCTCAACGCGACCTGATAAAGGGACCACCTTAGTAACATTCTCGTTAAAACTTCAATTAATCCTTGATGCTTTCCCTTCCAATGGCTGACTCAAGGCAGCGGGTATGCAGACTTTGAAGAAGAGCATGCGGGGCTTCGTTGCTTGCATTCCAAGAACGCCAGACATTTCCCTCAAAGAATGCCAGTCCTCTTTCCAACGCTCTACTCCAAACAAGTTTCGTTTTATCGGTCTTTTTCTTTTTCCCAGTCGAAACAAATTCTACGCGTTGATCATAACAGAAAAAATTGAAGTTAGAAACAAAAGACTAAACCATAATTTTTTACTTATGTATGATTTTCCTTCCTTTAAAGTATTTTCAATAATTCAAGTCAGGTTTTGTTTTTACTCTCGCGTGCATAGCGGGAAATAATAGCAAAAATCTATGGAGGAATTACGATCTTTGAAATACAGTGGGTGTTAATACCAGCTGACATGCAGCACTGTGAACATAGAAGAGACTGGTTTGGCTTAAAACATCTTCATCTCCTAGAGACTTACGGCGCGAAACTAAATGTTGTGGTAGTTAGTAACCCATGTGGGATCATCACTGGCCAACTGCTTGCGGAGCTTGTTTGGAACACTTGGGTTGGGATTTTCCATATCTTCCTAATTTTCACACTAAAGAATTTCTTGGTGGCTGGAGTTTTGTTTCCTTGGTTCAACCCCTGTTTAGTACTTGCATCTCTAATCCATTTTGAAAGTTTTGAGACGGTCTCTAACAGGAAACAGACAAGATTTGACCTTAAGATCTTTTTTCCCATAAAAACTATTGATGATCAGATTTGGCTGTGGAAAATAAGGTAGAAAAGGACAATGAGCATATTGAGGCACTGCCTTTTGTGATGAAACTTCAAGTGCACTCCCCTTAATTGAATTTGCATATTGACTAGAACACTTGCGCCCGGGCGCGCGCACACACACACATATATATATATACACGAACGAACGCATAAATACGCTTGAAAATAATTATTTTTATTCTTCCTTTTCATCAGCAGCCCTCTTTCCATCCTGTCTTCGTCTCAAGCGACGCATTTTCTCCCTCCATCAATTGTCCTACTCCTACCTCGCTTTTCTTTGCTGCAGAATTGTAAATGCTTTTCATGCGAGGCGGTGAAAAAAAAGCCAACAATCAAACAAATTAGTAATTCGCATTATGTGCGTATAAAGTTTAAACTGTCAATCTGACTGAGGAAAGCCATTGTTCGTCGAAAATTCCAGGAACTAGACTAACATGAAGCGCCTTATAAAGGCACAGATTATTTTTATATTCTTCTCTTTCTTTTTTGAGTATTTTTTTATTTTTGTGCTCCTCTTTCTCTCTCATTACACTGTATATTTACAACCATATCTCTTAAAAGTTGAGATTTTTCTTCACTAATTTTTTCGTTATCATATTTCTGAAGTATTTTACCCGCTAAGTCACTGAAAGTAGAGCTATAACAGATGTAGCCGATTAACGAAGTTGTACATCACATTTTTGCAGCCCGACAGCATTGTATTATGACATACGGGAAGCGGGTACTAACACGCACACACCGCAGAAATTTATGCACAAAGGCGAGCTTATATTCCCGAATGAATATATGAATACATGCACGCGTACTCATACATACATTCGTACACACGCACGCAGGCGTGCGCGCGCGCACACACACACACACACGCTCGCGCGCAGGCATACACTAAGGAATCGTTATGTGTAAGGCGCTCTCATGTAAATTGCAGAATGAGTGTGCAGTATTGACCTAAGAACTTTAACTTTTGTCCCATCATGCTTAGCAGCGGTCCTGTACACGCCAACACCAGCAGACATCGACGCTGTCACAGATGGGTTGCCTGTCAGGTCTTGAGAAAAGTCTCGCCAGAGTGAAATCCCCAGTCTAGCCCAAGTCGCCTTCACTTAGTTTGGCCTAAATCGTCCGATGTTTCAAGACCCCACATGCTCAGTGGCTAAAGCGCTGGCATCCAAACTAGTAAGTGCTCCGGTTCGATACCCAAGTAGCGCAGCACATTTTCCCCCCAGTGGACCCAGCTGGCGGGAATGGTTACCTGATTCCATCCTGGGTTTGGGTAAGGTAAGGCAGCGAGGGAGAGATGGATATCTCCTTCACGTGCAGCTGTCCCCGAGAAAAGTGAGGTTTCTAATACCTCACTCCCCGACTACCTGAAAAGGTTAGGGGACGACCTTTACTTTTTACGGTGACTTTTGTAATTAAAGCTTCGGCCTAAGGTCAAGTCCCACCTGACATGCTCTTTAGATTAGATCTCGTCGATTCGACTTCATCCCTCGACTTTTCATGCATATTTTCATGAATTATTAGTTGTTTTTTGTTTTAGAAACAAAATCGTTGCGTGGTTTATAACTTCGTTCGCGGCGCTTCCATCATCCATGGTGAACGTGCTAGGTGACGTCATGTCCGCCTTCGTCTCTCTCTCACTCGATGCTGGGTGGGAGGGGGATGAGGCAACGTCGAATAGCGGCGCGTCTTGTTGCTAAGGCAACCGTTTCGTGTGTCCGTCAAGTAGGCAAAATCTCTGGCGACGGGGAAAGAAGAGTGTCGCTTTTGCGTGTGGGGAGACACGTTTTGCTGCTGCAGCACAAAGAACACGCTGAGAAACAATTGGCAGATCGTGAAAAAGTGAACGTGGTTACGCACGCGCATTTCAGCAGCTTTGTCTCGGGGAGAAGCATGCGTGCGGGTGAGAAGCTAGGTCATGGCCGTTTGTGTGCTTTTTCTGAGTCCAGTGGTTTGCAGTATGCGTGAATGTTATGTGCATATCAGGTTGTGTGTGTAAGAGAGAGAGAGAAAAGAGAGAAATGGAAAAATGAAAGAAAAGAGGAGAAAGATTAAGGCGGGAGGGAGGAGAGAGGAAAAAAAAACTAGAGAAAGAAAGGACGCACTTGTGTATTAAACGAAATATTAAGGGATGTAGAGCATAAAAGATTTAAAATCTTGTATAGACAGCTTCAGTTCTAGAGATTTACTTTTCTTGATTGTTTTGGCTGCCGAGACGAACCCGAAGGACGCTTTCATAAATATGAACGCCATTACTTAACACCACAATTTTTTAAGTGAACATTGAAAGCTCAAAGAAATGACACTAGCGATCAAATGTTGCACCCCTACCCAGCAGCTAAATCTTTATCTCTGCGAGCTCGTCTGTCCTCTATCTCAGTGGTTTTCAAACATTTCCAGACGAGTACCACTTTCAAAAATTCGAATTGACCGAGTACCACCTCTGAACCCTGCATACAGCCCCCGTAAGATATAAATACACATTCTTTTAATTTGGCGCATGGTGCTCGCGTACCACCCGTACTACATTCTAGTGGTACGCGTACCACAGTTTGAAAACCTCTGCTCTATCTGACGCTGTGGTTAAGATAAAGTGGAACATGTTTGTGAAGCACGATCTGAATCCGAGACCTCATGATCCTAAATGCTTTGACGGCAAGCGCTTTACAGCTGCGCCATCAGGAAACCCAAGCGCGTAGGACCAACATGTGTGAATGTGAGAGGGAGAGAGGGGTAGAAGAGAAAAAAGATAAGGAAAATCTCAACGAAGGAAGAAAGATAGGCAAGGGGACCGAGGAGTAAGTGTATACTGTACACTGTGTCTTTTTTTAGGAATCATTATCTCTATTCCGGGGGTGACACGGCGATCTGTGCACGCTGTGCTCTCTCCCCTGTGACATTACCCTGTCAATAGATAATGTCACTACAGCAAGGCACGGATTTACATTGCAGCTCTAGAGTTTCCTCTTTTTTTTCTTTTTTACTTTGCTTTTAAATTCATCATTCTTTCGTGGATGGGATGGTGTGTCTGTGGGACTGGGTGAAGGTTAGAAGAATGACTAAGCACTGCACTGCTCACAATGAGCGGCAATAATTCCTTCCTACAAACATGTACAGCGGCGTATTTGCACAGCTGGGCCTTTACGGGAGGGTACGCTGACATTAGAAAGCACGAAAGATAAAATTTTGTGTGAGGGGGGGGAGGGGGGGAGGGGGCGGTAGAGGGGAGGAAAGTGCAGCATGACAAGTTGTCTCTTGAAACTTTGGATTTAATACGAGATAGAAGTTGTGAAGGTCATGCGAGTGCATGTAGATGCACACACACACACACACAGGCACACACGTACACACACAGAGGCACACACACACCCACACACACACACAGAGGGAGAGACACGAAATCGCTTCTCACTCTTCTTGGGGCCTCGCGCTAACAACTGTTTCGTCCGGCAAACGCTGACTTCCAAGCCTGCGCAGTGTGTCGTCATCTGCTCCGAGGCTTGTCTCCCCTTGTACAATTCCCACGGCGCACACACGCACGTACACGCAGTATCAGTAGCGCGCGCAAGAGAGAGACAGGAGGGGGGAGTCCGCGCGTGCATTTCCTCACATGCATTCTCCTTGTGCCTCCGCCTACCTCTGCCACGCACGTGCGCTCGACAACTGTTGTCGGATGAGAGTGCTGGTATCTTGCGGACCGACTGTCAGAATTCTGATAGAAGTGTAGCAACGGGCGATGTTGTGCTATAACTGATGGCATTTTCCTTTCTCCAATTCTTCCGGTCCGAACCAGACGACGGAGGGACAGGACCAGTGCAAGGCGTCGTTCATTTGTGACTGAATCTCAGAATCGGGGAAGTGTTCCACAAAACTGCATGTCCATGGTCAGTGTCAGATTGCATTTGCTAAATTGTTCGGAGATTACAATCGTTATTTCACCGACTCTTCCCTCCCCTCCCGCTCTTCGCGAAATATTTCGTTAAGAAAAACAAGGACAGTCAACGTCTGATTATTAAAGAGTCCAAGAACCTCTTTAGTCCTCGCTGAAGTCACCCACAATTATTTTGGGCCCAAAGTCGTCGTTAAGGAGTTTTAAAACCCACGACGAACTCATCGAAAGTTGCTCCGGTCGCTGGACAAGGTGGTGAACAATCTTCTCGATCACACGTCTTCCAAAAGTAGCTCATCGTTAGTTGCCACGCACACAGCAGAGCATACAGTCCTGTTAATGCGAAAATTGGTACGTGAACTCTCAGCTAACTTTTGATTAATTTCGAGGCGGTTCTGCGTAGGTAAAAGTGAATGATGCCGTATCAACTATCATCTTGTGCGCACGTGCAAGTCCAATAGGTTCACCCGAGCATATTAAACTGTGACACAATGAAGAGACTGTGCTGGTGTTGGTGTCTATAGGTAACATGACACCAGTCTTCACGTTTACTGCGTCAGCTTCGACCTGACCTGTGCAAGATTTTTATCTTTCTTTCTTTGCTGGTACGGGTTGGTAATTCTCTCAAACCTTTAGAAAACACGAATTTTATGTTTCGCGTCTCAAGGAGAAATCTCATTGCATCGACGTTGCACAGGGCTTAGAAAATTGTAAAAATCCGCACAAACTTATCACCTGTGTGTGTGTGTGTGTGGATTTTTTTCTGTGACGATAAAAATGGGTGTGAGATATGGGACATGATCAGATCTCGGCCCAGTACCTTAGTGCAAAAGGCACTTCCTTTTCTGTGAATATGAAGAAGAAAGTTTCCCTACTACATCAAGACATACATGAGTCAAATCACGGTGCTGAGAAAAAAGTGCCCCGAGCACAATATGAACAGGAGAGTGTTGTCAGCAAGCCCATTGACATTGTAGCTGGAAAATCGCCGTTGCTGAAGACAGATCTTCCTTTGTACTACTGCGTGTTCCGACAGCCGGATACTGTATTACATGAGGCGTAGATAAGAGGGTCAGACAGGTGACAACGACAATGTACCCAACCCACTCACAAGGTTATGATCAACCAACTTGCAGCCGTAGACGTGAACCCAGCAAGGATCGTTTTGTGCGAGAGCCTTGTAATGGTTCTACAAAAGTGAAGGTGTGTTGCGACAAAATGTTCCTGAATTCAGCCTTTCAGCAATAATTAGGTGGTTATTTATGCTTCTTTCAAGTTTTGGGGGGTCCTACTTATAAACGCTTGTCTTCTGGATAGAAATGGAAGGAAACTTGAGAGCCCTATAAACTCAATTCATGGGAAGCTGTAAGGTTTTAAACACTACACAACAGGTGTCCCTAGCGAAGTAAACCTGCTTGTCCGCTCCCCCCGACGCACCCGAAAGGCAAAATGGAGAACGTCACAGCGACGGGAAAAGAGTAAACAGTTTGTAGTCTAGTTCTCCGCCCTCTCAGCGCTACATGTCAACATGCAAAGATCCCCTGCACTGTTGTTCTCACAGCCTCGCAGCTGCAGGAAAAGGTTTGGCATCACTGTCACAATCGTTTACGTACACGAGACATCAATCTGCACGTGAGTCGCGCAGGCAGCGACACAAGCAGTTTTGCGCTGGGCTGGAACACCTGGCTGCTCGCAGGTCATACCTTTGAAGGTAGGTGCGCTTTCGGTAGACCATCAGAATCAGAGCCCTTGGCAAGTTCAATGAATCACGAGTTGTTACTCATGAAGGCAGACGTAAGCTCATTGCCTCGCTATACAGGCCGTCAGTGTACCCGGGGGTGGATGGCTGCCTTGTAAGTTAATTGCCATGCCTTCTTATCAAGTTGTGAAGGGAAGATGTTTTCTCGTTGACAGACTGGTTTGTTTTATCGTCCTGTTTTTTTTCCTTTCACCACAGTTCAGATACGTCATTATTTTTCCGGGAACATCTTCAAGGTAATGAAGGTTTTAGGTGTATCCGAATTTGCGGTTATTGAAGTGCACCTCCCCACAAAGAAGGATATGTGTCTGGAGATAAAGAGGCATTTATGTTCTTAAGAGCGTTTTATTTAAAGAGGAGTAAACGAAGTGCTACAGCAAAGATCTGGATTGAAAGTGTTCTTGTTTTAAAGGATTTTAAGAATATACATATGTACATCATTGTGACTTGCATACGGCCTTGCAAAGTTGACGGTATGAAGATCCTGTCGGATAAGAGATTCTTCTTCGAAGAGACACAAACCCCAGTGTACAGTTAAAGGAGCTTGTCGCCCACCGAAGTTCATCGAAATGTCCTGTGCCGTCAGCAGATGTATAAGCACACTGTGCCTGGCCGTCACACTCAGTTTAGTCTGTCTGCTCATGTGTCAGAGCGAGGTGGCCTCTCTTCCCTCCATCACCTCTACTGACGCGCCGTCGTGCGGGTCGACAACTGTGGATCCCATGCAGCAGAAGAGGGTGACTATAGGAGTTATTCTCCCTTTCAGCGGCCCCTATTTCTGGACCCGGCAGAAGACTGAATTTGCCATAGAATATGCTTTAGACACAGTCCGCAACCGCCTCGGCCTTCTGCCAGGATTGGACCTCCACGCCGACTACCGTGACTCCAAGTGTTCGGATACTGACGGCCCACTAGAGGCGGTGGATATGTACACCAAGAAGACGGCCCAAGTCTTCGTGGGTCCAGCATGCGATTATGCCGTGGCCCCCATAGCCAGGTTCACTAAGCGATGGGATATCCCTGTCATCACAGCTGGTGCACTTGTTAAGGTGTGTACCCACAGTTTTTTGTTCTTTTGGTTGCTTATTCAGAGTTTTTTTGTAAAGAGGTATTTTGTTACTTTCGATTACAACACATAAATTATCACAGTAAATCAGTATTTTTCGAGGTTTATTGTCTACACTTATTATGTTTAAGCTTAATTTGTTTCCTTAGTAATAAGACATTTTATTACAAACTGTTTTATGATATGTTCTAATTAACCTTGTCATCATTTTCTGCAATTTTAAAACGACAGCGAATGAAATGCGGATCTTTTCAGCACCATTCTGCAACTTTTTTGTTTTACTAGATTCTTGGACATTTTCGACCTTAGATGCTAGCTCCGCAAGTCACGTTCACACGGTTTGAGCAGGTCATGTCGGTGGCTGAGAAAAGAAGAATTTCATCCTATTATTTCGGTAGACATAATTCTCTTCACTGTTTGAGTCGGTGAAGTCGGTGGTAAAGAAATGAAGAT
Source organism: Marisa cornuarietis (assembly GCA_004794655.1). NCBI lineage: Eukaryota > Metazoa > Mollusca > Gastropoda > Architaenioglossa > Ampullariidae > Marisa > Marisa cornuarietis. The sequence continues at coordinate 7,082,005 of SMMW01000651.1, forward strand.
CAAATCCTATTATTTCGGTCGAAATATTCTCATTTCATTTTTCCGTTCGATGTGTAGTGAAACGACAGTTTTGTTCCAAAAAGTTAGTTCTCGAACACTTCCTTGGACCATGTCGAACCGTGTGAGACGGACCTTATTTGTCTGACTGATCAGGGATCACATCAAACTGTTGCACATTAGAGAACATGTTCCGCTGTCTTGACGGGGCGGAGTGTGTCGGCTGCACTATCTCCATCCCATGAGACCACTTTACTTTCGCAGAACTTTGAAAACAAAACAGAGTACCGTCTGCTCACGCGAGTAACGGGCTCCTACGCGAAGTCGGCGGAGTTCTTCGCTGAGATATGCAGGACATTCTCCTGGAACAACGTGGGGTTGCTTTACCACGACCCGAAGAACGAAACTGACCGGTCTGACTGCTACTTCATCACGGAGGCTTTCTTCTTCGCCGTTGGCACCTCTACCCGCCATGAACCCTGGAACACGGATTTTGATCAAAGGTCGACTTCCTCTTCGGAGTACGAGGAGTTGCTCAGAGAGGCCTCACTAAGAAGTCGGGGTAAGGGTCGGCATTCCAGGTAACCTTTGGTTTTTGTCTCATAGAATTGGTTTAAGTACGAGACAGGAGCAGAAAGAATTGACAAAACTTCGTAGGTTTGAACTTGTTAAAAAGCGAACTGCAGACATAAAATTAAGTTTGGTGACTTCCTGCATGATCTGAAAATAAGGCCTTAAAAGTGTTCGTACACGTGATGGAAGTAGAGAAGGTTTGTGACCTTGATACTTACTGGGGTGAGGCGTGCTACAGAGGGAGTTATTTCTTTGGTTGCCATGAGACGGAACTGTCATCGTATTAATGGCTGCTATTTTGTTAGGTGGATAAAGTTTTGCTCCTCTATTACTCTCTTTCTGGTGGGTCTGTGTGAGTGTGTATGTGTGTGCGTGCGCGCGCGCGTGTTCATGTGTGTGTTTTGCAACAAAAACAGACAGACCTCTAAATATAATTGTTCTATGAAGTAAACAAGAATATTAAGCGGCAGTCAACGCCTGAGCTAGTCCCAGATCCTTAAACTATTTCCAGACACTAAACCTGTTGCGTCTACCAAATGTCTGACCGTCATGGACAGCTTTTGTCAGCTGCTTTTTCTCTTTCATGTTTCTCGTGTCCTCTCTATGTAAAGGAACAAAGCTAGTATAAAAGTTTGTACGCCTTAGCCCTACAACAAGTTACAGGCGTAAAAGTTTTGCACATCAGATGAGTAGAGCGTAAAAATCGCAGGGTTTTCTTGGTCCATGAAACAAACATCTGGTTGAAAGCCTTGTAGACGCAGCCAAGGTCTGGCTGGAAGCCTTCAGCCAATGTTTGTCTCTTCTTATTAAAGCACTTTGTACCTCTCGATGGTTCTCCGAGGCTTTTGTGTTTGAGGTGAACACAATTCGGGGCTAAAGGTGCAGCGTGTCTCTGGGATGTAGCAGGATGGTTAGCACGAAGTCAGCAAGTTTTATTTAATGTTCAGTTTGTGGTGACTGCCTTAACTACTCAGCTGTAACATCCCTATATCAACAGGACGTTGGTTCTGATTGTCAGTCAATGCTCGGGACCTTGAGTCCGTGTCTGCCACGAATATCTTTCAAAACCGATTAGTGTTCGTGATGCACAGTATCTGTAACATGTTTTGGAAGATCAGCTGTTGATGTTGTGCTGTTTGTGATGTTGGTTGCCTGTCACAGTGTATGTGTGCATGTGTGTGTGTGTGTGTGTGTGTGTGTGTGTGTGAGAGAGAGAGAGAGACATGCAGACGTAGGCGAGGTCGCCGTGACAACCTATGGGTATGTCTGTCGTGCACCAAAGTCGCGTGACAGTGCAGGCTGTGCACGCACAATCCTCTGAAGCCGCTGAGGTGTCATTGGTAATTCGTCAGCAGCAGCCTTACACAGCTTTTTCTCTCACGACCCTCCCATGGTTATCTATATTGTTGTCTGGACTGTATTTACAGATCCTACATGAGTTGTCTGAGCCTTAAACTGAGTTTACAGTTTAGCAACCCTTCTTTCTTTAATCATCATCATCGTCGTCGTCTTCGTCGTCTTCGTCGTCGTCGTAATTAGTCTTTTCTTCTTTTTCTGTAACGTTTTTTTAGCCCTCAGCGTTAAAATGAAAATATTATTCTTAGAACGAGTACTTTTTCTGTCACTGACCTCTTCTTAATGAACACATTGTCGTAAAAAAAGAAACTTGATTGATGCTGGTTTTAAGAGTCCATTAAGCCTCGATTGTCATGAAAAATACTGAAAGAAGCTGTGTTATCATGAATAAGAAATTCTATTTCTCTGTTCCATGTAGTTGTGACAGACTAGTTTTGTGTCAGATCTCACGCTGTGTTAGCGACATTCCGGTCGAACAAGATAATGATGTCCAATGTGTCAAATAGACGGCCGTCAGTGAGGCTGCTGGAGCAGCTGATGTATTGTCATAAAGACGGGAAAGTGAAAGCTTTACTGGGGACCTTGGCACGTCACAGCTAGGTCAACATTTGTGTGTGTGTGTGTGTGTGTGTGAGAGAGAGAGAGAGAGACGTAGTACGCTTGTTCTGTTCGCGGCTAGGCATCAACTCTTCTGCTACCGTTCCACTTGAATAACTCATTCGCTACTTAACACTCGAATTTACTCCGTGAATTTAAACCTGTGCGAGCTGCTTAGCTGATTTTCACGGACACTCGATCACCTTAATTAGATCGTTCAAGAAAATGTTATGTATGGAATGGTCCTATTTCGATAAAATGTAGTTGATAACGGCCAGATGATAATATGAACGGTAATAGAATAACATGAGTGGGTATTGGAATGATAAGACAATATCTGCGGTAATTTTTATTTAATGATAATTTTTTTCCCCATTCCAGTGATTGATGCAGCATTTTAAATTTTGCTACAAGTATTTTCCGAGTCTTAAGAATAGTCCTCATTGCTCAATTATATTACAAAGTTAAGGATTCCTCAATTACTATGGCATAACGCACATCACATGAAAAATTTTCAGCAGTTAGAAACCTTCAAAGCTAGGTGAAGACGAAGGGTTAGGCGGGTGTGGAAAAGGAGCAAAAAATAAAACGAATTCAGATTGGAAACTGGAAACAAAAATTGATTATCGATTTTCGTCGGTCGTGGCATCGCGGGGCCCTGACTTTGTTTCCAGCCACCGATGCGATGATGAGAGAGGTTGCTGCACAACGCGAGCAGGTCCATCCAATAAGCCCTTATCATCGCTACACCTCGCCTCTCGCCCTTAACCCGGATATAGCCGCCTCCATCGCTACTTCTGGGAACCTGACACATCGAAGCCAAAGAATAGTGAACGAATTGCAATCAATCGCACCGGAAGTGTGCGGGAGTCGAAACTCCTTTGGCACATTTACACTACATGTCCTGAAGTCGGCAAGATTGCCATCTGTAACAGTCCATTTACAGCATAGAGACTGAGGTTCACAGGCGAAAAGTCTGTTTTATCTCTTAGGTCGTCAGACGTTTGCACGATGACGTCCACTCTGATGGTTTAAGCTGCACTTGCAGAACAGATGCCACTTCCGAGGATGATGTTACTGATTGGTGTAGTTCGCCGAAGTCAGCAGCTGAAGCGTTGCAGAGCGATAGTCCAGTCACAGGGGAGCATCGTGAGAGAATTTCGGCGCAGAGGAGGCGAAATATAAACCCTTCGCCCTGAAACCCACGACCCTCGTTGTCGAGAAGACAAATTATTTAACGTGGCGCCACCGGGATGACTGACTAATGATGGGAATACGATGATATAGCGGACTGCAGGTACAACCTGACGAGGCTAAAAACTTCATGTGTTGAGTTGAACAGTACGAACACAAGGACGGGAAGGTGTGACTGAGGACATTTTTACATCTCACGTCAATATCCAAAAAATTTTTACATCTAACGTCAATATCCCAAAAATGTTTGTGTTGGTGAAATAAAAGGCATTGATCTTTCTTTCTCTTTCTCTCTTTTTCTTACTTTCTTTTATTCATTTGTTGATCTATTTATTTACTAATTTATTAATTCCAGGGATGGGAAACCATTTTTCTTTCAAGGGCAATATTGATATTTTTAACATAATTCGCTACATGAAAATTTAAGTAAAAAAGATTATCTACTTATAAACTAACCCTCTCTCTTTGGTCAAGCTGTTGTTTTACCACAGTTTGCTAACACATTTGCAACGTGTACAATCCCAGCTGTCACCACAATCAGCCTTAACGTAATAAGGTGCGCGAAAAAACATGCTTTGCTCTTGTGAAAAGTAGATTAAAACAACTGTTTGGAGCATGCAAAATATCTTTTTATTTATTTTAATAAGAAAGTTTTATTATAAGAGTCGACACTGTATAAGAACAGTACACGTATCAACAGCCAACATCGGCTCGGGGTGGAGGCCACATGCATGTATAATTCTCCAAATTCGTCCACAAAGACCGCGAGGAGCCGACGAGAAGCTTACGTGTCTGTCCCGTCATGAACTCGTATGTGTCCTGTCTAATCCGTGATAAACGTTCCAAGCTTGTATTTCAAAATTTATCAAAGATTTACTGAACTTCGATTCTCACCTGCGGTTGCCATGGCTGGACCGGATCAAAAGATTTCGCTGGCCGGATTTCCTCACCTGTGATTTTTATTCATTCACTAATTTATTTAGTTTTTACCAATTCATTTACTAAATCACGAATTGATTTATTCATTTACCCATTTATTATTGTAACTAGCCACGCCCTGATCATTTTTCTGGGTTTTTTTTTATTCTGCTTTCTTTCGTTTGCTTTCACTCTTCTTTCTTTCATGTTGCCCAATCATTCATTTATTCATTTATTTATTTAATTATCTATTGAAATTACACAAACACGGTTGAGATTACTGCCTTGTTCAGCTAGCACCAGATCTCGAGTTCTCGTGAGACCACCGCTGCTGCGCCTCCCCCTGTCATCTGATTGGCACGCGGGGTTGTGCGGAAACCTTAAGTTTTCAAAGTCCTTGAATCCTATGGGACCCACGATGACTTGATTAGTTAAATTAGTCTGCCCTCCCATAGATAGTGCCACACCGACTGACACTTCCTTGTGAGGCGAGCGCCAGGAACGTATGTCTGTGTCCGTCGGCATTATCTGGAATTAATCCCGTTACATTATCTGCCCAGTAAACATGTTGGAGTCTTGACACAGCGGGCGCAAAAAAAGGTACGAAGCGTCATTATCAGTCAGCGTTCGGGGCTCCCATCTCGGCACATTGTGGTAAACCAGACTGACATCGACTTAACTATCGGAGTTACTCCAGTGTTAGACTGTGCTTGTTGCTTATCTATCCAGTACGAAGCCATCGTTCTATCTCAGCTAGCTAGTGCGTATGTGTGTTGTGAGAAACTCAAAATTGACGAAGGATGTGTTGAAATTTGTATCAACTGTTAAAAAGGACCAGATCTGACCCCTGCCTGAGGACTGTGTCAACACGGGGTTATTCTTTGCGTACAGACATTGTCATTGACAGTAAATATATCCAACCGTGATGTTTAATATAAACAAACTCTTCGTCTCAGACCTTGTTCCTGGCTGTCTGGACATCAATACAGAATCGGACTAACCACGGTCCCTGGTAATGCAAGAATAATCTGTATTACTTTAGCACACTTAGCAAGAAAAATCTTTACTTCTGCCACCAGTCGCATATGGGGACTGTAGCCACCACTGCGTGTAGAGTGATGGTGGCCAGGTGAATAGCACTTCATTGAACGCTTACTGAAGGGTTAACGATAGACAGGTAGCTAAAGTACTCATGTTCACCTTACCTCAGCATATGAACCAAATAATTTAGCAATGAGGTGCCATCGCCTCAGAAGGTTCATAAGGACTAAATAAAAGCTCGTTTTGCAAATAAGTTGTGTAGCGTGTGGATGTTATTTTCCTGAAGTTGAGACCTGTGTTTTCATTTGTTTCAGTCACATTTGAGTCATCCCAGAAAAGGGACTATGATGTGACATTCCTGTTATCTGTTCTTTGCATCAAAAGAGGGTGTTATATCGACTCGTGTCATGAAAGTGGTTAAGCAATCCATTAAACCGCAATCCATTGGCGTTCCTCGTGAGATTGAAATCAGACCGCCCGTGCAATGATTTTAACATTCGTTTTATCTGTTAAGACGCCCCCACGCTTTGCGCTGACCCCAGTTCTAATCGCTTGATTGATAAAATTTTATTTAAAATCTGTCAGAGCCATTGTGGAAAAGTTTAAAAATAATCAAGCTATGTTCTGCACTGGTTTGAACAGCATGCTTCTGTCAAAATTTCTCTCTCTGGAGCAGATTGAGCATGCCCCAGCACAAAATGGAGGTGAGTAAGGAACATAGAAAGTCGCGAAAACTACTCAATTTGTTTGTTATTGAATCAGAATTTGATTCTTCTTGTGCACAAAATGGAGAAAGTCATACATAAGTCGAGCGACGTTTGCATTGATTGTGGGGAAGGGGTTAAAGTTTCTCCCATAAAATGTCATTTTATGTACTCCTCCCGTTCTCTTCTTCCCCTCCATGCCAGGCGCCTTCTTTTGTTTCATTCGTCCGTCATCTGTCAAATTAACAGTCAGCGACTGTCCGACTCTGCAGGACGGGCCCCAGCCGAGCTGCCTTGTCCATAATCCTTGCGACTTATCCCTGGCCACGTCAATCATTTCTCTTACCCCCGGGAGACTTGTATTAAAGTTAGGATTAATTCCCCATCGATTTCGCTCTGCAGCGCGGATAAATGAAAGAGGAAATTATTCCTCTTCAGCGAGGAAGTCTGTCAACGGGCATAAAAGGCTGTCACCTGAGCTCACAGCAATTCTGCTTGTGTTGTTTTCCCGAAAATGCAAAACAGACCATCCAGAGTTTTTTTGCGGACTGAGCTGCTTGGAGTGGTCTTGTCTAGACTCCTCGACCCCAGCATCACCTTCACTGTCGCTGTTGTCGTCATGTCATGATGTTCTCCTTTACAACCTCTCGGAATTTCTGAGCACGTCTCTTCTATCTGCTTCTGCAGGTTTTCTCGATGTCACACCCTTGAACGTTTGACCGTCGTCTTGTGTGTTCTTTTGGTCCTGATGTTCCTTCTCATCGTGTAAAGTAGATCCAAAGACATTCCATAGACCATGAATACTGTTCACCACAGACAGACTGTTTACATTTTTCTGTGACTACCCCCCCCAACCTCCCCTGCATGCTTTAATAAAGAATTATTTATTAAATATCTGCAATTTGTTTTTTTTTGTCTCACTGTTCTGTATATCAGATGCTACGATTTAAGATTCCGTTGTGAGTGGTATAATTATTTTATATTATACACATTGTGACGGGTTCCGGTGCGACTAGCTGTGTCAGTTTTTTCATACTCTTCTTAACACATTAATAAGTTCAAAGCGGATCAGTTTGCAACAGTTTATCTTTTATCGAAGACAGTTCGTGAACGGGTTCTATAAAACGCTTTTCTAATCGGTCGTTATTAATTGCTTAGTCGACACCATAGTCACATGACCCACGTCAGTTATGTTGTATTGTTAACCAGGGTCTTATTCTGTCAGTTTAGAGCATTTTATTGTCGATAGAGATAATACACAGACCTTTAAAACGTCTTTGTTCACGAAATTGAGGATATTACTTCATGATGGCGCATCCTGCTTTTTTGTCTTAAAAATTACTTATGATACTTTTTCATGATTTTTTTAGATCCTTAGTAGCTTAATAGTACTGTAATAATTAAGGCGCAGTTAAACTAGGGAGTAGATAGATCTAAGGAGTAGTTAAAACAAAGAGGTTGTTACTTCTACCGAATCTTTTTTGCTGCTTCTTTGCTGTAGCCTTCAATCTCATTTTCTCCGACTCCCCTTTAATTTTCCTTTTTTCTTCTTTTCTTGCATGTCATGTGCCTGCTCAAATTTGCGTGTCGCGCCTCAAAGATGGGATCGTTTAAATCCAACGCTTTGCGTAATGAAAAGGACCTGTGCAATACCTCGTTGCCAATTTGCAGTTTTGCACTTCTTTTCTCCCCGAAATTCTTCCGCGCCTGTTTTTTTTTTCTCCTCTCTTTTACAAGAAGTGACGAGGCGACGAATTCAATTGCCAGCGAGAACTATTTCTGAATAGGAAAGGGGTGCTGGAGAGAATAAAGCAGTGAGAGAGAAGGAAGGGGCATTTTACATGGAGGAAAAAGGGGGGAATAGAGAGAGAGAGAGGGACGAAAAATGTGGAAAGGATGTAAAGAAAGAGAGATGAAGAATAAATGATATAAAGAGGAGGATAGAAAAAGAGAGGAGAGATAGATAAAGGACTAGAGAGAAAGACGTGTAGATATTGTTTTAGACTTTTCCTTCCACCTCTATTCTAGCTCTTTTTTATTTCTGTGTGTGTGTCTGTCGCTCTGCCCGCCGAGCTGGCGGTCGCATTTTACTTTTTTTGCTAGATGCTTTAAGACATCAGTGTTTTGCACTGCCAATACTAAATCACTGTCAAGAGAGAACGTTTCCCTGGCAACACAACCCCCTTCCCCTCGCCGCCGACACCCTAACCTTGGGCATCCGTCAACGCCCGAGTCTTAGCTTACGCTGCATTATCATCTTTTGTAGCTGCAGCGACATCATAATCGTCGTCACCCTCGTAATCCGAGTGATGATGATGATGATGATGATGATGATGATGATGATGATGATGATGATGATGATGATGATGATGATGATGAATCGCCGCGACAAATGAAAGTGCCGTATCCTAGAAAATAGCTTCAGCGTATGGTGACAGTAGAGTGATAAAAATTCTGATTACTTCACTTGGGGCTTTCTGGAAAGATTAACTCAGAATGTTAAAATAGTCTGGTTACTCCATTCGTTCTCGTGTTCTTTATGGCTTTTTGCACAACTTGTAACACCATTAAGCATCATTGTTTTGCCATCATTAGTTTTCAACGTTGCCAAGCCTAATTTGTGTCAAGTCTGGTTTACAATTTTAAAATTTCTAACAATCTTGTTTTCTTTTTACAATTTTTATAACATATCAAAAAATATAAATTACATACAATAATTGTTTACGCAAATGAAACACAAAGTAGAAAGAGAGACAAAAGTGCATCATTCTAGCAAACCTCTACTGTTAGTTTACAAGCTTGCAAATGACCTGCTGCTCTTAGATTCCTTTCGACAAACCAAAGGACCCTAAGGATTTTTTTAATCTTTTAAAAGTATTGTTTAATCTATCTCTCTTTGTCATCTTTGACAAACATGAGGCCCATGTGGCTACATTTGGTGATTGTACATGCAAGAACTGTTGGCAAGCTGCTGCTGTTGACTGTATTATCTAAAATATCTCTTGTTATTCTCTTGGATGTTTTCGCAACCTCTCCCTAAACATTGCTTATTTTTTTCTCTTTTTCTCCGTTGTTTCGATTATCCGTGATAGCTACTTTATCTGTAAGCACATACCCAAAAATGGTTTCATTTTTGGTTCCTTTTTGGGCAAAAAGTTAGAAACTTTTCCCCCTGCTTTTCTCTTGACAAAGCTGTCTGGACTATCCTTTAGAGTAAACTTATAAGTTTGCTGCTTTGAACAAAGCTTGGGCAGCTGCGTATGTAATGGCCGTGGATAAAGAGTAATAAGCTGTGATAATCGTGCTCACATTGGCGATGTTGTTGAATGAAGAGCGTGTACTGCGTGCAGATGTAGCGGTTTCGGTCCATTAACATAGTGTTTATGGTATCCGATATGTTTTGTGTTGTCTGGGGGAATGTTTAAAGTCTCACCCGGCCGATGTCACAGACCACGAAGGCGTTTCCTCTTTATCCGGGTGTAACGTCCGAAAGATCAATCCATACACGACATTTTTCCTCCTGGAATTGCAGCAAGGGAAAATGCAGCATTTAGCAGATGCCTGCAGGAGTTTCCATGTCAACCCGATGAATATCTTAGCCAGTGCCCTGCGCTCCACAATCAGATTTACTGTGGACAGCTCCGATTTTCGATGGCTTAGTACACGTCCGGCTTTGGACAAGTCATGAATATGTAGCAAGCAATTTTCTCGAATTTGTACACAGCGTGGGTAGCTCGCATCCTGTTCTTCTCTATAGTTGTCGGAATGGTTTATCCCACCATGTCGCCAGTCCATAGTCTCCTGCCTTTGTGTCTGTTTATCCATTTGTATGTATTATTTTTTTCTTATACTTCTATATATATATCTTCCCCCTTCTCTCCCCTTCCTTCACATTTTTGCAGTAAAGATTGTTAAGAAAGTCATCTGAATGAATCAGATGATGATAACGATGAAAATCCGAGAACTTTTTTTTTACTAGTGTTTGTTTTCGCGCACACAGATTTCATGGTAGCTGTAAATCTGTCTGCATTTTTTCGTTTGTCTAACCATTGCTCGCTCGACCTTTTTCTTTCTTTCTTTCTTTCTTTCTTTCTTTCTTTCTTTCTTTCTTTTCTGCCCTTGTGCCTTTTACCACGCCTTTTTGTTTGTCCGATCAACTAATATATGTCTGTACCTCGTAAATACTTCAAAGTATTAGCAAAAAAAGACTGTTCAGAAGTTAGTTCTTTTTCATCTAGGAAAACGTTGTGTTCGGTTTCTTATTTTAATACTTTTGTCTGTGTTGTTTGTGGCAAAAAAAGAAACGGAGACAATACGATTAGAAGGGCGCACCGGCAGACAACCCATTTTATCTCCCCTGGGATAGTCGCGGGTTTTCTTAGAGGCTCAGCGGTTGCTTGACAGACGTAGGACCAATAAACGGAAGTCGTCTGAATCAGAGGCTGCCATGGAGTTGTCTGTCAGACAGAAGGACGATGTCTTACATTTTCTCCGCTCGAAGAGTTTTTCCAGCTGCGAAGACCGATATAAATGTCGGAGGATGACTGGGTTGGGTTACCATAAGTCAGCTCAATGCAGCTGTTGCCATATTTCTTCTGAACTTTGTTACTGAGACGGATAGGATACAATAACAGCAGCGTAGAAACATTTTTACTTTTGAATAAGTTGTAAGTTTTGACCACCTGCCTTCTGACATGAAAACACATTATTTTGTAAGGGCATCATGTAAACATATCCACAGCATGTTGTGTTGTAAATACATGGACACAGTACTGCTATGTAAACATAACCATATTATACTGCCATGTAAACATATGAATGCTATAGATTCATGTAAACACGACACAGTCAGATATGGTTCACACGCATCCCCAGTTTACTGCTTTGTAAATACATTTACAATTTAATGTCAGTACACATAATAGTGCTTTAACACTTCTTTTATACTGTCACGTAATCATATCTGTGAAACTCTCAGTAAGTATGTCTAAACAAAACTATGCAAAAGTAAACATGCTTTACAGTAAACAATACAGTGCTTTGCTGCAACTTAGGAAAAATAAAACCTTAGCCTTACTCATATCAAAAACATTTAGCACACGATTTTTGAAAGGTCACAATTAAAACTTCCTTACTTCTGTGGTATCTCGTGCATTCGACACGCAAACTTGCTGATTGATTACCAATCAATAAATTTTTGAGACGCATCATTTAACCACCGAGGCTGTAAGTGGTGATAATTCTCTTTGGAAGACTTTTCTCCAGCGTTCAATTTACTTTGACAGATCTTGCAGCATAACAAAACGGATGTAGAATCCAGAAGCTACATTTCCCCACATCTCTCATTTTGTGTATTTGAAATGAGATGTTTTTGAATTCATGTATGATTGTGTTCGTATGTATTTTGAAAGTATATATGTTTATTTCTTTCCAAGCTTACATAATTTTCATTTTCAACCCTTCCGAAGTAATTACCTCTTTCATTATTTTTTTAATTCATTTGTTTATATTTTGCCACGACGTAAAAAGGCAGAATATAGAGAGAAAAGAAAAAGAGCGAAGTAACGAAATTAGTTTTGGCCATGTGACGCCAAATAAGGTAATTAAAATTACGTCCAATTTCCATTTGTCAAATATTTCTTATTTTAAAAATCATTCTGGCTTTATTGTTGAATCGTTGTGACTGTCGTGATGTCTTTCTCAACGTGAAAGAGGTTTGTTGATTTCGTTTCCTACATCATTTCCTCTTGTTCGTGAAGATACCATTTTTTACTTCTCCAACTTGTTTATCAGTCTTCTCTATTTGTCACCATCAGGAGACTTGAGTGATTCTTTTCCTTGACAGAATGTATATGGTTAAGTAGTTCCTTTGTTTTGATAATTTATCTGGCTTGAAATAGTGGACCACTTACATGCAGCTAGAGCTTTTGTTGTCAGCACTGCCTTATATATCTTCACCTTCTTAACCGTACAAATACGAATGAACATTTGACAAAGTTTCGGAACGATTTTTACATCTTGTTGTGTAAAAAGTTTGCTAAGCTTGGTCAAATGTTGTCCTTATTTGTCGAGTTAAGAAGAGACTTTCCGGACCATAAAGCTGAAGCTGCTTTACTGTGAAAGAGCATAATTTAATGTGTCGGAATTGGTATCGTTGTGAACAATTCTGAGAGCTACACAACTGGTTTTCTTGCGTGCCTCGTCTCCTCTTAAAAATAGTTTTGCTATAATGAAAAGAAGTCCTTATTATGCTCGTTAAGTGACTGTAAAGCTTCATCTGACAATTATGTGAGAAGTTATTTTCTTTGCGCCAATCATTTGAATTATTTCGCGTAAAACGAAACACACTGCTGTCAGAGAAGACTAGAGTTAGTGTGGCCAGTGTGGGCAGGTGGACAAAGAAGGACAATATTTACTGCTTTGAGAAGATCCTCACAACGGAAGAGATTTCACCAGAGTGTCAGGGAACACGGAACTTAAAGCCAAAGCAGATGCTGTTCTTGGCGTTAACTCAACAAGATAGTTTTCTCTGACCTTTTTTTTTTGGTGGGGGGTGGGGTTACAGTCAACAGAGAAAGTATTGTAAAAATCGTTAAGTGGATCTTTCGGAAGTCTTTTAATACAGCTGAACGCCTTCTGGCTTGTTTCTGTCTGTTTTGGTCTTTGCGTCTCGCTGTCTGTTAGACCTTCTTTCTGAATCTTTATTTTCTTGCTACCATCCCTTTTTTCTTTCTTTTCTTCCCTTTCTCTTTCCTCTTACTTTTCTTCAATTCTTTCTCTGTTTCTTTTGGTCTCTTTTCCTCTTTGTATCTTTTTTCTGTATTTTCTATATAGTTAATAGATTTATAGAATATTTTATGCGTGTTTGACCTACCCAGTGACCCTACAAGAAAACGTAAGAAAGTGTCATGAACATAGTACGTTAGTGTTTCTTTATTCTAAACACTCCGTTTTAAGCCAGTATTATTTAAACAAATTTAAAACTCCTTTTGTAATTTTCCATCGCTTAATTTATATTGATGCTGCACACACATCACACAATTATTTCTGACAAAACCATGATCTTATAGACAACCTCGTGCAAGATACGGGGATATTGGTGTAAGAACCGTTCTGATTTCATCCCAAGTCTTAAAGAATGTGTGCTGGTGTGTGTGTGTGTGTGTGCACGCACCCATGCGCGTCTAGACGCACGCGCGCACAAACTATTTTACTGTTTTCAAATACTTCTCAAAAACTTTCCTTGGCATATAATTAGTAGCATGGTGTTAAGTTTAATTAATACTCATTGTTGCAGATGTGTAGACAGGCTAACTGTCTCAAACAAGAACATGACATCTCTATATATCAGTTAACGCACACAAGATTTTGCATTTGATATCTTGCTATTATCTTGGATAGCTTTCAGTCAGAAATTTTAAGCGACGCGTTTTTATTAATTTAATTCAAAATCGCAAACTGATGATCAGAACTAGAGATGTGTGGCCACGATACTAGGGACGCTGCATGTTTTGCTATTTGTTGTGCAGCTACACCAAGCAACAGAAAAAAACTATGCACTATCATCCGATATCTATTTTAAACATGATTATTAACCTTGGGTTTGCCCCTAACTCGAATTTCTTATTGCCTTCACCGCTCCACTGCTCTTTCCCGGCATGCACCTTAACCTTATCTGAATCCACGACAGTTAAATTTTTGTAGCAGCATATTGCTTTTCAATTTTAAAATGATCACATCAGGCAGTGCACGACATTGCAGTCCAGATTGATTGTTACTGTATTTTTGCTGGTCAACTTGCTAGAAAGGTACATCAAGAATAATAGATGATGAATGACCAGGGGCCAGTTGCACAACATGTTTCTAAAACTGTTCTAAAGAAGCATAATCACTCCATTTAGATGCATTGCACAAGAACAGACACAAAATTGTACTGACAGGACGGAAAGTCAGACTTAAACAACTTTATCTTACTTAAAGCAGTTTTAGTTTTAAAAATTCTAAAATTGTGGCGTGCATTTAAAACTTATTATCTAAAAAGATTTAATGCCTAAAAGTGTTTAAAACTAGAAATATGTTGTGCAACTGGCCCCAGGACGTCAACAAAGATAATTTTGTTTAAATTACTATTTCTTTACAAGCACAATGTAAGTTGTTAATCTGTGTTTTGAAAAAAATATGTGATGCTGTTTATTACACTGCCTGACTCCAGAGAGCAAATGAAAATGCTGTGTGTCCCAGTGGGGTGTACATTTTTTTCTAGAGTTAGGAACCTACTTTGAGCATGGATTTTAAAACTCCTGCTGTCGACTCCGAGTCTGGTAGACAACACGTCTGTGCATTGGAATGAAGGGGTTTCGTGACTGCTCATGCATTATGTCTCACCGGATCAAAGACAAGTCCTGATCATGTGGGCAGCAAGTTTTCCGCCATTGGTCAGTGGCCATAAAAGGGACGTGTATTCACTGCCGTTGTTCCAATCAGATGCATATATAACACCTTGGGGTCTGTGGGCAACGCGGCGGTGCCCTTTGATCCATTCGACTATTGGGTTTTTTCTTTGCTGATTGGCTGGCAAGATGCTTGGAACGCTATTAGTCAAATATTGTCTTTCCATCGTAACATTGAGATCAGAACGTTTGATTGCATGCATGTTACTTCACTGTAAATATGACTTCTCCTCAGCTGAACATTTTCAATCACGAGCACACGAGCTCGTGCGCACAACATACACACGCAGCAAAAACATAATGCATACCTATCGCTGTAGTTTACAGACACGCACACTAACACAAAAACACACACGTGCACTAAAATACTTGGTAGCTCAAGTCAGTCTGATTTCTGAGGGTTTTGTAGTCTAAAGCTACGTATAAATTTTAATAATTCTTGATTTTTTAATGCCATTCGTTGAGATGTTTCAGACTTGCTACTTTACTCGTCGTCTGCAATTTACCATTTTACTTGTGATCTCACTCCATCACGAGGAGGCCCGATGGCGCGCAACGGTTAGCGCCTGTCACCAACATAGTGAAAGTTTGCTGTCTCGGGCACACAGCTCATTCTCTGCATGTGGCATCTTTTTACAGGGTTAGCTGTCTTGTCGTGATATAGCCTTAGCTGCTGGCTCGGCGTAAAACATCAATTCCCGCCCCCCTTGCTCCATCACGTGATTGTCTTACTGACTGCGATCTACCGTCTTCACTACCTTCCTTTTATTAATGGTGGGTGAATGTCATCGCTTCCGAGCACATTTCCCAATATAGTGTAATATGCAAAACTAACGACAGTTCACTTCCCTTACCGAAGAGACCCCCAAGCTGTTAAAGGACCTGTAGTTTGCATGGTCGTGAAAGCGAGAGACTCTCTCGTCTCTTGTCTTGATGCTGGCATACACGCGCCTTGGGAACCGACACAAGTTTCCAGACAGAACGTGTTTTGCATCACAGATACTGGTGATAGCTTTCAACAGAGTTCGTTAGCTGTCGAGGGTCTCTCAATCTCTTTGTTCACTCCCACTGCTGCCTCCAGCGACCAACACTGTTATTGTATCTGGACAGTATGTAACTGCGAAACCTGATTTTTTTTTTAAGTTAGATCCTATTAAACATGAGCCAGAATCTGTAAAAGCAAAACATTGTCGACATCACCAAGGGAGAGCAAAACAGAAATGAGCGTTTATTTTGGCAGGTAGGAGCTATAATTTCATAGGTGGCGTGATCAAGTGCCGGCTCTTAGCAGGCCAGCACGCAATACTGAACCAAGATCGAGGATCTGTGTAATTTGGGCGATAATTTTGCCAGTGTGTGGGCCACTCCTTGAATGCTTCAAGCACGCAGCCATCTATTTATTGCAAAAAAGGGGATTATTTTATATGTAGATGGCGTATTCAGAAAGTGGTTCAACATAATTTTTTTTCTCGAGGGCCAGACCAAGCCGCCTTGTCATCAGTCACCGAAAATTACAGACGCACACGGATCTAGTGATTTGTCGATCTCTCAAATCGCTGACATCGATTTTGAAACAAGCCAGCAGAACCCGTTTGCCGGAAATTATTTTGGCATCGCAGCGTTGTTGGCATATTTGTCCTCGTCATCCTTAGTGTGTTTGTTGCTCAGTCACTTCCGTTATAATCCACATTTGTACTTCGGCGAAATTATGTGGTGAGGATAGAGTTTGTTCTTGCATTTGTTCTTGCATTTTTTTAATAAGACAACATGATATCTGCACATGTTATATATGTCTGTACTTCTAGGGCGCCGTTTACCAAGGGTGGGCTGTTACTGTTGGCAGATTACTTGCTCTTCTGAGCAAACAAGGCTGTCAGTTTGTGTAAATGGATTCAGTGGCACGGGTTAAGGAAACAGAAATAGATCACCAACGCCTTCAGGAAAGGGTATAAGAGGGGCTTTTACCAGAATTAAGGTTCTCCAAAAAATTAAATCAAGAGTACATTGCAGACCTCCGTGTCGGGTATATCCGTAAACGCTGTGTTAATGCGAGGTGCTAGGCTGCGGAGGCAACGCTAACTGCGATGTGATTTAAGCCGGGGGACCCGGAGTTATAGCAAAGTATTCAACCTCGATGCCTTTAAAAAGGAAGACTAGCATTATGGAGCACAGAGCCTGCTTCGTGGTAACTCTTAATCTTGTTTATCGCTGTAGGTAATAAAGTTGGTGAGCTTTATGGCGACTTGTGGTAAAAGTGCGTTAAGAGTGCTAACCCTGGCAGGCGCGGACATGTTTAATGATGCGGGGGCTGGGATTTGCCCAAAATTGCAGGTTTTCCATTTCTATGCTCTAGGTGTTTGGTTTCCTTAGACTTTGAAGGGCTTTGGGAAAGTAATTATAAATTTCGTCAAACTCAGTTCAGGAAGCTGTCTCGTGAGCTGTAAATGTTGGAAGCGCGAGATTTTGAATGCACACACACACAAACGCGCGCGAGCACACACACACACACACACACACACACACACACACACACACATAAACACACACATTTCACACTTTTTTTCTCCCGAGCAATGCATAAAACATCGCTGGCCACAGTGAGACACTAACAGACAGCGGTCAACGAAAGAAAAGGTTTTTTTTAAGCAGAAATTAAAACGAGATTGCGAATGGCTACTGGGATGAAAGAGGACAGGTCATGCATTTAGATTCAGAATCGAACCATGTATCAGGTCGTAGAAGGAGTTTATAGTTATCTTGCAAAGGAAAGGTTGCCGGAGATGTTTTTATGTTGTAATTTATTTTTTTAAATGCCCTGTGCTGAATTTCAATTCAGGTCTTAGAGCAAACAAAACGGTTTCTCGACGTTGAGTTAAGCCTGTTCACTTCCTTAATATGCTGACTGGCGTGGTTGACATTGTTGGTTTTAAAAGCCTGACTGGTTCTAAAACCACGTGGGATGGATAGAGAACGAGAAGAAACTGAGAGAAAGAAAAAAAAAACAGAAAAAGCAATAGTGCAGAGATAAAGCTGGTCCAACACAAATCGACAGAGCAGTTTTACGGAGCAAAACCCAGGAGAAAAGAGAATAAAAATGCCGAGATACAGAAAGCACGGATAACAAAATTCTAAATCCCACGAAATCCTCAACGAAAATTTTGTAGTATTAAGATATATGATAAACAAAATATGATTCTATGATGTGATGATGCTATAATGTTAGAGGTCCAAAGCCCAGAGAATTCGAGTAGAAAAGATCGTATGTTTTCATGTCTATCATGTTTTCATCTTTTTATCTTCCTTTGGTTCGTGTCGTCAGTGGTGGATTTGAAAATATAGAAAAAAGCATTTTTGTCGGAAACACATCACGAAAGGACCCTGTATTCACTGTTTTCTAATAAAAGCGTAAATACGACGACTAAGCAAAAACTTTGTGGTATTTTAAATTAACCTTTGATTTGAATTGTGTTTTTGTGTTCTTTTGCGCTTGAATTCACCTTTTTTTGTTGCTTTTTAGGGGGTTGTTTTGACAAGTGCAAATGAAGCGACATGTAGTTAGAAATTCCCTGGTTTTCAGAAAATATTTTTTTTCTTCTTCAGCCTATCATGAAAAGCAAAAGGATCCGCTGAAAAAAACAAATAAAACAGAGAATAACGGAACCAACAGCATTATATTCTTGTGTATATAAAAATATTCTTAGATTTCGTCTTCTTAAAACCATCTGTTGATGCATCATAAGGAACAAACTAAAGAAACATCAGTAGCACGGCTACACATGCAGGCCCATGAGGGGCCAGGCTTTACAGGTTATCGACTGACTTCGAGAAAACAACTCCATGTTTTGACAAGACGGAGGCTGAGAAGCAAGTGGTTTACTGACACTAGGGACAGTTACAGGCGCCTTGTTGCTCGAGTGGAAGCTTAGTGCACCGTACATGGGAAGAAGTACATTGTAAATGTGTGACCATTTGACTGCTCATGTCATTGAAGTGTGATACGCGCTGAGTAAAAGACAGATAAACCTGCAAATAATACGATAGCTAAAGAAATGGCCAACCAGTCACTCGAATAGATAGGAAACAGAAAGAAAACAAACAAACAGATGAGAGAGATTGAGCAATAGATTCTCCACATCGTCAAATTTCAGAAAAATAAATCTTAGAGCTTTTCTGGGGGCCACAGTGATCAGGAATGATAAAAACATCGAGGCATGAGGACAAAAGAAAATATCCATTCATTTCTCTTAGTGGCTATAAACGAAGTTCGGCAGATAATACTGCAGTCTCACAGGCCGCGGATGGCAGAAGTATTAATGGACATGAAATCAAGCTCTATTCAGTGAGGGAGAAGTCGACTAGATTTGTATCCGTTCCTTGCCTTCCATCTTCTGTCCAAGGCTTGCTTCTGCTCTCTTTAACCATCGTCTGCTCTCAAATGGAAACCGGTTTTAGATTGTCGTGTAAAAGGCTGAGGAACGAGTACGACATCCAGGAAATGAAGGGCCAGGGATGGGCTGGCATCTAGAATTCTTCAAACTAGTCGACAGACTTTCTATTTCACAAAACCACTTCCCCTGAGGAAGACCCCTTATTAGAAGATCTGAAGCCTTGAGATTAAATTCTACTTTTCATAGATAAATAGGCCATGCAAAAAAAAACAACGGTGTAAGCAAATCTTTCATGTATCTCAGGGGAGTGTTTTTTTATAGGTCGAGATTACTACCCCATCCGCTGACTATACATGTGTTGTTTTTATTTTTTATTATGTTGAGCTGAGCTACAAAACTTAATCAAGAAATTCCGGCAACAAACAGGACTAAAAGTTACACAAAATCTGCCTACACTTTAATCTCCATTCAAAATTAATACTCATGTACCTAAACTTTTACTGAGCTTCAGATTGAATGGCTATGTCCTCCTATTCAAAACAAAAGCGTTTGAAAAACATTTTCAATTACATAGCAAAACCTTGCAGAAATGTTATATTCTCGTAAGATTTTACGTTAGGATGTTATTTGAAAACGAAAGAAATCGACCCTTTGACGATAGAATGTATTTTACATGAGGCTTGGCCTCCGGTCTGGGGGGCAGTAGGTGGTGTCTCCTTACGGTGTGTTGGAATGGAATGCGTTATGGCTATAAAGAGGGCCGATGGAAAACCTTATACGTTGGACTCTTGGCGAGACGTTGATGACATTGGCAGACGGTCTTGATGTTGACCTGCGGGTCCAGCTCTTAAGATTGCGGAAACGCGGCTTCGGAACAGGGGCTACGGCTCTCTTCAATCTATCGGAGACCATATCAGTGCTCTCGACCCGCAGAGAAACATTCACAGAGGCATCAGCCGCTAGGATGGGTGTTTATTTACCTCTGTTAACATTTGCGCAGAGAGAGTGCTGCTTTCAAGGAGACAAGCCCGATAGGTGGGTAATGAGTCGGACTCTGATCGCGTTTCAAAAAGATTCTTAATGACTCTTACTTTGTATCGAGTCTCGCGGTTAGCAAGGAAGGGATGTAGCCCACGCAAGGATCGTCTACGGGGCTTGGCATGGGGAAGGCAGTCAATAAGAAAACATGGCGAGAGGGTACCCTGACGGTCTGAATGCGAGACATGGTCACAAGCAGGGAAAGGCTCTCAGTTTCGCCTGGTAACCTCGATGAGGAAGCCGAGATCTTTGCCGTCGAAAATATTTAGACAACGCGTTGTCCAGCTTCGGACCAACTCAGTCCCTCTTCTCAAAGCTGGGTCTTCTATTCATAAAGAAATGTAGTTTCTTGAAACCCAGTCTTGCAGGCTGGAGAACTTTAATAACATGGAAGCAGTGTTGCAAATAACTTCGGATTGCATCACTGAACAAAAATGAACAGACGCAATTCTATATGCTTTATATGCAGCGCAAATCAGTGCTCGATTTCACTTCTCGGCTTAAAACAGAAAAAGTAACATTTGTAAATAATACATTTGTGAAATTTTTATGTTCCTTTTTTTGTCTACTGTACGTCTGAACAGTCTTGTTACCATTTCGGCAGCTTCGATGACTTTCAGTTACTTTTTGTCTTTCCACGCTTAAGAATTCCTGACTTCACAAAAGACAGCCTTGAAGAAAAAGAAAAGGAAATGTCAGGCTGGGCTGAAATAATAGATGTTGACATTTTAAATCGTTTCCACTCGAAGAATTGAGTTTCCAAACAATCGTTGTCTCTTGATTTTTCCTTTAAACGGGCTCCTTTGTGGCTTCTTTGCATTGTTCGTGAAAAGAGACAAGCTGGTGTGCAATCTTTTCTGATCTTGTAAACAGCTCGATGGGGAGAACCAAATGACGAGCCAAACCCCAGAGTCCACGAACCTTTAGAAATCGGATCGCTTAGTTTTCGATCCTTGGCCGGTGGTGGCGCCATGATGGCTTTCTGGATGGACCCGAGTAAGATGGGGGATAGGGAGGTAGCTGCTGCCTGAGCGATGAAAACCGTGAGGCGGAATGATCAATAAGTGACACGGTCCAGTTTCCCGCGGGGTCGAAACTGGAGTCACATATCCTGAATTTTCAGCTGTTGTGATATTCTTCTGAAGCAGGATTTTGCAAAAAGTACAATGAGTTGGTGGTTTGCGTTTCGAACTGACTTGCAGTGAACGTTTGTCTGCGTGACGTTGTGTGTTCAATCCATATTATCCGGTGTGGTCTGCCGATAAAATTTAAAAAGATGTCGAAAAAGATGTTTTTTTCTGATTGAATCAATACACTGATATATTTCTAATTCCTTTGACTAATTCCTACGTCTTGAAAACATTGTTCTTTCGCCAAAGCTATTACAAAAAGAAACTCGTTTGGTTGTTTTTAAACGTTTTTTTTTCTTTATCCTCTTACCTAAACAGTTTTTCAGGAGCACCGCTATGCTTCACATTGGCTAGTACCGGCTAAAGCGGACAAAATCGTCTAATTACAATCTGGAACCATCAGATGGTCGACAATATTGTCTACTGAGATTGTGCAAGCTTAGCTGGCGTAGTTGATGTAGCCCCTGGCTCCTCACCCCATCGTTTAATCGCGATGGGTTTTTTCCGGTCAGTTTGTACTTACTTATCATGGTAATCTGATCTGTCATTCGCTGCAAGATTTGTCATCACAGTATCCGCTCAATACAGCAAGAAACGTCTCTTATCGAAATTGAACTTGAGAAAAAAAACTTTGGGAGTTTTCCCCACCATTAACTGGATATTGAGTTGATGTTTCCCTTCAATAGCAAAGGCTGGAGAGAGAAAATTCTAAAGAATTAAAGCATTTACTCCTGTAGGTCCTCTCCTCTTGGTAAAGACTGATGGAATAAAGCTGACTAAAGACCGATTTCGCAAGCAGATGTTACTTAAGTGTTGGTAACAGAAAGCATTCTGCATCCCCAATATTTTCGAGCAACCGCGGGATCTTACTTCCTGCCTCAAGAGCCAGTTGTACAACGTGTTTCTAAAACTTCCTAGCCATTAAGATGAGTTGCACAAACGTTTAATAATATTTTAATAGTAGTTTTCTCTTCTAAATTTAAAATATCTTAGAGCTGCTCTTAACTGGTTAAAGCAGTCAGAGTAATGAGGTAGTTATGAGAATTAGCTTAGGCGAAGAACTCGAGGTGTTTACAACGAAACAAAAGACCCGTTGATGAAACGACAATGAGTTCATTCAATTGATTGGATTTCAGCAAACCAGTGTATTGCCGTCTATCGTCTAGGGAGTGGTCAGGTCGTCTCACTGTAGTGGTGGTCGGTTCTAAACAGTGGTTGAGCTGGCCTGTCGCGTGGCCAGGTGATCTGCTGCGTTAATATTCCACAATACTCACTGTGCTCTCACATCGACTACTCGAGAGCTTGGTACGCTAGTGTAAAATTTTACGAGTAAACAACCCATTTAGTAATTCTGCTCCAGCTGCATCTGAAAAGGTTTTTTTTTTTGCTGTTTTTCCATGGAAGCCGACATTTTTCTCATTATGATGGGTACGGACATTGGGCTTAAACAGTTTTATCTTATTTATAAAAATATTAGGAAATTTCTAAAGTTATGTTATAAACGCACTATAACACTGGTTTAATAAAACAGACTTAAGCCATATAAATGTTCACGAAATGGAAACGGGTTTTCTGACTCACTCAGACCTACTCGACGATCCTCATGAAAGTAGATGGTCACTGTTACATTGTGATACTTATCTGCCACGACCTCGTAACCGTCAACCATATCCTTTCCATCCTAATGACACATTAATATATATGTTCCTATCTTCTAATCACATCGCCTTCTGTAAAAAAAAGAATATTCGTTAATAATGAACCAATGATGAATACATTTATGCTAAATAAAAATAGTACGGGGGCAACATTTAAGGATAAACGGACACGTCAACAAATTAATGTGATTAATTCGTTTGTTGAAAGCAACCCCGATATCCAAGAAAAAGGTTTAGACTAAGAAAAAGACCGTGAATGTCACGAGAAGATATTTTAATAAGAGAAAAAAAATAAAGAAAAATAGATAAAGGATTTCATGGGAACATTCCATATTGTCCACGTAAGAAAAAAAAAACAGCACCGCAAGGCCCTCGCTGCCGCTAACAAGTCCTGGAGGATGGATGCCACAAAGCAGTGGAAAGGGTGGGAGAAATGTCTGTACGGCGAGCAGAGCGGGGTAACCCAATTGATACCAGTACTACTAGAATGGCCCCAGTAAAACATTCAACCAGGAATTGAAAGAGGCGCTTGTGGCAGCTTCAGCAATAAGATTCATCGTGTTACGGGAAAGTGTCGACGGACATAGACAGTTCATTATCTCGCGCCAAGAAAAGGACCAGTCATGGTGGCTTGCTCGCCTCCCGAAGTAACTAGGTCAAGAGGTCAAGGACAATAATGAGACGATTTGCTTAGGATTTTTTTTTCCTCAAACAAAGATATTGCAAATCCACACGGTTAGAACAGCTCTGCAAGCGAGCATCATTAGTGTGGTAAATGGGATCGCTAAAGGGAGGTCATGCAGAAAGTCATAAAACAGCTGAAACGAAAGGGAGCAGTGTGTGGCAGTGTCATCACTGCCCCTGTTTTCTGCTCAACTTTGAATGTTTAGTAACCAACTGTTAAGTAACACATCTGATAATTGATGAAGTTCCAGAACTCCTGCCACTGAGGCCAAAAGCTTTGATTCAGCCAGAGTAATGAAAGACTTAAGGTCGCGCGAAGAAGATGATAAATTCTGTATTGAAAACCTCAGAGAATTGTTCCTAGACGTTTCACTTTCATTGAAAAAAAAAAGCTGGAAGATTTATGACCATGTTTGCGTGTCTTACCGAAACGGGCACCAAGCTACTTAGAACATTAAGCGTTGTAGAAAGGAGGAGGGGGTAGTGTTGACATAGCGGTGATGGTAGTTTATAAGAGAAAGAAAAAAGTTGAATAACTTTTTGGAGAGGATATGCGATACACTTTGGCGACCGTTCGACCGCGGTGTAGATCACAGACAATCCCAAAAGAACTCCGGTGAAAAGTTCAGAGAAGAAAAGTTCTCTCGTTGAAATAACCATTTTAAAATATAGTCTCAAAAAAGAAGAAGAAAAGGTTTGCTGAAACAGAATTTCAGTGATGAGATCGAGAAAAAAGAGTGACAAAAATGTTTAAGATCTGAAGAATGCAGTCTCGCTAAGCACGGAAATTCATGTAATAACATTGTTCTGCAAGCCATGCACGCAAGCAGATAACAGCGTAGCTACGCGCTCATCGTAAATATTATAACTTAATAAAATAAAAAAAAACTACGGATCTTGTAGAAGAAACGAGTCTTTATAGCATCGTCTCAGTTTTCTGCAAATTCTGTTTATGCGAAGAATAGCAGATAGTCTGCGCGAAAAGTGAGGAGAAACATCATTTCTTTCTGATCTCATCTGCATCAGAGATTAGCTTCTTTAGCGCAAAGAACATTTCTTCAGGATACGAAATTTATTGCGCAAACATCCGCTGACCTTTCATGAAACATCTCTTCTGATGCGTTTATCAGACTGATTAGAACATCTTCTGTTTTTATTTATTTATTTATTCATTCGTTTCTTGGATTTGCTTCAATAACGGTCGCAGTCGAGTCAAGGAGATGCAGAAGTTCAGATTAAAGTGTTCGACAACAATTATTTTATTTTCTTCTCGTTTCTTTCATGTCCTTTTTGCCAAAATTTTTTTTCATCCGAACTTGTGAGGCCACAAAAGGTGCGCTTGCATTTGTAAGTGAGACAAAAAGTCATTCTTCTCAGCATTCTTCTTTTTTCACTTCACGTGTGTCGTGTGTGTAGTGCCTATTTACAGAACAAGATGACTTCTTTGTGATGCTGTATATCCTGAAACGCCGAATCATGTTAAACGCCAACAACAAACTACTCCTTCCTTTCATCTTCCTTCTTTTTTTATTTTACCGCTTCATTCGCCTTCTTGCTAACTTCTGTTCATTCTTTATCTCTCTCATCCCAAAGGATGTTTGGTTTCCAAGACTACCGTACTCATTTCTTCACCGCCTATAATTCTTTCCTCGCGATTTTTTATTATGTCTATGTATCAGAGACACTTCAGCCCACACCGCCAATCCGATTGCTCGCAAAGCATGTAGTTTGGGCTAGAACTAACACAGCCTGTGACTTTTTATGTCTGAATCAAGACTTGTAACCCGTCTGTTGTGAGGAGCAAATTGTGTTTACGTCGTTTGTAATGTCAGGCCCCAAGCTCAACCCATGCACCCTTCTGTAAGAAACGGCCTGAGTTCCAGATCTTGATCTACTTTTACACTCGTTTTTCTCTAATAATTCGTTCTGCGATGTCGGCAATAATTTTGAATTGCGGTTTATGTTCATAAATAATAATTTCCTCATTATGTACAAAATGTAAGGAATACAGTACGCCTTACTAATTTTGAGAAAGGTGACAATGTCGTGCTTGCTGAAAGATGAAAAAGAAAAAAGGATCAGTAACAAAACAAGACAGACTATGTATCTGTTACTTTCCCTTCTCCTGTCTTCCTCCTTCCCTCACTCCCAAGCAGTCCGGTGGCCCATTCGTTAGCGCCTGGTACCAATACATTGAAGGTTGACTGTTGTGGGTTCAGTTCTCGTCTCGAACACGCTGTTCTTCTTCTGCATGTGGCATCTGTTTAGAGGACTGGCTGGTTTGCAGTGAAATAGCTTTAGTTGCTGGATGGGCGTAAAACACCAATTCACCCCCACCCCTCATTCCCGACCGTTTAGGTTCTTTTTATGATTTGAATTTTCTTCTTGTAGTTGCCATATATTTAATAAAGAAAAGCTAGCTATTTTGTTCAGTCTATCAACTTTTGATACAGAAGTGTTGAAGTCTCACTCTCTTCTCCTTCACATACTTCGTCAAAAAATAAAGAACAGACCGGCTTTTTTAAAATCTGATTTCAGAAACAAATCTTGACAACTTAATTCATTGTTGACATTGGAGTTCCTATATCATTTCTATTTTTCTTCATTTTACCATTGCAAGTTTTGTTCCAATCCCCGATGACAACAGGAGATCCTAGTCGATACCTCCTCCAATCCTGCCCTTTGCGGGTCCCTCCTCCTATCATACCCCCACTTATTCTTGTCCTCACGTTGAATGGTTTTAAGGAGAACATTCAGCTTTCAGACGAATGGGGGCTAATGTTCTGAGACAGAAGCCGCTTGCAGTCAACGGAAAGGATGATGAGTTTGGAATTAAGATGCCCAAGCAGGATCGCTCTAGTCCTTCGTCTGGACATAAAAGAGCACATCAACAGAAAAAAGACTGTCCTTAGCAAGAAGTGGCTGTCGTGTACCTAGGGATTATTGCCAGACATGAAGATGGTCGTCTTCTCAGAAGATGAGAACAGACCCTAAACCCCTTGGTGTGTCATTTGCGTTTTGTACGGAAGGCTGTACCAGCACCGAGAAGCAAGGGATTTTTTCCAATGCCAGTTCTGAGTTCTGTGTAGTACATAAAAAACAACTATCCTTAAGAGTTCACGCACGAAGAAAAATTTGTAAAAGCACAAACACACACTTTCTCTCCCAAGAAGTGCATTACCTAGTCATGCTCCTACATTTTCTTAAGATAAAGGACAAATACATTCAGCATTCTGAATACATTGTCTCAACATCTGGAAAAGCCAAAGGTACACGCAAGGATGCTTTTTGCTGATTTTATTTCTGCATTCAACACAATACAACCATACTTTCTACGACAGACTAATTTCTAATTTAATCGTGCACATTAGTCGGTTTTGTGGATATTTGACTTTTTGGCTTGCAGACAGCAAATGGTTTTGTTAAATGGTCATTATTCTGATACTGTGACTACAAACAGTGGATCTCTGTATAGCTGCTGTCGATTAGCCCTGTTGCATATCATGCACACAGCTGCAGAAATACTGAGGAGATTAGCTATATTGTTAAATTCTTAGATGATTGTTCCTGGGGCATAAGCAAGATCATGGCAATGTTTACAAATGTTTACATTGATGATGAGACCTTTCTGGAATTAAATGTAGATCAGACAAAAATTATGAGCATAGACCAGAAAAAGTAAAGATGATGCTGTTGTTTCCAGTGTAAACACGATAAGACTGTTGACAACTTCAGGGACCTAGGCACTTTGTGATTGCCAGCTTAGATGGTATGCAAACACTGAACATAATGTTATACGTTGTCAATAAAGACTATATCTTCTTCGGAAGCTGAACAGTGTTTCAGTCTGCAAAGTAATTTTGAGCAGTTTTTATCATTCATTGAAAGTAATTTTTCCTTTGTATAATGGTTCTGCAGACTGTCATCCATGATAAAAGAACATTTGGACCAGCATTGTCAATATATGTTCTAAGGTAATTGGTGTCAGGACGAGGGATGTTGCTTCCCTTTGTGACCAGCAAAATGTCAGAAAGGCGTCCTACATTTTTTTGATGCCAGAATATGTACTTTCAGGAGAATTTATTTAGCTCAGGTAAACGGTAGGCTATGTCTGTATGCAGAAGTAACAGTCACTTGAAATCATTTGTTCCCTCAGCAGTCCAGCTGCTCAACCAGAGATGAATTGTCAGTTGTGTGTGTGTGTGTGTGTGCATGAGTGTAAGTGTGTCTTAAGAATAGCTCACATGTAAGGTTGGATGTTTTTTAAAGTTTTCCTATGATGCACAACCTTATCTTTATCTTGTCCTCATCTTTACCTTATAATTAGCACTTGCTTTATGTATTGTTTATTTTCTAATTTTAGCACACTTTCCGAGTATAATTGCCGACTTGAATTAATGAATATGGTCATTGTCAACACACACACACACACACACACACACACACACACACACACACACACACACACACACACAAAAGTAAATATAAAAATTCAGTTTCCTGTCGAAAACTGTGGTCAGAGCCATGGTAACGTTAAATGAATAGCCGTGTCAACGATTTTCTAGAATCCAGAAAGGCAGAGACAGAGAGAGGAGAAGATAAGAGAGAGACGGTGGTGTGGGGGGAGGAATGATGGAGAGTCAGACGGTCTTATCACCTCGATTTTCTTCCGATAGACCGTTAAAATTGTATGAATGCACATTTTCCCCTTCGTCCGCATTTTAGCCTCTGGACTTGTCTGTTTGCATAAATGAGAAAAAGATGAACTTGGCTGTCAACATGGAGGAAGAAATGTAATGAGTACTCAGAGAGTCTGCCGATGCTGCCGGAACTTCTCCATAACCAGGCGAGGTGCAGAGCTTTTTAGGAATTTTTGTGGAGGAAAAGGGGAGGGACAGAGAGAGGGGGAGAGCTAACAAGAAAAAAGTTAAGATCTCCTTATATTCTTTCCCAGTATTACTTAGATATCCTTGTCCAGTATTATATAGCTATTCTTGTCTAATATTACTTATATTTCTATTTCCAGTATGAGATAGTTTTGTCCAGTGTAAGTTTGACATCTTTGTTCAGCATTACTTAGATAGTCTTGTCGAGTATTATGTAGATATTTGCGAAGCAGCTGGATCAGGAAGAAAGCAGTGTTGTCTGCTTGAGTAACCTTTTGTTACTTGAAGGCGACGTTTCCGTCATTTGAAACATCACCCGTGTTTGATGGGGGGAAAACGAGAAATCACGGTTAGCAGTTAACAGCAGTTGACAATATAGTCTATTTAGCGTTAAATTCATGTTACAATTAAACTTCTCTATCATTATTATAGGTTTTAGTAATCTTTATATTTGATAATTAGTAAATTGTATTTAACAGTCAGATATAGTTAGTGACACCTTTATCGTCCAAAAATCAGCTTTTGCCATTGGGATTCTCCAGAAGAGAAGAAGACGACTGGCTGTAAAAGAAGTTAAAATGTCATGGCCAGTGGCAGAAATATTGTAGTCATCCACTTATTGTGGCTAAAAAAGGACACAAACAGTGCTGCTTATAATGTGCGCGGCTAACCGATGTTTTAAGAGACGCGATATTTCCCCGTGGCCGTGCTTGGTGTTGGTAACTTTGTTTCAAGATTATTTGCTCCGCCTGCAGGCTCTCGTTCCGTTCGATGAAGTTTGTTATCAGATTACTCCACGCCAGCTGCTTTCACGCTGTCAGCCTGCGTGTTTTTGCAGTTTATAAAAATATTATTTTTAAATTCCACTGCCTGTAAGCTATCGTCAACGAGGGCTCGTTGACATATGCTACAAGAAAGGACCACTGCACGTTCTTGTAACTGTCACGGGTTGTCTTTCCTTTGAAAGGAGTTAAAGAAGGATCCCTGATGTTCATTCTTTGGGCAAGGAATTTTGTTTTTCGATACCATGATGACACTTATTGTTAGGTCTGTAGAAACGAGCTAGCTTTTTTTTTAGTGCTTTCAGTGGTTTTTACTGGGGATGGGACTGCTGTAGGGTCATCACATTCAATATTATTCTTCCAGAGCATTAATAAAGCCGAAGTTATCGATAGAGTTAAGTTCTTTAGGCAAAGTCTGTCTTTGACATTACATCCTTTTTTTCTTATTCTCCACATCCATATTTCCATTTCTCTCTGACATTGATCGAGGGGAAAAGAGAGAGCGAAACGGAGAGAGAAATAAAATACAAATACAAGTTTTAATGATTATGCACCCGGCTCATATTATCAATTCGCTTTGAGGTTTACAGTACTAATCTCTCGAAGAAAAACTGTACACAAGTGGATACAGAGAAAGAGAGAGAAAAAAACTAGCACGCTCCCGCACGTTTACCAACGGATATACAAACCCTATCGTTGAAGTTTCAATCCTGGATGCACCTCCTCAGACATAAAAATCAGCCTCAACATCTATTTAATAATGTGTGTAACAAGCCTGGCAGGCATGTTACATGACCTCTGTACAGACAGCAATTCTCGCAAGAATCTTGCAAATTTGGCGAAAGGGACGTCTGAGAATGCGTGTCAAACCATATTTTATTTTGCCGCCATTACACATTATCTTCGTGATCCTTGCCTTTTCTCTTCTCCCTGTCTTGTGGTGGTGTTAGTCAAGCTGACACTATGATAGAGCGTTTTCAGATATGTTTACACAGC
Source organism: Marisa cornuarietis (assembly GCA_004794655.1). Classification (NCBI taxonomy): domain Eukaryota; kingdom Metazoa; phylum Mollusca; class Gastropoda; order Architaenioglossa; family Ampullariidae; genus Marisa; species Marisa cornuarietis. The sequence goes on from SMMW01000651.1 coordinate 7,112,397, forward strand.
ATCGCCGAGCATATCAACCAAGAATAACGAGCGAGACTAGCTCTGTGTTGATCTTTGACCATCTGTATCAGTGCTTTTGCTAGAAGCTGCCGACAGTACGTTTGTAGGTTGAGCCGTTGAACAAATGTTAGATGTCTTAATAAACAAGAAGAACCTAGGGTCAATAATTTCGGGTTGTGGTGCGTAAACGTTCTGCTCCCTGCTATTACAGTGCCTGTACATTTGCATGGTGAAAGTGGTAAATTGTGCACTTTTTCTTTGTGGGGGAAGGTCTCACAAATAGAAAATAGAGGATATGCAATTGGTTTCGCGTGTGTTAAATGCGAACTCAAGTCAAACATAACATTATCACATGTGTAGCAAGTTAACACAACACAGGGTTGTCATCAGTTTGTGTGTGTGTGTGTATGTGTGTGTGTGTGTGTGTGTGTGTGTGTGTGTGTGTGTGTGTGTGTGAAATTATATCGTTTTGAAAATAAAAGTACACTTGGATTGACCTTAATTAGAATTCGGGATATTATTCAAGGCTGTAACCAATGCGGGGAGGAGTGGGCTTCATGCGTTTGTTAATAGACCTTTCATCTATCAATCACGTGACTTATGAGGTCACACAATTAGATCTTGATATGTTTGAAAGCCAAGTGAGAATTAAGATGTTTAAGGGATTGAATCTGGTCAAGTGAACACCGCTTTTTGTGCGTTTGTTTATTTATTGATTGATATTTTGGGGGTTGTATCATATGACGAAATCCTCCAACTCACTTGCTAATAGCTATGTACTTCGGGTCTTTGGGTACCCCTTAGATTCTTTACGTTCGCTCAACACGTGCCATCTTGTAAAACACTTGAGCGTATCCTCCCTTTCCTCCTATAAACAAATACCTGTTTTGCTCTCACTCTGCAAACCTTTTTCATCAGGTGCAATAAGTGACGACCCAGAACCTTCCTTCTCGTAGTGTTCGTTCTGGCGGCAATCGCCTTCAAGTCTAACATAAGAGTTTGGTGCAGGTATAAACTGCACTCAGGAATGACAAACTTCTCCTGTAATGTTCGTTACTCGCGGTGGGCGTCACTCGTAGTTCCAAAGCCATTCATTAATACAGCATGAGCCCACACGTTCTTGTGACAGTCCCTTTAAGTAAATCTAGTCGTATCTCACGCCAAGTCTTTGTTTCCTTTCTAGAAATGTTTGTCCGAGTACAAAGCCGTCCATAATACCTGTATTCTGAGGTCATTGAGTACAATCTGCCCAGTATCTCTTGCCAGCCTTCTCTGCTTTTATTCAATTGTCGCCACGCCTATGAAAATACCTGTCTAGAAGACAGTCTAGTCCGGAGAAGATTTTCATTAAGTCTTCCAAAGTGCCATTGTCTACTATTTTTTCGTGTTTATTTAGAAATATGGGTCTTCCCGGTGTTATACGGTAATTAAACAATGAATTATTTAGTCGCACGCATTCTTGCAGCTACATTCAATATCATTCTCCGTTATTTTGAATAAAAATGAACATGTCTGTCCCATAACGTTCAGAAGTACTAATTTAATGTTTTATTCGGGTAGTTTTATTGCATTTGGTTTGTATAATAACTTTAACAAATAGTAAAAGATATTGGCCACTCTAAAAAAATGAATAAGTATTTTAAGTGCGGTGTTCATTTTAGGCCTTTTAGATTCGTAGCATTTTAATTTGGTATAATCAAGGTATAAATTAAATTCGTAAGATTGCCAGTTCTTTTTCCTTTGCTCGCTTTAAAAAAAATATAGTTCTTAGTAAAACTTATTGGAGAATACATAACATTTCTATATTGTACTTATTTGTAACTACTAACTAAAAGATATTAACTATTGTTACGATCGTGTTGTTTTGTCTCTTTTTTGTCTCTTCTTCTTTCTTCCTTTTTTTCCTCTTTTTCTCTTTCTCTTCACATTTCATCCCATCTATCTTTATCTTCTGTATTTTGTTCTTAAAGAAGCCGTAGTACAGTATTTTTTTCCTTTTATAAGGGCCAAATGTAAAAAAAAAGTTGTTCGACTTTGTTATTTCCCCTTGCAGAAGCAACCGTTCTTAACTTATTCTTCTTTTCATTTCTGTTCTGTCCTCTTTTCTCCAATCTTCTCTCCCTTTCGCCCCCCTATCCTCTCTTTCTCACTCTCCACTATCTCGAAATTTTCGATCTTTATATAAACTGTCTCCAGTTCCTGAGCTGACTTATTGGATGAACTAAATGACCTCTCCCCAGTCCAGACCAAAGCATCGTTATTTTTCCTCTGTTGTTAAGTGGTAACAGAAACACTATTTTCGCAGGATCCGGCGAGGGTAGTTTTCCGCCCGAGATCGAATCATAGCCAGTCTCTTGGTGGTAGAGCCAGACAAGGGAGACTGGTGATGATAGCGTTTTGCTTTCAAGCATCTTCGAAGAAGTTTTCAAAACTGTCCCCTTATGCACAATTCTGGTCTTCTTATGTTTGATTCATTGTCACTCATTTTAGACACGTGATCTATAGCCAAGACATCAAAAGGTCCAAACGACCCATAAGGGACGTGCTTTGCTTCTGTCTAGAAATCGCTGCTTGAATTTGGTCGTTTGAAAGAAGCAGAATATCATGTTGTGGCATAATTGTGTATGGAAAAGTTTCAAACTAAACTACTTTCTTAAAAATTGTGTTTTGTAGGCAGACAGTAACACTAACTGTTGTAAACCAGTCTTTATGGGAATAAAGAAATATTTAGGTCATAGTGTTAAGAACTAGTGACAGTATTCATTTTGTAGTTGATGACTGATCGCTTGAGCTAAGAGGTGAGGGGAAAAATGTGTGCGGTTAAAAAAAAACTGTGCAAGTGAACGTTAAACGTTTTATGCAATTAGACTGCTGGGAGATGTTGACAGCGATCAGCGTGTTCCAGGTGATAAGGGGACGGTTTCAGATGCGTTTGGAGTGTCGATTCAATAATGTCTGACTAATTGATGTCGGGGGCGGGTCGATCTTCCTGCCAGTCGAAGCATGCAAGATTGGCCAATTCGCGGCTCCCCCGCAAGAGGCTGGCACTTCCTCCAGGCGAGGCGATTGCTTGACCTGGCACCCAGCGAAGCAAACGACTGATCCTTTAGGCGGGATACTGCTTGCCCTTAACACCGGGATACTGCTTTCCCTTAATACCGAACTCCTAGAAAGCAGCTTATGCCAATGGGTCTCGACATTTGTGGGACTGAATAACAAACCATTTTTATCTCGTGAAGTAAACAGAGGTAGATTTTGAGGGTTGTTATTTAATGCTGTTATTTAATTTCTTTTTTATTATTTTAATTTTTTTCCTTTTTTTCTTTGGAGGAGGATTGCAAGTTCGGACTATAGGCTACTTCCTACTTCTTTCCTGTGTCCCTGGTAGCACGGCTCTCTGTCCATTCAACTGTTTTAATGAGAATAGAAATTCATTTAGGGGATTACTTTTTAATTGGTCATTAATTCGTGTCATTTACACTGCGCAGTCTTTCCATCATGAATCATGTCAAAACGGGTACAAATAGGTGCCACTTTTCTACGAACGATAGATAGTTGAAATAGAGCATAAAACACAAAAAATCCTGTAGTATTTTATTACCAATAGGCACGCAAAATATTATATATTCATATTTTGGGAATTATTATTTTAAAATGAACAACCTAATCATGAAGAAAAAATGCTGGACTCGTGTTATCCTTCAAAAGATAAAAAAATTGTTAAATAATATGTTTGTCGATTTTCTTCTTAATCTTCAAAAAACATGCAAACATGCACTTAGTGTATGTAAGAAAGGCTCCAAAGAACACAAATTAAAAATTCTCCGAGTTTGTTCTTAAGAAATAAGCTTAGCTTTCTGATTGAATCAGTGCATTTGCGTACAGTATCAACGGGACTTTTTAAGCCGCCTTGGGCATGTTGTAACCCTTTCAATTACTCGCAATTTATGTCTCAAGCTTTCTTTCTTTAATGCAAAGAACAGGGTGGAAACCCAGTTAAATCTCGTTAGGAAGCATTCAGAATGCAGCTGTATTTACACAAAAAAACTGTTTTCAGCCAACTTAAATGCTCCTAGAGGCAAGGACACGAAGCGGGGCAATTCCCTAGCTGTTGGTGCTCAAAATGTCGGCAGGTCCTTGTAGAATTTGTGACGGGACCTTAGCAGTCAGAATCCACAGACTCCACACATACTATTTTCGGATGAATGCAGGGGAAATGAGGTAGAGCATATACTAAGGATGGTCTGAGTGCAAGTGTAGGCGGGCTCTCGAGACTAAATTCTGAAAATTGTTGCATGACCATCGTCCTGAGGGACTCTGTACTTGAGGCCATTATGTACAACATCATCTGTCATTGCTGTTTTGCTGTTTGAATTCTCTCAGGTACCTGATCTAAATAATAACATTAAAAGTGACATCAAGTTTCTATTATATATATATATATATAAGCTAGACATGCTATGTATACCTAGCATAGACGTGTTAAAGGGGAGGTAATAAAACCTGTGGTTATTGCGCTTGCCTGCGCAGCAGAAGGTCATTGCTTAGAAACCTGCTCGAACCTGTGACTGGATCAACTCCACCTGACCACCTTGGGAAGGTAAAGACGGTGGAAGAAAATTTTACCCTTTCACATGCCGTACCTGTGACACGGTAAACCACCTTCACTGACTCTGCAGCCTCTAGGCCATGAGTCATTTCACTCTTTACCTTTCTACACACACGAGTTACAAGTTCGCGTTGCAAAAGCAGAATATGACTAGATATCGTACGCTTTTGACTTTGATACTATTTCACTGTCTGCTGGTTTAGAGAGAAAACATCCAGGTGATGTCAGAATAGACCTGCTGTCATCTGCAGAAACAGGAATTCTATAACATCTTACGCCAAATCGTATGCAATAAACAGCCACTGAATTTGTTATGAAAGGTGTCAATAGACAAGCAGGTGTACTGAAAGGCTGGACTAGATCGATGTGCATAACAGAAGGCCATTCATTGGCAATAAAGGCTTCCTTTTGCTTTGCGGGGGTCGTAATGTCCGTGCCACAAGGCAGCTGTTGTAAACTTCTATATATATATATATATATTCGGGTGTTTGAAAACGCAGAGATCTATGTTTACGTGCCTCCGAGACGACCTCCAGCAAAGCTTATGCATTGTTTACACGGTTCTTACAATTCGTCTTCAGTGGACGATTGAAGGCGTTTGAAGAAGCGAGACCTTGTTCTTTTTTCATCTCTGCTCCGCTGCTGTAAATATTTTCTTCCGTGCGTGATTACATTTGAGAATTTTCAGACAAAAGAACTGTGAGTGTAGACAATCCCTCACATGCATGGAGTTAGATTGAAAATATGTAGAGCAGATATTCTATTACAGTATTTGGTGAGTGGATATTCCTAAATACTTAACATTATATGTACTTATGCTCTTTCTCGTGTTTATGAGTGAACCCGCCAAGCACGATGCTTTTAATGTCATCACAATGAATTATGTATAACTGTATCATGTATGTATGTGAGAAAGAGTCACTGGATCCCTGCTTCCTGCTGTATAGCTCAAAAGCTATGAGTGATTTCAAACATTTAACAAACCCTTCGACGAGATCAAACATCTTCTACTCATCAGTGCAAGCTTCGGCACCTTGTTAAGCTCGCAGACAGCAAACAATGTAATATAAATAAAGATCATGCAAAAAAGAGGAAAAGTCCTCTAAAAAAAGAACATCTAGTTGTACATACAAGCACAAAATCACTTCGTTTACTAAGCCATTTTTTAATTAAAGGTTTGCAGTCCTAGTAATACTGTTTTCGGTAAATGCAAACTTTCCCGTTCCCAGCATCCTCCGGTGCTAAGCAACAGCAGACGTAACGAGGCTGCCTGGGCAGCGGATATCCGGGTAATCGCTCTTCATGGCTGCATGTCGTGACGCGCTTGTTGAGAAGGCGGTGATTAGGTCGAAAGATGTCTCTACCCCACTCTTTCCCATGACACATACCACCGCCAAACCTACTTATTCTGCTGAGGACGTTTTGTTGTTGGTGTAGGTATTGTCGTTGCCGCAGCTGTTTTTGCTCTCAGAGGTATGCACAGAAATGGACTGCCATAGTCATGGGAATGGCTTAGATGAAAAATCAGCAAGGAAGAAATGGTTAACACAATCTACTCATAAACAGGAATTAATTAACTTCACACAAAATAGTGTTCTGTGAATTGGCATTCAGTTTGTCACAAGGGGAAAGACAGACAGAGAGACAGACAGACAGACAGACAGATGAACAGGCGCAGGAAGTTTCACTTTTAACTGTCGATTCTCTCGTTGAACTCGTTTTTGTCTTAATGTGGAGCTTTAATACCGCACATTTTTTTCCTTACCTTGGTAAAAACCAACTTATAGATAGTTTAAGAATAAGAAATGTTAAATCTTCTATGTATAGTCGATGTTTCTTTCGTGACCTTCGAGTATTATCGCTTTAATGGACTAATGGAACACAAAAACATTTTTCAACGCTGAAATAAAGGTCAGTTCGAGATGCTACCTTTTCGACTTTGGGTGCACACCGCTCTTCAAGATAAATATATATTATATATATATACATACAGACATCACGATGCATACACTAAGGTCCAAAATCATGATGTAACAGTATGTACATACTTCCAGCCCGCCAGTTGACCAAAGCCTTTACAACATAAATGTATCCCTGCACTTTGCTGTAGTCGTTGTTGCTGACCTCCTTCTGTGGTTTGTGATGTGTATAGATGTGTGTTTTAAGAACGAAAGTAAGTGTCTGTCAGATTTGGGGAATAATATCGTGTACTAAGCTGTACACACTCGTTAGACAGCAATTGCACCACACTAGTATTTTAAGGCAAGTAAAAGGTATTAAGTGCATAATGTGTATAATTAGACACTGGTCTTTATATTATTGGTCTTTTTATGCCTAGTGTTAGCCTCATGCTTACTTGCTTCAGAATCCAAGAAGGAAAAAATCATATTTCCAATCCATCCAATGTTTTTCCAAGACTAAAATGGTGCTGTGATTTTTTTTTTAATTTCTAAGCCATTAATGGTCTTTTCTCGGTTCAATAACAGTCCATAGAAATTGAATACAAAGTCAAGCCAGCCACTAGGAATAAACAATATGAATGGTGTTGCCCAGAGACGTATACATCACATCCATATTAGAAGAAAACCCGACTTTATATACTATTTACAAGAACATTATGCATAGCATTCACAAGTGAACTACCGTGAATACATAATAATGATAACATTGACCAGCGACTCAAACATTAGATTCACAAGCCTAAAGACTACAAACGCTGTTTGTACAATCGTCAAAGGGAGTTATGTTCTTTTTACAATCTACTTACCATGGTTACATAACATGCATAGGATGGATAACATTAATAATACCCATATCCGCCACCTTCCTACAACTGAATCCTTCAAATCTGCACTGAAAACGCACCTCTTCCTTGAGCATTACTCCTAACACAGTCCACACAATGCTCGTCCTTCTTACCCTCCCCCCTTCCGCTCTTGCTACTTTTCTTCCCATCTTTCTCTGAAGAATCACTATATTCTCTGTTACTGTTACGTGGTGCCTGTTTTTGTTTTCTGTCTTTGTTTTCTGTTTGTCGTCAGTACTGTCGTTTATTCTTCTGTCCCTTGTGTTCTATCCATTTAGTCCATGTCTCTTCTCCGTTTTAAGCGCTAAGAGTATGCTCTCTATAGGTGTGAATATGCGCTATACAAATCTTCATTATTATTATTATTATTATTATTATTATTATTATTATTATTACACTTGCATGAATGCAAAACATGATTAAGCGAAATAACGTAAATACCGAACGTTTACTAAATTACTAAGGGAATTAAACAACTCGAGGTTTCTGGCATCTTTTTGTAGCCACTACTGGAAGAGCAGCTTTCACAAAACAAACGTCTACATGCTGCAGTGACAGGTGCTGGTCAATAACCGTGTAACTGTCATATTGTTATTACTTGTGACTGCATTTGCTCGCATGGGCGTGCCTGTGTTTGCGTACCCTTGGATTTTTTTGTTCCATGCAGACATCCGTAGGTAGAACAAGGGTGACAACATCTGCTGGGGTCATTGGGACTCACGTTTCCTCAGACAGTTTAAGAACACAAACTAATTTTAGAAAATAACAGATTTAAGGGAGAAACAAACCAGTTATTAAAAATTGTGTAAATATTGACAAGAAACTTTAAAGTTATTATGTACAAATTATAACTCAGTAAATAGATATAAAAGCTGTTAAAGGAAGATCATTATGCACGAGTACACTTGTTCAGTAAGTATCTAGACTTGGATGTGTCAGCAAGGCATTTTTTGAAGTTTTAGTGCTTTATTTGTCCTCAAAACTTCAATTCTGCTGTGCGAAAGTACAGAATGATTGATTTAATGACTCGTGACATTTTGAAGATGCAATTGTGCATTTCCAGTGAAATCCTCAAGCTCCATGCGCTTACAAGTCTAATTGCAAAAGTTCCCTTACTCTGACTAATTCTTCCGCCTTTTTTTTCTTTTTTTATCTTTTATTTTCTGTGCAAATATCTCACCCAATTTATACAAACATAACTGCTGTGATCTAATGAGGTTTTTGTATTGGAAGCTTATTAATGAGGTTTTTGTATTGGAAGCTTGTCTGTCTGTCTGTCCGTTTTTTTTTTTTTGTTTTTTTTTTTTTTTGTGGATCTACTTTCTTTATCCGTTTTTCCATATTTTGTTTGTAAATTCCGGTTTTGGTAACAATGTTAAACAGCAGTTTTTTTGCGTATTCAACACACCTTCAAACGCATCAACATACCCATGAAATCGCTTGCATTTTTCGCTTCACCCATTTTGACTGCGAATGAGGGACTTTGACTCTTTAGCCACTCCTTTGTGTCGCGGGCTCCTGAATTCTGAATAAAATGCATGTTCGATCCGCGGTGGAGATGGACGTTGCCTGGTTTAGCAATGCATTTCTTGTCATAGATGATTTCCGGTCTTGCGTCGGGCTGCTGGGATACGGATTACAGACTCTTTCTCCACTTGACCGGAGGAAGTCTGGAGCAAAGGTTGCCTCGTTCTGGCATGCGTAGACGACAAGAAGCCGCTACCACGTAGGCGCATGTTGGGGGACTTTTTTTAATTCCAGAAAGAAAGATCGATTTCTGAACTTTCTGTCTGAAAAATACTGCGTAGTCTTCGAAACTAAATCATGCGAAATCCTTACTTCGGCTTTCGAATCCAGCAAGAAATGATTTTTTTTATCCCAAACCGGTATTGTTGCTAATTAAATTGGGACAGGAATACGGTTTCAGTTATTAGATTTTACCAAATCATTCTAGTTACAAAGCCTGTAAAAGGACTGCCTTATCTGGGCAAGGAATTGCTGATTCCTTAACACACGATTAATCCGTCTGTCTCCTTCAACAGTTGTGGCTGGAATGCCAGACGATTGTTCACTTATCAGCAAACTCGATCGGGGGTGACGACGAATCCCCGTGAGTACTACTCACGCACGTGTTCACGCTGTCTCACACTGGCACACACTACACACTAATACACTACACACTAATACACACTACACACTAATACACACACTGCATACTACCACACACACATCACCACCACTGCTTCCATAACATGCTACCACATACCCCAAACGCGTTCACATCTCGTCTCGGCCAGACTGTTCTTTCTCTGCATGTTGCATCTGTTTACAGGGCTGACTGCCTCGTCATGAATACCCTTAGCTGCTGACTCGGCGTAAAACACCAACACCCCATCCCTTCCCACACCACAAACACATACCAGACACACAAAAGGCATTCACTGATTATATATGACAAATGTGCTCACAGTTGCCTAGGAAGCTAAGAAGATAAACCTCAAAAGAACATCTAAGGTCAATTCGTTCTTCTTTTTATTTCCGTTAGCGTGCTTCCACTCTTCCTGCACGTGACTTGCCTTTCGCTCCAACAAGAAGTCTTATTTGTCAGGAGGATGCGTGTAAACAAACCAAGGAGCGGATGGCGTGGTAGCCTTGTAAACGTTTATGTCGAATGGAGAGCTTATGGGGCGCCAATCAAGCAAAAAAACGAAATCATGAGAAAATGGTAAAAAGGAGCGTGCGTTCCGTGGCACCAGCAGATCTGGCAGCTCTGGTTCCTAATTAGTATTCCAGGAAAGTGCTTAGAAAGCTCCTTTGTCTACATTTCTCTTTCTAGTCTCCGTCAAGCTGCTTGTTTACATTTTAATGGATAATTCCCTTTGCAAAAGACAGCCCTTCCATTCTTAATGGCTTTGGCCACCATCTTTCTCTTTCTGTTCATTATTTGCTAAAGTTGTTTTATTTATAAATGGGAAAAAACTTATTCCTAACATTTCTATAGCCTCCACTAGTGCACGTTCTGTCTCTTATTTCTGCTTGTCTTTGTCTTTTTCCTCTTCTTAATTTTTTTTTCTCTTTCTCTGCTTCCTAAGTTCCTCTTTGCCGATTTCGTTGAAACGTTGAAGACCATAAAATCTCCTGTGTCTTTGTTTTCACCTGCTTAAAATTCTAGTGGAATAAAGTGACTTCATATGTTAAACGGTGGAACCTCTTGACCTTTGACGATGCTGTGTTTGTCAGTAAAATGCCCCAGAAAACATGCTATTACAATTATCACCCCCATGGAGAGGAAATTATTGTTCCAATCATGAATGTCTTTCGGTCTTGTGGATTGTTTTAAGAATACGTCCAATCAAAGACACTTCTGAGAACTTCGTGACTTTATGACACGTGAGTTGTGCTCACTTTAACCTTTTAAAGGTGCATCTAAATGCAAAAAAAAAGCTTTGAAGCGTTGGGCTTAGCTCATCACACTATATTGATCATTACTTGTATGAACAAATTACTTCCGGTTGCAAAATTGACCGCGGCCTCCATTGACTTCAAATGCGAATTTCAATAAATTAACGGGTGCTTTACGCAAACACATAACAGGGCACTTTTCTGGGAAACTAATGACAGCGCAATTAACCTCTTAGCAACGACAAGCTTCATCTTATCTTTAACTCTTTTAAAATCACGAATTAAAAACTGAAATCATGCCATGAAGTAACCTCCGCCTTGAACTACAGCTTTTAAAATCTTAAACAAAGTGCATGGGCTTTTTATTGCTAAATGACTTCCTTTAATCTTTGGAAAGTCTTTAAAACAGTCATTTCTTTGTGCTACGTTTTCCATTTTCTCAGTGTCCTACATTAAGGGGCAAAGCATGCGATTTTCGCTTCATGGGTATTTACATAATGAATGCGTTACTATAATGTACTTGTTTTACTGACATTTTATCATTTTAATATGATGTTTTTTAGTTTGATACTTCGCAGGCATCAGAAGTTCATGCTTGAAAAGAGAAAATTAATTATAGTATAAAATGAAAATCGACTCAGTGAAATAGTGCAATTTTATCTTCACTATTTTTTGTGTAACATGCAAGAAAAGAAGTGTAGTATGTTCAGCGTGTTTTTGTTTAAGGAATATTGATTGATTTGTTGTTTACTAATCAGTGGTGGATTTGTTGTTGTCTACCAAATTTTGATGGATTTGTTGTCGTTTACCAAGTATTGATCGATTTGTTACAGTTGTGGTACTGTGTGCTTCACCTGACTCTGTACGAGAAATCATGATTAAGGCCCACGAACTCAACTTCGACAATGGAGAATACGTTTTCTTCAATATTGACTTGTTCACCAGGTAACCACTGAATGTCCTTAACTATGTTTTCATTGCACGTTAGCAAGCTAACAGATTCAGCATTAACTCCCCTCGTAATTCTTTATACTATTTCTCCTTGTTTGTTGTTTACGCCAAATGTCGGAATGACTCGGCACTTTTGATGTAAATTGTGCTTTTTTTCAGACCCTTCACAATTTTGTTACTTTGAAAAGTAAATGTTGGAAAAATAATGGTATTACTATCGTTTTGGTGGAAATCCTTACAAATCGAGTTTACTGAGCCAAACAAAGTGAAGGAGATGTATCAGGATTGGACAGTTTCTTGGCAACGAATTGGGACTTCTGCGCACTTGCTTGGTCCAAGAAAGAAATTGAGACACAAATAAGTTGGAGGAAAGCAGTGTAATTCAGTGTATTTGTACTGTGACTTGCTTTATAAAAAGAAATTACTGAATAGACAAAAGAAACGTCGGAATTTCTGAAGGTCAAAAGTAATTCAAAGTTTTCAAAGGGGCAGACAGTGGCGTGTTTACTCCATTCTCCATCAAGCCCTCGACTTTCGAGCAAAGCACATGCGCAATAGCTCCTGCTTTTAGACTAAACTGTGGAGGGGGTACCCAATTCCGCGGAGGGTTTGGGAAGGTAAGGAAGGGAGAGAAAGGGGATAAGCCCCGAAAGCAGGCCCTAAGATCAGTGCGGTCGCTAACACCTCATTACCCTACCGCATGGTCATGGGACTTCCTTTACCTTTAAATTAACGTGAACAGGATGTGTTCTTTGCCTTCATTGTTGTGAAATTGTGTGTGTGTGCGTGCGTGCGTGCGTGCGTGCGTGCGTGCGTGTTTTTACGCGGCGATTGTAGGTTGGTGGTAGTCGAGACAGTATTGGTTGGTTGAGTTATGTGGTTTTATTGTTTTCTCTTTCGGCTTAACAACCAGGAAGAGGGAAACGCCAGGCAACAAAGTTTACATGAAAACAAACCTACACTGTCATTTTGTTGCCTTACAAAAACAGTTTACGTGGGTAAAATTTCTGGAGCAATTGCAACGAGACGTTTTTTTAAGTGAACGTTTTGGAAACTTTTACAAAGCAGGGAATCGATAAGAGCAGGTTGCTTGCTTGTGTTGCAGTTTTGGTGACTTTTTCGGATTACTACGATTTTGTGAATTTATATTGACGGTCGTAATTAGAAATCCGAAACCTTACTATCATAATTTGTTTTTACTTCGAACACTGCTGGTAAAGAAACAGGAACTATTCGTATATACAAGAAATAATTATTTTTATCATATTGATAATACGTACCATTGACTTTGCTTAGTTTGGAACCCATCGTTTATTGTAAACTGATTTTAAGAAGGAAGCAAGCAAATAAACACTAGAGGCAAAAGATACCGGATTTCTTGGGGTTTCCTCGTCTCTCACGCTAACCTGATAGAAATACGATTTGTGCACAGGGAAAAAGAGATTAAGCAAATTTCTGTGGAAACAAGCGTTCAGTATAACAAACGTGTTTTACGGATCGTTCTTGCCAGTCCTCCAAATGCTGTGAACTGCCTTCAAAACTAGTTTCTAATCCCCGCAAGAAAAATTTGAAAATGACTGTTTCCGTTTTCTTTGTCACCTGGTACTTTGCCGACTCTTTATCTCATGCATTCGTTCATACTTGTGCCTATTATCCTCTTTTCTTCTGGGCTGCTGAGAGCGCCTAGTCACCCGATCTGCGGAATCCTACTCTTATTGGCACATTAGTCTCGCGTAACTTGCGATGGCCATCACTTTTTTTGCTCTGTGCCGCCATTTTTTTCATTTGCCTACCTCTTTGTGACAAAACCCTGCTGTGACCCAGCCTCTCTGTGACCTAACTTATCATTGCTGACTTCCAGAGTGGTCATTCCCTTTCCTTTTTAAAACTGTCCCTGCAGATGCTATTCTGGTAATAATAAAGTTGAACTCGAATTTCTCGTTTTATGAAAAAACAAACTTTGCGCAGCTTAATTCTCGCGAAATTTCATTTATTTCATTGCGATTGAAGTGTGGACCAAAATGATGAACCCTCATAAAAAACAAAAAGATTCTCTTCACACTCAAAGAGTTCGTGATGTTCTCTCGTTCCTTGAAGAACTTTCAGAAAGAAAGAAAAATCATGATCATTTCCTGGAGAAAAGAACATAAACCATATTTTATCGCTTCCTGCCGTCACACCATAGTCTCTGGGGAAAACGCTACAATGTGTTGGGTGTAATAAATACGCAAAGGAAAGAATACTTAATCAAAATATAAAGAAATGGAGATTGGAAGAAGACATGAGAGGATAAGCTGAGGAGAAGAAGAAGGAAATTAGGGATACAATTATCTTTCATTCGCTTAAAAAATTAGATTCTTTCTTCATTATTATGTTATTTGCACGTTTCGTTTTTGACCTGAGAATCGTTGTATATTTTACTTAGTATTGCTTCTCCATATCCTCGTTTCAGAGCAGACATTTCGGGTGGTAGGCAAAGTTAGAAAAAAATATTCTGAGCGAGGCAATCATTCATGTGTATGCAACTGATACTATATACCACTCAAGGTTTTCTCTCCTTATCTCTCTCTCTCGGTCCTTCTATTTTTCTTTCTTTCTTTCTTTCTTTCTTTCTTTCTTTCTTTCTTTCTTTCTTTCTTTCTTTCTTTCTTTCTTCGAAAAACACGAAGTGAATAGGTAACACGAAGATTTGTCCTTGTAACGTGAAGTCAATGGAAAGTTTTTTCGTAACGCAAAGAGAACCGGTAGTTTGAGTTTTGTTCAACGGTATCTCCACCCAACAGGACATTTTGGTTTTGATGATAATGTTCACCAGGTGTATTACTGACTATATTTCCAAGCCATGCATAACAAAGAGCTCTCCAAGTCTACATCGTCTACATCCAAAATCTGCGCCCACGTCAATGAGAGGAAGCCGGGAGGGAGAGGAGTGGATAGGGAGCCACAGAGCTCTCAACAAAACCTTAGTCGAACTTGTGCGACAATTTCGAGAAGCGACTGTCGACCACATGGCCATTCAATGCTGTCATTTAAAAGCACATCAACGTATCGCGAGGAAGGCTCTGGCTTTGGCGTCTATCGAGCTGCGAGGCCTTTCGGAAATGAACGTCTGATAGAAGCGCTTCTTGATAAAAATCTCGGAGGCCTTTACGGGACATTTCCAGTTCGTGAACTTAACTCCTTCAGCTTGTTCAGGCTCAAGTAGAACTGCTCAAGACTAGAGTTTTCTCTTCGGGGGGTGGATTAGACGGATAAGAGGACAACTCCCAGCGGAAACGTGGTCAGACCTAGATGGGTTCTCACTCCAGAAATCCTGGAGACCTGCTGCTCCCTGTCGATCCAGTCCACGAGAAATGGAGGCGGCGTGTATGTTATGTGATTTTAAATTAGTTTGCGTGTGTTTATGTTTTTGTGTATCTGGACGCGTGTGTAGGTTTTTTGTCTTTGATTATGCACTTTGTTGTGCGTTTGAGTGTGTGTCTCGCTACACACCTTATCCCTCTTTCTCTTACACACACAACATACTCTCATACAAAACTATATCTCCTTTCTCACTTACATACACGCACCTAAAAAAAAACACTCTCGTGCAAAACACACACGCGCGCGCACTCAGACACACACAAACATTTGAAAATCGGCACAGCTTCCTTATTCCAACATCGTATTCCCTTCTGCTGGATCTGCTTACAGCAAGAACGCCAGCGAGCGGCCCTGGTACCGACAGCACGACACGGAGGAGCGGAACGAGAAGGCCCGCAAGGCGTATGAGGCGCTGATGACCGTGACCCTCCGCAAGCCCACCTCCCCCGAGTACCGCCTTTTCTCCAAGCAGGTCAAGATGCGAGCCGAGCAGATGTTTGCCGCCGACAACTTCACCTACGGCGAGGAAGAGGTAGGGTGTTGATGTCATCACGGTATTGCCAGGTCGAGTCCTTTTCATGGTGAGGGCCTTAAATGGCGAAGGCCTTATATGGTGAGCCCCTTATATGGTGATGGCCTTATATGGTGAAGGCCTTATATGGTGAAGGCCTTATATGGTGAGGCCCTTATATGGTGAAGGCCTTATATGGTGCAGTCGGTTTTCCGCCGAAAACAGCAACTTAGTGCAGCGTCCGTTTCGTTTGCTTATGCCCGTTTCTGGCTCAAACTTAAACTCCAAAATCTAATGCTTGCATTCAGGAAACTTCTGATACCTAAATAGACCAAAATAAAATACAGAAAATCTTAAGAGCAAACAAAAAGAAAAAAGTTCAAACACATATATCAAATCAAACATTTAAAAAATGCAGCGTGATCGTGACCACCAGCTTGAGCATGTATAGCCACGGTATTATTACTGGTCTTCAACAGCATCTGTGAGGCCTTTCGCCAGCTTTTCAGTTGTGTCAGGTATCGGCACCACTTCATATGCACTAGGTGCCGCAAAAAGGACGACCTAAGCAAACTTACATGTCTATTGCTAGCCTTTAGTTTCGTAACTTATCAAGCGTCCATTCTGGGAGACAAAAACTAAGTGGAGAGTCCCCTACTTTATTATTCACTTAAACAGCTAAGATTTTTGAAGCATTTTGGCTGGTTGCTACACGTTAGCCATGCAGCTACTGGTTAACAGTTTAATGTGCATCTCGCCCCCTTGACACTACAAGGGTTTCCTTCTTTCGTTGTGGTTGACATCGGTGTTACGGATAAGTATAAAGACAATGACGACGACAACGACGACGACGATGATGATGATGAAATTTTATAGCGCTTTTCTTCGCTTTAATTTAGGTGCACAAAAATTCCCAAATATATTAATATAAGCACATAGAAATGTAGAAAACTGGTTCTACCCTGTAAATTTAATTAGCATCGGCCCACCAACAGCCGAGTGGTCAAGTGTCCGCCACTCTGTCAACGACCAATGCGGATGGTCAGAGCAGTGTAGTAAATGTTGATCAGTGACACTTTCTCTGCGGACCACAGTGATATTATAGCTCGTTTGCAACAAAGGACAGTGCGAGGCTACCCCGAGTACGGGCAGGAACTCTGCCGAACTAATTATCAACTAGAATGGCCTACGCTGGACCAAGAAAGGTGTCTGTTAGGGGCAGTTTAGCCTCTCGACCAGACAGAAAACTTAGCGGAGATCCGTTCTGAGGAGAAATAAAGATTATTGTTTGTACTGAGGTTTTACTAACTTCTTGTATGTTCGGATGTGTGGAGTAATCTTCTCTTGTAAATTCGTGTTAGTACAGGACTGTGGATAGGACTGGGACTGAATTGTGTTGTATCAAAAAGAAATATACATCTTTATTAGGACTGTGCTGGAATAATTATGTGAACTGTCAGCTATAAACTATGGTGTTTTGTAACAAAATTTACGCTCTTATGCGTAATAGTTCAGTGAAAGCAACCCCATGGCAGCAATGACCAGTAAGAGTTGAAAAGATAAGTTTCGATATAGTTCTCAAATTTGTTTGATGTATGTATTAATACGATTGTCTTTTTTATTTTCATTATATTTCTTCGTTTGTTTTTCTGCAGTTTTCTTGGTTGTGCGTGTTGCGCAAGTGTTTTGTAATGTTCCGCATGAAAATAATGTCCATTGTGCAACAAGTCTGTTACGATAAATAATATTAGAATATTATTAAAGGTAAGATCTCATGGCTTAGGTGAGGTCGAGAAAGGTTCTTTTGAACTCTTCGTGTGAATTCGTGTTTTAAAAGAACATCTAAGGACAATATAAGTTGAGCGCAGACCGTTAACGCTGACACTACAAAAACGATATCTAATCAGTGGGAAAATTTAGAGAAGAAACACATTTTCCGCAGACGAAATGAACGCTGAGAAGATGCTGTTATGTACTGCCTTTCAGTATAAGAGTGCTGGCAATGCTTGACTTCTGTTTTTCTTCCTTTCTTTATTTCAAATGGACCCAGACACACACACAGTGCTAACACATAAAAAAATGCGAACGCAGATTCATATTAATCCCAAGAAACATTCCTTTAGAGACCATATAAAACTCAAGTTAAAATAACTTGCCTCCTGTGGACTGTAATTTTCAATAATGTAGTGAACCTTGCTTCAAAAATCCAATGCGCAGAGATAATAACCTACAGTGATGTAAGTGTTCTGCGAGGCAAAGAATTACAAAAAAGGAAGGAGTTACAAAAATCACTAAAGGATATATCTCTGCATTGCCTGTGATCTTTGTTCTGGATCTTCCAAGTTTTTATTATTATCTCATTCTTAACCTACCTCATTTCTCTTTTTTCAATATTTTGTTTTTTATTATCGAGTGACAATTTCTTTGAGCAGGTCAACAGTTTTGTTGGGGCCTTCCACGATGCTGTGATTTTGTATGCCCTCGCCCTCAACGAGAGCCTTGAAGCCAACGTGTCCATCACCGACGGCTCTGAGATCACCCGCCGCATGTGGAACCGAACTTTTCAAGGTGAGAAAACATTTGTAGGGCGAGAAAACGTTTTTTAAGGGAAGAGCGAGAGTGTGAAAGATTCCCTCGCCCTCTTCCTTTACGTTCGCGGAGTAAATCATATTAGACGTTTGATGAAGATGCGAAAAAACACTATTTTGTTTTCACTGTAGCATGGCTTATAGCCGTCATCGCTTGGAAGCATTTTTTTTTTTTTGCAATACTGGTGGAAATGATTAACGGTTAGAGGCTTGTCGGGTCCTGTGAATAGTTACCACCTCCTTTCACACATCAAACGTGTGTTTGGGTTTATCAGGCGAGGCTGAGCCAGTTACAGTTACACTTTACTGTAGTGAGCCAGTTACAGTTTACTGTTCAACAAGATAAACACGAAAAACATAGCTTTGTGTTTAATAATAATAAATGCAAAATTTTATAGCGCATATTCACAGTCCAAAGGAGCATGCTCTTAGCGCTTAAGAACAAGAACGAAACATGGACAACATACGAGAGACAGAAGAACAGACATATGAACGACGGGAAGATAAACAACAGTACCGAGGATGAATAAAATAAAAAAAGACTATGCAACCGGACATTGAGGAGGTACTACGTAGCCTGATTAAAGACAAAAATAAAATTCACCTTTGCGAGCGCAGCATCTGCGCAGTTCAGTTCAGCAGGACATCTTTCAGATTCCAGCGTACAGCACACAGGTACTAAGAGCTGAGAGCGTGAGTTTGATAATTCGCTGTATAAATCATCCATTTATTATTCTATTCTGACTTCTTTCAAACAAAGCCGCACTGATAAGTCTTGCCATCTTCTGCATCCGTTTAGACTCGCCGACGACCTGAGCAGGTCAAACTGATTTTCATGCGCACTTCAGAACCGTGACAGCGCCATCACACCGAAGACTTCACGATCAAGGAGGTGGGCACGTTGTCAAGAGTTCACACGCAGTTACATCATAAATATCACTAGAGCGGCTCTAACGGAATCTCGTTTCAGCCAACAGACGCCGTAAACATGATGCAAGACAGATGAGGTCTGCTTCAGCAATAGTCCCTAATCACTGACCACTACACCCTCGACTGTTGTTCACTACAGAATGCGCCTCTCCGCCAGTCTCCAGCGCCAAGAAAAAGAAATTACTGTCATTGTCAATTTGATTGTCTGGAACAACACCTCTGTTTCCACACACCCACACACACACACACACACACACACACACGCGCGCGCACATTACTACACTGCTCACAACACAGTTGGTAAGCCTACACATTCGGCAAAAATAAAGTAGGTGAAGAACGGGGCGAGGAACGCTACAAGCGATGTTTTATTGTGTCGATAATGACTCTGTAGCCAGAGATGGAGACAAAAGGCAGACGACAGGATATGGAGGATTGAGTCAGGAGCCAGGATGAGGGTTAAAGTGATAAGGGGATGAGCAGAAAAAAGGAGGATAACTTGAAAGAGGACTGTGATAGAAAAACTCTCTCTTATTCTTGTTATTGTTGATGTGTCTATTCATGATGATGATGATGATGACTAATAGTTGTGGTGGTTTCATGTCAACATGTATCTCTGTCCTTGCCGGCCAACGTTCTGTGTGTGTGTGTTTGTGTGTGTGTGTGTGTGCTATCCAAGGCTTACTGACAAATCTGGGTGTGAAAGCCTGTGTCACCAACTTTCATTTTTCTGTCGGCAGGCATCACGGGAACAGTCAGTATTGA
This sequence comes from Marisa cornuarietis, assembly GCA_004794655.1. Taxonomy (NCBI): domain Eukaryota; kingdom Metazoa; phylum Mollusca; class Gastropoda; order Architaenioglossa; family Ampullariidae; genus Marisa; species Marisa cornuarietis. Next base: position 7,132,322 of record SMMW01000651.1, read on the forward strand.
CGCCAATGGAGACCGCAACGCAGATTACTCGCTTCTTGACCTTGACCCTGTGCAGAATAAATTCCAGGTCAGTGCTGCAATGTGGGAACGACGAAAACAAACATCACTTTTTTGTGTTGTTTGTGAATATTTTAACGTAAATCAAACGTTGCTCTTTCACCCTTTCGTTCAGTTGACGCTTTAATCTTACTGTCGTGTGCTTTTTGTTGTAATTTGTCATCATTATATAACAACCGCTAAACGGTGCAAACACGTACCCGAAGGACAATTAGTAGGTCATTAGCAACCTATTAATCATCAACAACCAGTGCGTCATTGACAAGTGATATGTCATTCACAAGTGGTACGGCATTAACAAGCTTTAGGTCCTACACTTTAATCCACACGTTTTTCCCAAGAACCTCTTGCGTGGGAAGATGAGGGAAGTGGGTTGTGATGGAGAGGAAGTCATTGAATCAAAACTCGGAACTCACAAGACCAGAAACAGAACTCGACTTCAGTATCGTCCAAACACGAGCTGAAGTGTTGGCAAAGCTATCAGACATACCCTGGTCTGTACTTAATGGTTCAGCTGGCAAGATGTCCACAGGGGCCAACACATTAGACAACGATTAAACCATGATGGCAACATGAATAATGGTAGGAGGTCCAGAGGGCAACGTCTCGATTTGCGGTGGAGGATGAAAGCTACTGTTAGAAATAAGTCAGAAAACGAGATGAGGAAATAATGGGAGAGAGAGAGAGTAATTGACAGAGTAAATGACAATTCTTTTAATAAGTTTCTTTTCTATTCTGCTTCTTTTTCCTACAAAATCATTTCTACTCTCGTTATAACAAAGTCTTTCTCGTAATCTGTTTGACATTGTAAAATTTTTCTTTGTAATAAAGTACACCTAGGAATGTCACAAAACAGAACTACTCCAGGTCAGTTAAAATTAAAAATGCGGGACCATCATCCTGATCTCTCAAATTAATATCACCTGACAGCCCCCACCCCAAAAAAGGAAAGAATATTTCTAAACAAAACAGACATAGTGCTTATCTTATTTTCTAATAGCAAGTTGAGGAAGTGGATGACTAAGGGGTCAAAGCTTTGGCGTACGGGGCTGGAGAAACGCACACACGCCGGTTCGAAACCCGTGTGGCACAGCAGAGTCCCTCAGTTACCCCAGCTGTTGATCTGGTACACGACGACTTTCAGGGTTGAGTAAGGCAGCGAGGGAACTGCCTTCATAAAAATAACTCCCACTTTTTGGTTTGTAACACCTGACTTTACAACGACCGAAAGGTTTAGTGACTACTTGCCTTGCTCTTTTTACTTTTCATTCCTCATGACTTCAATTTATCCAAATTCCGTTTGGCATAGTATTCAATACTTTTTATATGTCTTTTCACACTTAATGACTCACTCTTTCATTACCTGTGTATTCTTTCACCTAAGGCTCAGTGGCTAAATGTGCTTGGTGACAGCATAATATTGTTATCCATTGTTTTTAATATAATTTTTTTAATGTCGTTGGTCAGCACAAACAGTGCGACCTGCTTTGGCTGTAATGCTACACGATATAAAGGAATAGTAACAATAATAATACATTATTATTATTATTATTATTATTATTATTATTTACCTTTTTCTAATAGCAAATTATTCTGCACACTCACGTTAAAAACAGCTAATAATAAGATTACAAACACTTTAATAAAAACAAGTTGTTTGTTTGCAATCCGTTTTGTCCTCATTTTTTAAGGGCAGACATTTTCTTTGAACAACTAGTTTGTTTACAAACACTTTATTTTTCCTTTTTTATTTTTAAATAATTATACCTCGCAAACATACTGTTTTCAGACCTAAGGTGTTAGGAAGATATCTATATATAGTATCTTTTCTCTACTTTTTTTTTCATTAGAAGCATAAACAAGGTTTTTCTATAAATAGAAGCCATTATGTCGCCTCTAGTCTAATGACATCCTCACAAACAGAATTAAGCCTCCAGTCGCGCCCCTGAAGGGCTTTGTGAACCCCAAACTCTTTTATGTGAGGTTGGACCTGAAATACCCGTGTCATCTTTCCCTTGCTCCAGCTTTCAAAGCTGTTTTCCCTCGTTTTCTTGAAGACCTAGCGAGAGGATTCCGAGGGTCTTTCGCTAAAACATAGAGAGAATCCTCGCCTATCGTGTGACCTCATGCAGGGTAGTTCACATCACATGGGTTAGACACAACTCCTGGGGAAGAAAGCTGGCGTAGAAATCGCACAAAGTTGAGACTAAAGGGAAAAAATGTGTTCTTCTTTCTTCACATACTCAACATTATTTATGATAGCAAATCTTAATACCACTGAACATTATTCATGAAATTAAATCATAATACCGCTAAAGATTATTGCAGAAAACAAGTCATAATGCCAATAAACAGTATTCACGAAAACAATTCATAATACCTTTAAACATTATTGCCGAAAACAAATTATAATACCACTAAATATTATTTCTGAAAAAATCATAATGTCACTAAACACAATTACTGAAAATGAGTCCCAATACCAGGATTATTGCTGAAAACAAACCATATTATCACTAAGCAGTATGCGACGCTGGTACAAAGTCGGACGAATCATCTTCAAATAATGACCAGTTGTTAGTATGCCAAAGTGTCATGATTAAACAGGTGTTTCATTATTTCACTAACGTGTACGTTCTTAAGCGAGACATTTTTTCATTAGTATGCGTTATTATGACACTAATGTAAGATTAAGTATGTAATCATTTCGCTGATTTTGGACCTGAACCCCAGCAAGAGTGAAGTGAAATCATACATGATGGCCGTCTTGTCCTGCGCTTTGGCACCAAAGGCTTTGGCCAGATTTTGCCGTGGAGGCAGCTACCCTGCAAAATCGTGGAAATGCAATGGTTGGCGTTAACAATAATCTTTGTTTATTTGTTCACAAGTATGGACATGATTCACTGCAATAGGGCAATAACATACCATAAATAGTATCTGACAAAGTGTCTTGATTGGAATGAAGTAGGGGAGACAAACTGACGTCCACTTATCGCCTGCATGATTTCTGATGACGATCACGTGATCACTTAATGCTGAGAGGTGACTTTATGCATACCTTGACTGGTGCCAGTCGTTAGGAGCAGCACACGGTTACATTCGGCAGCTGACAAGGCCTGCCACCCTAGGCAATCGTCAATTCTGGGTAATCGTAAGCAGGTCCACTCCTTCACGTTCGTGAGCCAGTTCTTCCTCTGGCCACCGTGTTGTGTATCACTCTCCAAGGTACCTTGACAAACAGTCCTCGACAAGGTAAGCGGCCATTGCTGTCTTAGATGGCTCGGCTAATTCAGGGATGGAGTATGTGAGTGGCGCTGCATCCTCAGGTTCAGCTTCAGATTCAACTTCAGGTCATTGCTGTTGTCTATTTAAGCGCCGGGATATGTTCTCGTCTTAGCCGTGTTAATGCTTGGCATCCACGTCAGTTTGGTTACAAACCAATCTATCTGGCGATTACCAAGCTTCCTTCCTCGATTTCTGGTGGGGATGTAGGGTATTGGCTAAGGTAAGTCGATCTCTGTGCGCAAACTCAAAGAGTCTGAGGCCCCTGTCGTTGGTTTCGCCAAGGCAAAATTTACCCAAAATTTACTAATCAGCGTCTGGGCTGACTTTTGCGTTCCAGTTACCTAGTCGAATAAGGAAGTCTTTTTTTGGTACTTTCTTTTAAAACCTTGTCTAGCTTTTGGTAGAACTCTTCTACTTAGATGTCTTTGTGCCTGGATGTTGGAGCATATATTTAGACAATGGTGAAATTATGAGGCCTGGCAGAGACGGAGATGGATATCATTGTACAGCTGATGACGGGTCCGACCACCTCTCTGTGTAGTAGAAAGCCCACGCCATGCTAGTGTCTGGCATCCTTTCAATTGTACCAGAGATTATCGCCCTCATCAGTTGCTGTCTCCCCAAATCCTTGCCATCTGATCTCCGTTACTCCTGCAATGTCCCACCGATACCGTTATAACTCATGGTTCAGTTGTTTCGCTTTGCCGCACTGGTGTAATGGTAAACCCATTTAATTTAGGGCACTATGTGATAGCTTTTATTTTTTTAAATTGTGATCTGTTTCTGATTTTTTTCTGATTCTGTAATTATTCGTAGTGATCTAGTGAAACAAGTCTTCACATGAATAAAAAGTATTTCAAACAGTATCTAAGGACGCCATTGCGGCTGCAGGGCTTTTGAAAGATTTCTGAAAGGGTGGTGAGTTGTGTTCAAAAGTGTAGAAGTTTTACTGAATATCTATGTTGCGCTAAGCAAACCCAGTGGTCAGCTTACGCGCGTGAACTAAAACTCAATTTCACATTAACACCTCCTTCAAGAAGCACACATTTTAAGGAGGGGAAAGCAGGAATGTTAAGCTGAGAAGGAGCGCTAAAGTCAAGATGGAACTTAAACCCGACATAGGGCAAAAAAAAGTTGAAGTTCAAGAAAAAAGACACTGGCGCAGCATGCAGCCTGATGTTGTCAAAGAAACAGAGAGAATTAGATTGGCGGACGGAACATCACGAAGGGGCGTGTCAAAGAGATGTTGTGGATGTTCGCGGACCATCAAATCCAAGACGCGAAAAGAAATGAAGATAAAACATATTGATTTTAGCATGTGCCTTTCTTCAGCTCTTCGAAGGACACGAAGAGGAGCATATGGGTGCTGATGTTGTTGAAGAATGAAATCGGAGCTGAATAAAACTGTTTTCAGGGAACAGTCTTTTGATGGATTTCTTCCTCAGGCTTTTTTCTGTCCGATTGTTCCATATCTGTTTGTACTTTTTATAAACTCTGTCTCTCTCACAAGCGAGCGTGCACAAAAACATTAACATGCACATGCACATGCACACGCATAAATATACAGTATATACGTACACAAATGTGCACATATATATATATATATATGCACACACACACGAAGAGGCACACCGAAATAGTCACAGAAACACACACACACACACACACACACACACACACACACGATATATATATATATATATATATTATTTGATTCTAGCCGAACATCTGCATAGACATTTAATACGAACCTTCAACTTAAAGAACAAATAATAAAGGCTTCTATTTTAAAGTTGATTGAAGAGGAAATCGCGTTTATCCGCGATTGTATTAGCAGCCATTTTTGTCTTGTGTGGTGGTGGCTCAACTTATTCGAACGACGCATGGTTCTGTCGGTATAACATTTGTCGCTACCAGTTTCTTGTGTAATCGGTGATCATTTTGTGTTTTGGGTATGGGTCGATTCGACTTTTCATGTTGGGACGATCTATACTTTCGTGGGACATGGTCATGTCTGAGTCGATTCCACTGAGGCGGGTGGTAGATATGACTTGAGTGATATGCTTTTGGGCCGAAATGACCAGTGACCCACTAAACAAACAGTCTCTTCGGAACTGTACTTAAATATTTAAACATTGTTTCTGCAAAAAGTCGTAACAAAGGGTAAGTGGTTGGCTAGAAGCAAACTATTTCAAAAGTGTAAATACTTTTCGAAACGCGACTGCTACACAACCGTCGTACTACAGCACAAATTGTCGGTAGTAAGTCGTATGGGGGAGGGGTAGTCGTAATAGAGATAACATTTATAGCACATACCGTCCTTGACATTTTTTTTTTTTTGGGGGGGGGGGGGAATCTAAGAGGGGCGCAATACGGAATGTCTTAATACGGAGGTTTTACTAAAAATATGCACACAGACATAGACAGACACGGGCACATACGAATATATATATATATATATGTGCACACAAAATCACAGATATATATATATATATGTGTGTGTGTAATACGCGCGCGCGCGCACACACACACACACAACACACTTCCCTTTTCCCTATACTGTCATTCTTATCCTCTTTGTCCTCTTTACTCCTTGTTGAACATCAAATATTCATGTGAAATTACAGGTCTCATTGATTTCTTTTTATTTTAATCGACGGTTGGAGTAGCTGTGTTTATTTTCCTAACTGTAAATGTTCTTATATCTTTTTGTAGTGCTATTACCCTAGAGAAAGGGCTTAGCCAGAATGTATTTTTCTCTTTCTTGCAGCCTCTTATCAGTCTATAAGACCACTCCTGCTTCTGTGCGATGCGCGGTGCTTTAAGAAGAGAGCGATGAGAATAAGAAAGCTGCCAGCCGTTCTAAAATAATAATTCCATCTTGTGCTTTCACTTGCTAATATTGTAAATAGCAAAGTAGATTACTGTCCCAGACAGAGGATGACCACAGGGAACTTAGAGATGGACAGCAAGGTCAATGGGTTGTCTGAAGCAAGAAATTGATTGTCATTGTACAGGAGACAGCGTAGGGTCAACATTTCTTAGTTCCTGTCATCTGTTCCGCAGGTGGTTGCCAATTACTATGGCAACCGTAAGAAGTACGAACCGGCTCCAGACAAAAAGATCTCGTGGGCCGGAGGGCGCACCGAGGCTCCCCCAGACACCCCCGTCTGTGGCTTTGATGGTTCAAAGTGCCCGCCAGAAGGTAGGTACAATCTTTCTTTCTTTCTTTCTTTCTTTCTTTCTTTCTTTCTTTCTTTCTTTCTTTCTTTCTTTCTTTCTTTCTTTCTTTCTTTCTTTCAGTAATGTTACTGTTACACGTATATTGTGTATCCGAGGCTATTTTTAAATACAGTGCCTTGCAAAATTAAATAGTAGTTTTAAACTACTTAAGTTGAGCTTTACCATCTTCATATTCGTGCTCGTTGAAGACCTCACCATGATCTGGATAATACTAGCACATGTACATTGATAAGAATATAGCTACATCTATTCACCGATAATAACCGAGAACGGACAATGAGGAGCGCTACAAACAAGGAAAGGTGTAATTTTGTAGGTTGTGCCAACATAACAGACTGGCAGAAGCTGTCATAAACAAGCGATTATTGGCTAACCATGTTAAGATCACACTTTTTATGACATCCGCATATGGCTCATGTGCTAAAGATCCATAAAAAGAAGCACGCTACCAGATTGTTATTAAATAAATATATAGCCACTGTATTTGCAGACACATTTTTATTCAACGAGTAACACAAATGCTACACTTCCTCAAAATGTCGTTCCCCCCCCCCAAACCGCCCCAAGGATATGACGCCAGGGCATGAAGTACTTGTAAGGTAGGGCGCCATCTAGCGATGCATGTTCGATTTTAGGAAGCCAGAAGACCTGTTCGCTGAGTCTGCATGTGGTCCCTGTCGAAGGTCCATCAAGCGCAGAATTTAATTACATAACCCTCGGTCATCTACAGCTAGCAACAGGTTTCGCCCGATCAGACGAGAAAAGAGGAGGCTCTGAGACTTTCTCAAGAGTTTCCTCTGACCTTTCGGCAATGACAAAGCTTGACAAACTTAATTACCCGTGCATCTTCTTCTGTACCGCTCTGATGGAGGAACACGGAGAAACAGGATGTGATCAATAGCAAAGACCGATAAACGAGGCGAGATTACGCGAGTTTTTGTTTTCGCCTTGTGTAACTTGAATGGTGATATAAAACTGGAAGAAAGAGTTCTTAGTCAAAGTGACTAATGAGGTCCTTTTATCACCAACGTTACTTTTGTGATTATGAAGAATGGCGAGCACCTGGTCCAGTCTTGCGTTGTAGATTTCTTGCTTTTTCCAACTTATTATTGTTTTAAATCTCACTGTTTCTTTTCGCATTTCATCTCCTCCTCTACTTTATCTTTTCTCTCTCACTCATTCTGTTTCGCTCGCTCACACTTGCTCAATTACTAATTTCCTAACAGACAAATAGAAAGATCACATTTAGTCCTGAGGTCGTAGTAATTAATTAAAGTAACTTCAGTGTTAGCTGGAGTCCGAAAGCATAATTGGATCGCATAATTTTAAGCCTTGGAAGCCGGCTAATATTCTAGAGGTCTGCATCGTGCGTGCGTCCCCTTAGTGCTATCTGCAGAGACCTTTAAAGGATGGAAGATAACGAGAGGAAGTAAAGCTACCCCCTAAATAGCTGACTTACCTCTGCTTCGTGAATGTGGCCCCAATCAGTTTCTTTTGATAAAAAGTTCCTTCCAGTAATTTTAGAAATTTCAGTCATTAGACATGTCATTTCCATCTGAAGTTTTTGAAATTGCCAAAGCTTTCATTATGATTTTTCTTACCCTGAATCGAGAGCATACGGATTCTTATTTTCTTGTCGAATATAAAACATACCTCTTGCGTGCAAATTCATATAGCATGAAGAAGAAAGTATTGCGTGCACACACACACACACACACACACATAGGCAGGCAGGCACGCACGCACGCACACACACACACACACACACACACATACACATCTCAGTTACACACCTATTATTGTGCCTTTAACGTGAGGCAGGGAGGCCCTCAACAGAAGGTTGTGGCTTGCAAAAAGAAGTGTTAAGATCACAATGCAAGAGGAGGGGACTGTCCGTTGAAATAGTCAGCCATGTTGTCGTCAGAGATTTCCGCGCCGGGCGATACCCATGCGTGAAGCAGCCAGGGACTTCTTGCTTCTCCTGCTTTCCGGAGATCGATATCAGTCTTTCGGAAGTCCGGTGCCTCACGCATTGAACTCTTGTGAAAACTCCACACTACAGCACCGAACTTGAGTGGGAAGGGGTATTAAATAGCAGGGACAATATTTTCATCACTTTAAACAGTCCAAGTGACCAAGAAAACGCTCGCGGCTTTTCAAGAGAGAAGCATGGGCAATTGTTTGACCTAGCTAAGATTTTTATTTTACAGTCGTAAAAAGTCTTTACTAAAACTGGTCAGTTAATTGTCCATATTTGTCAGTTTAAGAACAGCATTAAATGAGAATAAAAACAGAGCGAAGCGGTGGACGGCTATCCACAAATGTCTAACACATTTGCACAGATCTCTACTTTGGGTATTGTACGTCTTTCTGTATGTTTGTCTGTGTGTCTGTCTCTCTGTTTTTTTCTGTCTTTCTCACTGTTTCTCTGTCTCTCTTTGCTTTCTGTCCCTCTGAAAATGTCTCCTTAACAAAGTGCTGGCCTTCGAATTCTCAGGTCTCCTATATCTCCAAGACCCATAGTTCAAAATCACTACGAGGCTGAATGATATTGCGCGATGGTTGAACTTTGCAAGGTGGTAGCCAGAAATGTACCTGTGTGGGTACGACACAGCGTGGGAGCATATATTGACAGCTGTAGCAACCTCCGCTACAAGTACTCCTCTGCACACACACACACACACACACACACACACACACACACACACACACACACACACACACCGAGAAAAGTGGAGGAGAAAGAGACAAAGAAAGTGGGAGAATACTTAGGCTAAAGGGAGAGAAGTGTAACAGAAAGAGAAGGAAGCATGGCCTAGTATTCTGTGTTATAAATGCGACATTGTGTGGGAGCACAAAAGCTCGGGTAAGTGGAGCCGCCACAATCCAAAACAAATCAAAGCATTGCCTGCTGAAAAGTTATTGATCACGCTCGAAACCGTACGTTCAGTGTTAAATCTCTCCGAGGACCATTTTCCCTTTCTGTACCGGAAACAAAACTTGGGCAGGGTTTGGTCTTGTCAACACAAAAAAAGACTTTACAGCCCCCAGATGGTCTGTAACTCTAGCCATGGACTTGAGGTAAAGTAGGCACGTATGATCCCAAATCACAAGCCAGCTGTATACCTATTTTTAAATTAAAATATCACCTTTGACTTTTAATTTGATCTGCCGCAATGCTTCAGTGTGTGTGTGTGTGTGTGTGCCTGTGTGTGTGTGTGCGTGCGTGCGTGCGTGCGTGTGTGTGTGTGTGTGTGTGTGTGTGTGTGTGTGTGTGACGATCTTTATGCCTTCTATTTTTCTTTGTATCTATCTCCGTACAGTAGTCTTCGTAACAATTTCTTTCTCTGACTATTTGTCTCTCGCTCTTTCGCATACTTCATATCCCTAACGCGTCCTCCTTCTCCCCGCATCTCTTCCCCAACTCTTCCTCTCTCTTTATCGTCTCCTCTCTCTGATTCTCTCCTCGTAGGCTCATTAGCATTGTCTTCACGGCAGCTAAACCGTTTGCTCCTTTCTTGAGTGGTAGAATGGCACCACAATGACAAATGCCCGCTCGTTAACTATGGAGTCTTCTCACATGCCCCGGCAGAGGTCGCTTCTTAAAGCTCGGTGCCACAGGAACAGAGTTGCTGCGGCTGATGCCCACGAGAGATATTTTCGTAAAGAATTATCGAAGCGTAATGCATCAGCGGACTTCTTGCTTCAAAAGGATCGATGGAACAATGTCTGCGATCCTGCAGCCTCCTTGTGCACCCATAGTAAAATGTCTCAGCTGTGACAGCTGGCATTTGAAGCTTTTTTTCGTGTTAGTATGTTTTTTAACAAATACTTGCAATATTTTCTCTATTTTCTGGAGCAAATATAACAGGACGGTATTGTAGTTCCTGAGATGCGTAAGAGAAACATGATGGAGGAAAATTTGGAACAAAGGTTACTCGGGGAAAAGTCTCTTAATGGATTCTGGAACTGCGAAGACTAAACATGAAACAGGAAAAAGGGAGAAAGATGAGAGTAAGAGACAGAAGAGAAGTTCGTGAACTGCCGAAAGCAAAACAAAATATTTTGTCGACAATAAAAAAAATCCTCTGATGAAAAAGCGAAATAGGAAAGTCGACGAAAATGGCGGACATCAGACATGGAGTGGCTGAAAGGAGGACGTGAAAATATGAAACTAAGAAACTTGAACATAATTAAAACACATCTCCCGCAGCACGGCTTCCGTGGCAGAGAATTCTTAAAGCTGCAGAAAATGTTCTTAGAAGGTCTCTGTCAAAACACCAACACCCGCGGTCTTGCTGACGCAGAAGACGTATTTGCGTTTGTGGACGTGTACACAGTTTATTTCTAGGCTAGCATTCGGCTTCCTTAGGGTAGGTGCTGGAGCCTAGAGGTTAGTGCTCTTGACTGTGGAGCAAAAAGGTCAGCTAGTTGGAGACCTCTAGCGTGTGACTGGAAAACTAACCCTTTACACCAAGCAGATGCCTGGCAGAAATAGCTGATTTATCAGGGAAGGTACAGACGGCGGAAGGAGTGGCATAGGATCCATCTTCTTTTCGTTTTTCTTCTTAGTCTTCTTTGTCTTCTCTTCTTTGCTCATCCTTTCTTTCTACCGCCATTGCTTCGTTACTCTAGCACCACATTCGTCGTAATTTTCGTATTTTCTTCATGAGTCAAGCTGGCTTTATCATTCCTATGTGACCATAAATGTAGCACTGTCGTTAACACTCTCATTATCTTCGAAGTCGCAGTACAAAATTCTCATTCAAGCTTTATTAAATGGTGATATGAAATTCGAGGCGCCAGGTTGCGCAAAAAAAAACAAATGGGAAATGAAGTTACCGATGACATACGAACTGTCATTCTCTCCACCCGACACGCGGCCAGTCCTGTCGACCATAGCGTGAAGTTAACACATTTGTTTTGTTACAGCCACAAATCACACGTGCTTTATATGTCTTGCAAAAAGGACCCTGGCATGTTTACTACGCACTTTCTCGTGCAGGGACATTAACTCGGCATGGTCTGACAACTAAATCAATGATGACGACATTATTGTCTCTTCCGGTAGAGACTAGTTTTCTTCGTTTTCAGCGAGACAATAAAACATTCTGAAGTTACAGCTCGAGTGTTGCAAGGTACTAGGGCTCTTTTATCATCAGAATGCAAGATATACTAAAATGCATTGCCCTGACAGTTGACGACCTTCTGCAAGATGCCCGTTCTAAATGCCCATTAATCATTTAATGATTGCATGGAATCCCCTTGGGCGTCTTTTGTCATCATGATGAAAGGCAAACGTGTGCTTTTAGAGTCCGCGTGCTAGCGCGCATGTGACCTGTGCCTTACGTCTTACGGGTTCTCCTCTTCCGATAGCCAAAAAAAAAAATTTGCTAGTTCTTTCTGATATGATGCAGCTATGACCAAGTATGTGTTTTCTTCTTGTACAGCGCTCTGAGCCTGCCTTTGATGGTGGAGTCAGGTCCTATATAAATCAAATTTATTATTACTTGTAAATACGGTCCTTGTAAATTCCTTTAACCTACCTCTTTTCTTTTCTGATTGACCAACTATACTCCACATCCTCTAATTTTATTTGAACAGGGGGGTTGAGACAAATCGGATTCCTTCAGCCACGTGTTTAGACTTATTACACCATGACAAGTCCCCACTACACACCTGGCTGACATATCTTCACGGCACACTTTAATGTGGCACTCACTACCCGCATCCATAAACTTACTTGCATCATTTTATTACAATAAAATACAATATACGTTTAATTTGCGTGAGTATGACTGAGACTCATGTGCTCTGACTATTATTTTTGTAACCCGTCTTGGTCGTGAGGTTTCATTTTCTGCTGACTTGACGCTGCGATATTTTAATCACCCATTTCATAAGATATTTTTATATTCTAATTCTCTGTTTAATAGAACACTGTGCTAATTAACTCTTTGGGTGCGTACTGCGCTATTTGGCATTCCACATGAAATACTGAAATAGTAAAAAGTCCATATTTATAAGATGCCGCAATATTCTGACAGTTTGTTTTTTAAATATTGGGGGATTGGAGCAATATACTATACTAACTTAGTAATAGAATATGTAGTGTAACCTGTATAGTCATTATCAGTATTTGTGATAAGTTTATATATATATATATATATATGTGTGTGAGAGGTTTGAGCTGTCGTTTTAGCGTCATACTGGTTTGTTTTCAAACATATTCAAGTTGACTTCTGCACATATTTTGCTTTTGCAATACCGTCTAAAATAACGGGCTTTTTGATTGTTGTAAATGGAAGGAAGATTTAAAAAAAACAAAAAGAAGTGAGAATAATGATGGAGATGGAAATACAAAATTAAAGATGATGTACACAGGAAGGTGTGTGCTTGCAATAATATAATCGTACCAATTATTAAAGTTAACAAGATCCCCTTGAAAAGACAAAACCTTTGTCTGTCCACAGAACCTTTCCCAGAATACGGCATCGTCATTATTGTCCTGGGAACCATTATTATCGTTGTTCTGGTTGCTGCTTTCTTCATCTACAGGTAAGAGAAATGTCTGCACCATTTCGTGTGTATGTGTATCTATAGAAGAGCGTCCTGCGTTTGTCTGGTTCGTGTGTGTCTCTGTTACAATAAAGAAGGGTGGAGAAAAAAATCCTAAAACACAGCATTATTGAAAGACAATGTAATGACGGAACAAGTCAATATAGTCGCTTTACTCCAAATGTTCGTGTAACTTTTCATCTTTCGTCGTTCTCCTGTCTTGACCCATAGACCTTTGACCCGTGTAGGTGGAAGGGGTGGAAAGACAGAAGTGACCCAGTGACCCCGAATTGGTCGTCATTAAACCTGGACGTGCCCACCTCGTGACCTGGGCTGCCATGTTGGGGAGTCCCACTAAAACACTTTGTCTCGGCCACCGGGAACTTGTAGCTCCCTGGAAGCACTCTACGTCTGGACTCATCATGACGCCCATTAGCCGCGAAGGAAGACGATTACAAAAGCTTGATTTCTTTTCAATTCTCTCATCTTAAGCATGAATCTGCTTACATAAAGCATGTTAAAGTTGACTTTTGCGAGCCTGCAGTGAAATTTCTGTGAGGCCTGTAATCCTCTACAACTCCGGTCACGACGATAATCTTTGTTCTACGTACTGAAAAAGCATTTGAACATAAGGGTATGTAGTGCACGGGGCGTCAAGAAAAAAGTCGTCCCGTACAAAACTACAACCTTTGACCAATAGGAGTTGTACACAGCTAAGTTTGACTTTCTTCTTGATTGGTTTGTTTAATTTTGTGGCACCACAATAGGTAATTATCCCTCGTAACGCAATATTTTAATCAGTAAAAGTCCCATGACGCAGGACACGGGACATCGTTTTGACCGGCCTTACAATGGATTACAGGCTTGCAAGCAATTCCAGTAATTGTTTTGTTCTGTTGGTGTTAGCATGAAAAAAAGAACGTTTTATATCAGTCAGCATGATAATATTTTCTCCTGTTTTCAGCGAGACAATTCAAGCACTGCTGCACAAAGTCTATTGTAGTGTTATGGCATCTTGGATTGCCTCGCAATGTCCTCAGATTTTTCTTGCTTGAAGACATTTCTGTAGGTTCTCTTCTAGTTTTTGACTGCGGTTTTATTGTACTGTGTTTTCAAATTTCATTTAGCATTCCCATTTTTTGATGGCGACTGCTTGCACAGTTCTGGCTTAAAGGGAAAGGCAAGGAAAGTGGCAAATTGGGCTTAAATGATAAATATTGACGTTCTGAATCATGAATCGTTTCCTGTTAAAAAATAAAGGCTCACAATCGTGTCTAAAACACACCTCTCGGGCGGTTCAAGGAGGTCGACATGATGTGTTGTCAGAGAACGACATCTAAACTTTCTGGCATGTAAATTCTCTGTCAGTCTCAGAAGTGAGATCGTTCCAACGCTGGCATCCTGGATATAACAATTGTGTCGTAAATGTTTGAAACCAGAGCAAAGTGAGAAAAGCTAAGCGTATTGGAGAGTCATGGCGTGCCAGCAGATAAGCCTACAAACTAGAGTTTCAATGAGGCCCCTTTATGCTTCGATATGACAATCGCTGTTGAAGACCTTGCCGGGCCAACGGTCTCTGTGAACAAAATAGAAGAATATCATTGTAAAACTGATTTTAGATCCGTTACATACGTTGAGGCTGGCTGACCAGAAAGTACGATTTTTTTTCCTTTATAGATGCTTGTACAAAAACCAAATCAGTGCCCCGAGGCACCTTCTCAAAAAGTAGGACGCAGCCGAGACAATCTTTTTACGTCCTTGCCGTAAGCTATGCATTCCTGCAGATTGCAGGCTGTAAGTGCTTTCTGTAGACTGCAAGCCATAAACAAAGTCCGGCTTAACATTGCTAAGAGTGTCTAAGTCTCGCTCAAAACTGTTCTTGTCTACCAACATCCTTACATCCTGCATTCAAGTCAATTTCTGTTATTTTGCGTAGGAGTACGAAAATTCTGCGACGCTCATGAGCTAGCCCCGAGCTGTGTTTTAGATAAAAATGTGAATAAATCCTTTTACAACCCGGAATTTTGATTGGACGATTAAAAACGCCAGCATCTATAATCATTTAATCCCAAATTTGATAGTTCACTTGCCGTGACCAAAAGCCGCTTTTCTTTTTAAATATCCAAGAGATAAAAGTATATTGTTATCAGCTACCATTGTAAGTGTGCATTTGCATGTTAAATTCATACGAAAACATTTAAGAGAATTAAAATGTAAGGGAAGTTAGAATGAGGTTAAAGTTAAAGCTTACGTCACACGTTCACATTGTTTGCAGTCGCAGATGCACGTACATGTTTTGTACATGTGTTTTGCGGCTTCATCTACTTTTTTCTGTATATGTAGCATTTACTGCACTATAATCCACCAGTATGTACACAGAAATCTTTTTATGTACCTAAATCCATTTTTCCATATTACATCGTTCGCGAAATTTAGAAACTACATTTTATTTCTGTATAGTTATCTAGACCCTGGGACAATTTCATTCGTGTGACTTTCAGTATTTAAACAACAGTTACTGCTTTGATTGAGGTTCATTTATACAGTTTATATGCAAGAATTTAAATGAGAAGGAAATTCCACCTTGCGGGTGTGGGATGCTGTGTAGGGAATCGAAACTGTTAAGCGTGTCAGGGATTCTTTGGCAATTTATTTTAGAAGGTAGTGGGTGTGTTTTATTTTAAATAATAATTAATGATTCTGAAATACAACGATGCTGCATTCCTCTAGCAGAAATAATATAGAAGAGATTTGTCAGCACTTTCAGTTTTTTATTACAAGTCCTGCTTCTTTGCAGTTTTAACATGTTTATTGCTTTGTTAAAAAACCACACAACTACAATCATTATTTAAACCAGTAAAGAAAGAAAAATTGTATTTAGTTCTTTTGTATGTTAACTTGCGTGTTAGAATCATGAACAAATAAAAAAAGAGCAGAGGAAGAAAGAAAAGAAAAGAAAGAAAAAAAACTTCAACAGCGAGAACAAGAAGAATGAGGTGGAGAAAATGAGCAAGAACAATGAGGACAGGAAGAACAAAATGTTTAAAAAAATTCTAAAACATCTGGAAGACGAAGAACGAGAAGAAAAATAAAAAATAAAAAGGACGAGTTAGAAAAGCAGTGGCTATCCAAAATGTAAGGATAAAAATAGTTCTCTGTGAGAGACGGGTTCGCCATTTCAAAACATGTTTGAGGAACACCAGCTGCATGGAGAGGATGCTGTCTTATCCAGGCTCAAGAACTTACTTTCGGTCTGTATTGACGCTAATGCCACCCAAATGTCAAACAGCTCACCAACCACAAAAGAAATGGAATCGATTCAATAAGGTTGTTAGCTAGCAAGGTGAGCCTAGTCACCTGCCGGGTGTAGCGATTCTGCTGCAATTTTCTGGACATACTCAGCTTCACATTCCTTCCTTATCTCTTTATTATTTTATTCGTTCTGCTCTTTTATCTGTGTTTTCTTCTTCCTCTCTTTGGCTTTCGTTTTCTTTCCTAATTTGTGCCGCCAAAGCGTTAATACCCAGATAACTGTCTAACCGTTAAAACACTTAAAACAACTATCGCATGATTTTAATGTTGCAATACTACCAAAGTTCAACATTAAACATTTTTAATTCATATATATGCATCGTAAGAATAAATGTGAACAAGAAGTATACTTATCGGCACTAATAAGACATGTACCGGTCACCTCTAAGTACTAAGAATAATTGTCAGCATACAGAAATCCACCCAGTCCTAGTTTACTTTCCGCGCTATAATGTCTCGTAGAACTGTCATCACTAAGAAATGTCAGTGCAAAGAATATAAGTAATCATTAAAACATTATGTCACTACTAAGAACAACTATGAGAATTCTTGTCAGCACAAAAATACCTGTTAGTACATCATTAAAAACACGTGTAATCACTAAGAACTCCCATCACTGTGACAAATTTGCGCCAGCACGTCTTCATATAAACTACTCCCCAACACTTCAAAAAAATTCATGCAAGCACCGAATCACTGTCATCCCTCAAGGTACTTTATTGTAGAAGACTGTTTTTTTTGTGTGTTCACTCCTGGCAGGCACATCAAGCTGGAAGCTGAGCTGGCAGAAATGAACTGGCGAGTGCGCTGGGAGGACATTTTGTTTGGTTCCCCGGAGAAAAGTAAACGGCTGGAGCGACAGGGCAGTCGCTTGAGCCTCAACAGGGTAACTCATTTTTTTAATGACTTTTTCACGTGCAAGGATGCAGTGCTGTCCTTCTTTGCCTCTGTGTATCTCTGAGCCTATACTAGGGTAACCTGGTTGCTTCCTTGCCGTGTGACAGTGATGTAGTATATGAGAACACAAACAGACAACACTTTCCCATTTACATTCTCGAAAGATATCAATTAGTATTTCCTAATCTTATCATGTCAGACCAAAATAAAAAAAAGAAAAATTTCTCAGCAACGCGTGGGTGTCCTTCTGCCATCATTGTTAGAATTGAAACAGCGACTGAAGACAAGACACAGCTGCTCCATGCTATTTTTGGCTGTCCAAGCGTGCCCATGTGCTTGAATTGAAAATAATGAAGAATTTTGTTATCCTGTTTGTGATTGTAGCATGTGCTAGTGTATTTTTTGTAAAGCGCAGCGAGCTATTAATCACTGGCGTACTACAAGCAGCCTTATTATTATTTTTTTCGCGGTGGGGTTTTTGTTTTCGGGATTAGAAAACACAAACTTTAGAAAGTGAAAATGGTAAAGGAAGTCCCCTTACCTTACGGTGTTCGAGGTTTAAGTTATCTCGGTCCCAGCTTTTGGGTGTCGTTTGCCATCTTCCACATCTGCTACTATTGAAGGAGTCTCTCCACCGCTGGGTGAACTGAGGGAAAACTGCTGCGTCCACGGGAATCGAACCGCCTGGTGTACGCTTCCAGGGGTTCTCAAGCTTCTGCGCTAGCCTCATTGCTGCCCGCTTCTACTGAGCCCAAATCTGAAAAGATGAATACGTAAAAAATATTGGACAATTGAACAACTAAGAAAAACGAAGCATTAACGTAATGTTATAACAGCAAAATCTTACTGTTCTAAAATATATAAGAAAGTATTACGTGAAACACCCTCACACTTCTGTCTGTAAAAGCAATTTGGAACACAAACGCAGACGAACACTCGTACGAATATAAAGGTCTGCGGGAGAAATAATGCTGAATGGTGATGCGTACGTAGTGACTGGTAAACATTTAACAAAACATTAAAACAAGTCTTTCGGAGTTTAAAACAAGGGTAAAAAAAGGAAATCAAAAGAGGAGTGATAGAATATGAATACTTGATTTGAATATTTGTAGCCATATCTTGCCTTTCTGGCAGTATTTCTGCAGCACTATATCTATTCCTACCATAGTTGCAGTGACAGGACCACAGATGTATATGTTTTGTCATTGCAGCGCTGTTCCTACAACAGCTCCTGTTCGGGAGACACCATAGCGTGTCACCTGAGCGACGCCAGCACCAGACAACTCTTTACCAAGACAGGCTACTATAAGGTACTCTTCGTAATTTTGTTGTTTGCTTTGTGTGGAGGTTATTTTTTTCTTTGCCTGGAAGGTCCAGTGGTTGATGACTTATAATTCCGGCAGCGCTACCCTATTGTAACATCAACGACATATTTTGACATCGTTACCATAAGATTTAGCAATAAGGCAAACAAAATTAATGTTAGAGACAGCACAATATTATCGAGCTTTGTCTCCTGGTGATTCATACCTTTTACAATGCCCTAAAGTTAACGATAACACCTAGGAAAACGAGTACCACTAAGACAACGATTACCGCTACTTTTTCGGTGACTGAAGCAACTACTACTACTGCAGCGACGACTGTGCCAACAACATCGACGATAATGCAACATCCATTATATCTCCCCTAACACACACACACACACACACACACACACACACACACACACACACAGAGGTTTCTCTCACCTTCAAGACAAACCTACATTGCTTCACACTCTTGCATGTAAACGCCAGCGTTGTCTTCACAAAGCAGAGAGTAGCAGACATTTACTACGCGGAAGACAGCACGGGTCGCGTTTGATCTCTCGATTAGGATGGGTTGATCATACCAAGTTAAGGCAGCGTTTGAAGAACTTTTTCTTTTTTCTTTTTTAATTAATTTTTTTCCTTCTTCTTTGCTTGTCGTCGCTTGACATTTCTTTCCTTTACGGTTTTCTTTCGCAATTGTTTTCCCTTTCCTTCTCTCCTTCCATTTTGCGTGGGTTTCTTCTTGTCTTTTTTATTTTCTTTGTTTTCTGTCTTCTGCTTTATTTTGTGTTTGTGTGTGTGTGTGTATGTGTGTGTGTGTGTGTGTGTGTGCGTGCGCGCGCGCAAGACTGTTTGTGAGCATGTTTGTTCCATGTGACCTTTAGGTCCCTGATTTTCCGAAAAGTTTAGACCGCTAATTTTCCCTTATGGATAGAGAGTGTTATTTGCCTTCGGCCATTGTCATTGCAGTTGACAGAGAAATGAAGACATAATGAATTCTTCTGGCACTCAAGGCGTAAATGATAACCTCTGTAACATTCTGGCAAAGGGCAGCTGCCCAAAGGAAGTCCCAAAATTCTAGTTCTAGTTTATCCTCAGCCCAACAATTTTTTTCCATAACTACAGGCACATTTTACCTTTTGGGAGGGAGATTGCACGTTCTTTGCTTTTTTTAAATTTTATGTCTTTCGTAAGGTTTTACCTCTTCAACTGTTATTGACTTTATGCTTTATGCTTTTAACAGCAAAAACACCCGACAAATACGGTGTTTTAGGGCTAACAGGGTTTTTTTCATGATTCATTCGATTTTTTTCTTTCTTAATTTGTTTTTTAGTATTTTCTTTCTTGATTCTTTTGTTAGTCTTTTGATCTTATTTGTTCGTTATTCTCTGCTTTTTAAAGTCCTTATTTAATCTTTTCTTTCTTTTAGTCTTTTCTCCTTCTTTCCTTTAATCGTTTTTTTTTCGTTTCTTTTCTCTTTTGATTTGTAATCAAGATACGGCCATTCTTCGCTTATTTTTTTTATTTATTTCCTCATTCGTACGTCGCCAGTTTGCCTATAACATCTACTTTTCTCATATCTTTTTTTCTTCTTGTCGTTTATGCACAGTCTTAGAAGCAATCATGGTTTTCTGTTAAATGTGACAAGACACTCGTCCCTGCTTTATATCTATATTTTCTCCGCCACGACTCTCCTGACATAACACGCAAACATCTTCAACGGCACACACACCCGAGACCAAAAGCAATAGACATGCCCATCGGCGTGCCATGCAATCGTAATGACAAAAAGGAAATTTTATGAATGTTATATTTGTGAAAATGAACACTCTCCCTTTAGCAAAGCTCTTTCCTTTTTTTCCAGGGTGCCATAGTTGCCATCAAAAAAATTTCCAAAAGCAGCATTACCATACACAAACCACTTTTGCTGGAAATAAAAAGGGTGAGTGCGCTCTGGGTGTTGTTGTCGTGTCTCTCGCTTCAATCGCGGTGTTGTGGGTGAAAGGACAGAGGCTTGATGATCAAGACAGTGAGGATGAGAGGCAGAGTTGCTGTACCAGACTGCATTAAATTTGTATGCAAAGTGTCTGGGGAAAACAGATCCCCTGGTAGGTTTTGTATAATAACATCTCCATACGTGCGCTGGGCAGCCTAGCGGTAAACTGCTCCCTTACATGCGAGACACAAACGTAATCAAGTCTTTTGTTGCTCTGAATTCCTTCGGTTGAAAGGTTTTCGTCTCACTTTAGTAATTCGATGCTTTCTTTATTTGTAAGTAATCATTTGATACTCTTTAACAAAAATGTCAAAACTAAAAACTTAATGTGTTTAGCCTGCTGCTAATGAAAGTTATGGGCAATCAAATTTAAATATTTTGTTCTTTTTCTGATGTGTACACTATTTTGTGCTGGTTTTGAAGAACCATTGGGCGTGGTCCTCATGTACTCCTTTCGCGTATCATATGAGCACGTTATAAATGTAAGCATTTATACATTTAATTTTCACAAACACTAAAAAGTGTTTTAAAAAATGACGATGCCCTGTTGCGAATGCCAGGTGACCTATGAAGCCGTGCTTTTCATGTTCCAATCGCTTGATCTCTATGCTCTTTACTCTATATTCTATTCCCATAAACCTTCCTGAATAAAGCTAGAGAGTTATCCAGCGCAACCCCACATCATATACTGCTACTTCAGCTCTTGCCTGTCTTCATCTTCGTGTTTGTTTTGAATTGTTACTTTGAGAAGTGCGCATGCTCAACTGCATGGTCTTAGAAGTAAACTGTGAAAGTATATTATTATTATTATTATTATTATTATTATTATTATTATTATTATTATTATTGGTTGTGGTGGTGGGGTAGTATAATTGTTGTTGATAATGTTAATGACCAGAGTACATTTATTAACGTGCGCTGTTTAAAAAAATCCAAATATTTCAAGAATACTTTTCTCTACAAAAGGCGGTAGGTGAGCGTGGTGGTCCTCTTCATTTTAAATTTGTAGACAGATGCTTAGACGATTTTCTTGGTTTACTTTACTTTCCAGATTAAAGATCTCCAGAATGATCACATAGTCCGTTTCATTGGCGCATGCACGGACGCCCCACACCAGTGTATCCTCACTGAATACTGCCCCAAGGGGAGCCTTCAGGTATTGTGCTTTCGTCGCTTACAGTGGTAGAGCATTTTTACCTGCCGTAGAGCAGACAATCTCTTAAGGCACTCGAACAAAATTGCACGTTCTTTTGTTTCCACATAAGGCACCTTCCAACGGTGAAAACAGATCGACACTGACGGAAACATCACAACACAATAACGGAAATATCACTACGCACTAGTAAAAATAGCACTAAACAGCAGGGGAAACAGCATTTTTTACTGTTGAAAACAGCACTAGCCAACGGCACAAATACCACATTAATGAGGAAAATGCTACTTCAGCGATGAAAATACCCCTAACCCAACGGCGAAAATACCATAGAGTACCCAGAAGCGATAAATGTACATTCCACCATAATGGGAGACGTTGGCTTCTTACACATCATTGCGCTTGCTCTTTGCATATTGCACGTCTTTCGCGTGTAAATGCTAAATGAAGATTTCTTTCGGAATGTCCTTCTCGTCATTGTATCCTTCAGTTCGCTTATCAAACACGAGAACACGCGATTCATACTCCCGACACTGGAACTGAGTTAAAGTTCTTTAGTCAGTCACTCTGTGCATTTAGTTTTTCTCCCGTCCTGTGCGTTTGGTCTTCTGGTTCTATCCTTCCTTTATTTATTTCTTTTCGTTTTGAATTAGTTTGATCCCAGACGCTTCAAGGGCGCACCAGAGAGGTTTTTCAGACCTAATAGGCTTTTGAATTGTCTCCCCTCGTTTTCAAACGATTACCTCCCCTTTATTTTTCAATAACACTTGCCCACCAGAGTGCTGGAAGAAACGCTATGGGGAGTCCATTTGCCCTCGACCAAATAGGATGTTTCCCCTTCTGTACCATTCATACAAAGTTTATGTTTCCCTTTCATAATTTAGCCCAGACATTATTCTAACCTGTCTTCTTTTATTGCCTGCAGAATAGCGAAAAAAACCCAAATGTTACAACTAAACACATCAGTTTTGTGAATTTAAAAGCAAGTTCAGAATGTTTATGGGAAACAGACCAAAACAAATCGAAGAAAACTAATCCGTGATAACCTTAAGTCCCTCAAACTTTTTGTGTGTTGTTGTAGTCATCTTTCAGAAGGAAAGAACTGATGGCCCTAAGAAAGACAACTGTTTTCGGTTCTTATTCCGAAAGGTACGAAAATGGAGACAGGAACACAACCATCTTGCTAGATCGCTTTATGCATAATGTTGACATGGTCACCGATATACGAACAGTTGTACCCATCTCCAAGGAGAGCAGCCACGGATCTTTTAAACTGCTGACAATTATGCTTAAAGTTGTGATAATTTCCTAACTGATTGTGTTATGTGTTGATCTAGTTTTTGTCAAGCACTGATCACGCACTTTTTTCTCTGCGTGATACTGTGCTCTATAAATTGCACATTGTATTATTATTATTATTATTATTTATTATTTTTGTATTAGCATCATCACCATTATTGTTATGAGCGTGTTTTTCTTCAAAACATTTTGTTTAACATTTTCAGATCCCGTATATGTGAGAATATTTTGTGGCGGGTTATTTCACGTGTCATGCAGTCAGCAAGCCATGTATAGTGTTTTCGGGACGCGTTGTTCCAATGTCATGTAGCACGTGTGGAATATTTAGGATGTGGTTGTGTCATGTTTCAGGATGTTCTGTGTCATGTGTCATGTTTCAGGACGTGTTGGAGAATGATGAGATCAAGTTGGACTGGATGTTTCGCTACTCAATTATGCAGGACATCGTCAGGGTAAGCGCTGTCCCTGTCTTCATGTATAGATTATATTTTTAATGCATTTGTTTTTACTTTCTGTCTTCTTTAAATACCAGGCTAAGAGTCTACGTTTCTTGTTTATGTCCTTGTGTTGCACTGCGTTCTGTTGTTGCATGTTGCATGTGAAAGCGTACAAGATACGAAGACAGATGACTTCCTCTCCCAAATATTTGAAGGATTTGTATCTGTCTCTCAACGTGTCTTTCGATTCAAACTCGCAATGTTGTTCACTGTTTTTCCAAGTCGACTACTGTAGTGCAGCTCTCACTGGCTGACCTGACGTGCAGCAACCTTCAGCTAATTGAGAGCAATGTTGCCCACATTGTTAAGGCAGACCCACAATCCAAAGTGATTTCCGTTTGTTTTCAGCGCCTGCGCTGTGGTAGTTTTTCTTGACTCTCTATATACTCTTACTCACTAAAATTAACAGGTGCTGAGATCTCAAGACGCCTTTCCTTATCAACAGAATCCCATTGTTCTTAATTTACATGTTGGGAAGGCGTTCATTTGCAGTATTTTACTCCCAGTTCTTCGTGCCAATGGAAGTGTCCAAACAACATTCACAGAAACATAAATAAAAGCAGATTTGTTCCCAAAATACTAAGCAGATTACCTCGCTTGCATCTACGTCTGTGTGTGTGGGTGGGTGAGTGGGTGTGTGTATGTGTGTGGGTGTTTGTTGTACTCAGTGAGTAGCTTCTTGCTAGATCGAGGCGCAAAATATGACTTATTGCTATTATTATTATTATTATTTCGCAAAACATTGTTCAAACCTCATTTCAGCTGTAAAATTGTGTGTCCAGGGCATGACTTACCTACACAGCACCGAAATCCGTAGCCATGGGAACCTAAAAAGTACCAACTGTGTGGTTGACAGTCGGTTTGTGGTCAAGATCACGGACTTTGGTTTGCATCACCTGCGGCAAGCAGATGGTGACCATGAAAAGGAGACTTTCGCCTGGTACCAAAGTAAGCAGATTTTACCTTGAGCAGAACTCTGTGCTGTACATTATTTAAAGTCATCAAGCTTGTCTTGCTTTTAAAGAGAATGAACTAAGCACTGAATTCATTCTTGTTGCGATTTTTAACAAGCATGCAGATCGTAAAATCACGTGTACTTGACAATCGTGACTGCCTTACTTTAATAATAATAATAGTGAAGATTTTTAAGCAGCAATGTCTGAGAGTCTTTGAGAAGAAAAGGGATTTAGCTGAACTTGGTCTGATGCAGGACAACTATGGACGGCACCTGAACTGCTGCGCATGGCATCACGGCCGCCAGAGGGCACTGCAAAAGCTGATGTGTACAGTTTCGGTATCATCTGTCAGGAGATTGTCTACCGTAACGGAGTCTTTCACTTGCCCAATGTCGAGATAGCACCACAAGGTGCTGTTTCCGAGGATGTTCATTTAATCTCCCTACAAACCCCTCCCCTTTGTTTACGTTGTTTGTACCTGTGCTCGTGTGTCTATTTCTCATGCTGTTCCCTTTTATTTTATTTATTTCTTTATTTATTTATTTTTTGTAAGAACATCGAGCTCGCTGTCAAGATTGGAAATGGGTTATATAAGACTTAAAATTATTTTTTATTATATTTTTATATATGCATCCAAAACTCTGTCATATGTTCATTTTAAAAAGAATCTTACTATGATTTAAATGGTGGTAATGGTCGAGGAAATGAAACCGCATAGAGCACTATGGATAAGCTCCCCTTTGTTCTAGCTTGTTTGTTTCTAGGAACACGACTTTTTACCTGTACGAAGCAATGCTGGAAAGATTTTGGGGTTTTGTGGTGGGGGGGGGGGGTTGGAATATGAAATACTTTGACTATATTCGGTAGATGCGCGTTTCTAGTAACAGTTCAGTCTTATCTGCCAAAACATTTTGCCAGTCCATTGGGGATTTTCTTCGCGACCGAATACTGCAAAGCTGATCTAACAGTAGGGAAAACTACTGTTCAAACAGCCCATGGTAACTGTTAAGCCTTTCATCTCACGTCCTTTCTTGTAATCATGGTTCAAAATAAGTAGACTGACTTTTGGCCATGATGCCTTCTTTCCCGCTACTTTCCACAGAAATCTACGAGAAGGTCAAGAAAGGCATGAAGCCATACTTGAGGCCGACTCTTGAGGACTTTGACTGCCCCTCCGATGAACTCGCCGCTGTAATTAGGAGGTGCTGGGCGGAGGACCCTGTGGACAGACCGGACTTTCCAGGTCTTAAATCTGCCATCAGGAAGCTTAACAGGTTTTCACTTTTTACTCAGTTTTTTTGGGGGGATCCGCCCTACTAATTAAGTTTTGTTGATACTGAAGACCAACTTTGCCTCTTCTTCGATAATTCTGTAAAGAGGCGACACATGTTTAATTAATTCTTCTTCTCCAAGTTCTTTATTTTCCTCTTCATCATCATCATCATCATCACTAGGCCCGCGTGCACGCACGCACGCACGCACGCACACACACACACACAAGCACACACAGAGATATTTTAACATCACCTGAATGATATTCCTGTGCGTCCTTAGGGATGGCGATAAAGGCAACATTTTGGACAACCTGCTGAGCCGCATGGAGCAGTACGCTAACAATCTCGAGGCCCTCGTCGCCGAGCGAACACAAGACTACTTGGAAGAGAAAAAGAGGGCCGAGGACTTGCTGTACTCCATGTTGCCCAAGTACGACCAACAACTCTAGTCTTCAGTGCTCAGTTGTGGGCATTGATTTCTCTGCCTCTCCTTGCCTCTTGTTTTCTGACACAGCTCATGCCCAAATGTTTCTAACTCAGGAAACAGGTTGTGGTGAATTGATTTTTATGCCTGTTCTTGTTATCGTCTTAGTGTCTCAAATCGAACTTTTCTAACTCAAGAAACTTTTATTTGATGTCTCATTTTTTACGTTCTGGTATAAACACTTACAGTTCTAACGTGATCACTTGTTACTATTGACTGTATAAAGCTTAGTAAAAGATACTATTTCCCCAAATCTAGGCGGAAAACCCCTCTCCGTTTTCTTGTCTTTTATTAGTCATCATGTTGTCCATGTCTCACTCTTGTCTTAAGCACTGAGAGCACGCTCCTTACGAGCGTGAGTATGTGCTACGTAAATCACGCGTTTATTATTGTTGTTGTTGTTATTATTAGAGCTTGTAAAGTCACATTGCTCTACGCACACGCCTAACTAACAGCTCTTCTATTGACGGAGGTCTCAATAATGAAAACGTATCCTTGTCCAGTCATAAAGTTTGTGCCGCTGACCAGAAGACAAAGATTTTTGTTCTAGTGTTTAGTTTAAGGCTTTATAAAACATGGTGTCACGAGTTTTACAAAGAAAAGGCGAGAACACACGTCTGTGTATCTAATAACCTTTTCACCAAGTGCCTATCATACCAGTCGTAGTAGTAGTAAAAGTAGATTTAATTTTGCTGCTGATGGTGATAAACAGTAGTCGCAGTCATTATAGTTCAAGGAGGAGTAGAAGAAGGGGTGCTACAGAAGTAATTGTCTCCCCTTTTACCCTGTTGCTGTAATGTTCACACTTTTTTTTATCTAAGACCCATGCATTATTCACTTTTTCTTATGTTCCAGCCCTGTACTTACAGCCACATTTACCGCTGATTAGGTTTCTGCCGGAGAAAACGATGTTGACCAAACTCTCGATGATACCTGTAGTGTGTGCCATCCTGTCTCTTACTCAATTAATTTTCTAGACAATTTTCGTGCTCACTAAAGCTTCTTGGTGCCAGGAATAAATTGAGACCCACTTACTCTGTTCTCACTTTGTTACCCCTAGAAGTTTTTACAGAACACAACTTCTTTTCTCGACCTCACTGTGACCGCCATATCTGACTCCTGTTCTTTGGTCCTGTGATTGCTTTTCTGAATATTTGTTTTTGTCCTTGTATAATCTTTGTCTTTTTGTATAACTGTGTGTTTTTTATGTATAATGTGTTTGGTGTGTCTGTATGTTTGTTTGTTTGTGTCACTGTGTACTTTTGAAAGTTTGTTCATACTTGTAGTCTACGTTTCCTAGGCGACTCCTTACTTCCAGGGACCAACGGTAAGGCGAAAGAAAGCATGGGAGGGCGGTGGGAAGCACCACAAGGTGTATAATGACGGTTTTGCTTCTGTAACGCAGGTCAGTGGCCAGTCAGCTCATACGGGGCCAGGCAGTAATGGCCGAGACCTACGACAGTGTTACCATCTACTTCTCCGACATTTGTGGCTTCACTGCGCTGTCTGCAGAGAGCACCCCCATGCAGGTCAGCAGACAGTGTCGGGGTATCTGTTAATGGCGTGGGAACCCTCGAGAGTCGTTGTATGTCAAACCCAAACACGATGAAATGATCGCACGTGTTTCGTGTCATTTCTCCGTGTTTTAATAATTCCCTCACCGCGGTAGGTTTGGTAATACATTTTCATGGTTGGCTGCGGAATAATCGTTTCAAAATTTTGGGTCTTTTTACGATTTTCCTCTTGGGGAGTTTTGAGATACGGTTAGCGAGTGGGATAGGTTTTGACTGACGGAGATAAAATTTGGTGGCTTTATCCACCGACTACTGGTCAGATGCTAAATTAAAAGTCTACTCTGATATTTCTGACATTGAGTGCTTTCTCATGTCGGCGGTGTTTAGACTACAACCATATTATCCTCCTGAACAATAAATTACGATAAAATGGGCATATGATTGAATTTTTTTTTTCATTTTCTACTGTGAGACTTGTTTTTGTTATTGATTTTTGTGTTAATACTTCAGACTTTATGTTTTACAGGTGGTCGCTCTTTTGAATGATCTCTACACGATGTTTGACTCTGTCATTGAAAACTTTGACGTGTATAAAGTAAGTTTCCTCTGTGTCTGTGCCTAATGCCGTCTACCTCTCTAACACACACACACACACACACACACACACACACACACACACACACTCGCTCACTTATTTTCTTTTACTAACCCACAGTACTCTCACACTTTTGAAATCTCATACGCTCTCACCATAAGTCTCACGCTTTCTGTCTCTCATTATGTCGCAAACATTTTTGAACATATGATAGCTATGACTAAAATTGTAAATTGTTGTACCTGAAAGTGAAAATGAACGTTCGGCAAAACGACGAAATTCACGAAATGTCTCTAGAAATTATTTACTAACCAAAATTTAGAAAGACAAACAATAAAGAAAATAACAAATTTACCTTTAAGATGGATCAAAGTATCGAGACCTCAGTAATTATGGTCAAATGACAAGTCATTCATGGCTCTGGCTCTCTGCCTTGTGACCAGGTGGAGACAATAGGTGATGCTTACATGGTGGTGTCGGGACTTCCGGTCAAAAACGGTAAACTGCACGCTCGAGAAATAGCGCGCATGTCCCTAGCACTTCTTGCCGGAGTCAAGAACTTCAAGATCCGACACAGACCTGAGGAACAGCTGAAGCTGAGAATAGGCCTTCACACAGGTGGGTCAAGAGTGCACATGCCTCTGCCTCTGTGTGTGTGTGTGTGTGTGTGTGTGTGTGTGTGTGTGTGTGTGTGCAAAAAATAGTGTGTGAGAGAAAGTATATGTGTGTGAGCGTGGTATATATAGTATCCAATGCACGCGTGACATGAGATTTGTAATAATTTGTACCTCTCCCTTTGTTTATTTTATAAGCCTTTAGTAAATAATAGTTGAGGATGATGATGATTTTACGGTGTCATCTATTGTCCCTTTTGTCAGGCTCCGTTGTTGCTGGAGTTGTGGGACTCAAAATGCCACGATACTGTCTGTTTGGAGACACTGTCAACACGTCATCGAGGATGGAGTCCAACGGACTGCGTGAGTGATCTTCTCTTGGGGATGAGGACTTGACATAATTATAATTATTAATAATTATTGTAATTTCTCATGGAAATCTTTATTAACATTACAATTTTTGTGAGTCTTGGAAACGAGGTTCACTGATTGACTCGTCTGTCATTTATCTGTGTTTTTTCTCTCTCTTCTTCCTCTCTTCTGTCTGTCCGTCATTGTCGGTATGTGTGGAGTGCCGGACAATAGGTGACAGTCATGCCGTTGAAGCGCTAATCATTTTCCTGGGTTCAAAACTAGATCGGCCCAGCGCTCGGACAATTACAAAAGAGGGCGTCAGTGTCGATTGCCAAATTCCACTCGGCCTTTAGTAGCGTTCTTAGTGTCGTGCGCAAACCGGAAAAGGGGTCATGCGTGTGTGCGTGACAAGCAGTTTTTGATGTCTCTTCTACAAACTACACTTCACCTTCTCGGATTTAAACAGTTATGGGAATCAAATAGAAATGCTAAGTCTGGCAATGTTGCTTATACACTTGCGTTCTCTTGACAAATAATTTTAGATAGTGGGTAGCAGAAACAAGACAGGATATGTCTCGTTAAAAGCACGTTAGTGGCTGAGAGTCTGAACCACTTCTTTCGCATTAACCAGCGCCGAAAGTAATGCACATGATCCGAATAATTAACTAAATTCATTAAAAATTTCCTATAGCTTAGAAGCAGTCCGGCATTAGTAGTTCTCAATAAGAATATGCTATAAAGAATTAAAAATCTTTTGTTTGTCGTTCTTTATTCGTCTTTATTACATTAGTATAACAATTTCTTTTAGTGCTCTTTCTCTCTCACACACACGCCCGCACACACACGCACATACAAGAAAGTTTGTAAATTTTCTGCCATGCTTTGTTTTTCCCTTCTCTCTCTCTCTCCTCTCTCGTTTTATTTCCTTTTTTGGGTGTTATCACTTAAAACCGGAAGGAAATAGACTTATTTTATCATGTGAAGTAAGCCTCTGCTCAACGAGGTGACTCGGCTTTGCCTTCCACATGCTTATAACCTCCTTTGTCCTAAACCTTAACCTTTTACTGTCATTTTATTATCATTAACTGCTATTTAGATCCGTGTAACCTCTTCTGTGTGCAGCACTAAAGATTCACATGAGTCAGCAAACACGGGAGGTGCTGGATGAGTTCAACTGTTTTGTGTATGAGCTCCGCGGAGAGGTTGAGATGAAAGTAAGTAGGCCACAGATTAGGTGGGCGATCGGCTGCTATACTTTGAGACTTTCATTTAAGGACCTCAGAAATCAAAGTACACTAACTGGGAGAGAGACCCGGTGAAAAAAATAAAAACGGAGAAAAGAGAAAATTTTAATCCATGTCTTTACCTAAAAAGATGTAATTGTATAAAAGCATATGCATCGATACATAAACTGCGATACGAAAAGAAAGCTGATAAGAAAGTGCTATGCAGTAGCCTATCTTTGTTGTTTCTTTTTTGTTTTTGTTTGTGTGTGTGTGTGTGTGTGTGTGTGTGTGTGCTTCTGTGTGCGTTGTGTGTGTGTGTGCTTGCTTGCTTGAAAGAGAGTCAGTAATAGAGACAGTAATGAAAACGTAAGCCCTTTTTAAATACATCTGTATCGTGCTGCGTGCTATCAGCCGACTAACACAAGACACTGTGGATCTTGATGAATACTGTGTTTAATCGTAACAAAAGCAATAATCTAACTCGCCATCTTGGACGTCACTTAAATGTACATAAAGCCCCGGATGTCCCTCCGGGATAACTCTTATCATTACATCTCCCCTCCCTTGAGATTCTTCAACTGATGGGGAGAATGTTTATTCTCTAGTCAATGTTCAAAACATAATGATCAGTCTTTGTAACGCGCAGGCAGGGTGATTATTCTGCCGCTTCGAGTCATTCTAGGTGCAGAGCTGCTACTGGGATGGGAATCTCCTGGATCTGGAGTAGCACCATGTCTGGCTTCTGTAGCAGGACCACCTTTATTAGATGTCGATTCTGGACCTTGACTTGGATCACTAACATGAAGTGCTGTCTCTGGTTCACCTGTCACTGGGACTTGGGAAGAATACAGGGAAAAGTCATTTTGGACAGGACTGGGTTTGGAATTGGACTGCTCCGGCTCGAAGTTTCTTGACCTTCTGAGATGACGTCTGTTGCGTCGAAAACTGCCTCTTGAAGTTTGTACAATATATGACCTCGGAGCACACTTCTGGAATACACGCTGTGGTAATTCTGTCGGTATCAAAGGTTCCTTGTTCTGTGTAGGTTTCTTCTTCTGGCAATGTCTGCATTCTTCGACAATTCTTGTAATCTTGTCATTGATACCTGGCCACCAAACTGCTGCTTTTGCTCTCTCTCTGCATTTAGTGATTCCTTGATGACCTTCATGTATCCTCTTCAGGATATCATCATGAAGTGGTGCTGGCACAACAATGCGTGTTCCTCTGGTAAGGAGACCATTGTGCACACTAAGTTCCATGCGCACTGCATAATAGTCACGAAGATTATCTTCTACATCTGTAATGTAGTTTGGCCAGCCTTCATTAGTGTAGCGAATTGCTGCTTGAATCAGTCTGTCTTTTCTTGTCTCTTCTGCAATCTCTTTCAGACGCTTATCTGAAGCTGCACATGACCATGAAATGTCTACACTGCTCAAATATGCCTCAACATCTTCTGAAAGTGTTATAACATCAGATTCGGCAGTGGTTAACTGAGGACTTCGGGATAGAGCATCTGCAATGACAAGCTTCTTCCCTGGCACATACTCTGCGGTGATGCTGAATCTCATGAGGCGCATCAACATGCGTTGGCATCTGATAGGAGTATCTTGCAAATCACGATTGTTGATTAGTGGCACAATAGGTTTGTGATCAGTCTGTAGTCGAACATTGTCAAGACCAATCAAGTATCTGCTGAACTTGTCACAAGCCCAGACTGCTGCCAGTGTTTCTTTCTCTATCTGTGCATATCTGCATTCACTAGCAGTCAATGTTCTTGAACAATATGCCACTGCTTTGAGACCTTCAGGATGCTGCTGTAGCAACACGCCACCAATGCCATAACTACTAGCATCTGCGCTGACAATTGTAGTCTTTGCTGGATCGTAGAATGCGAGCGTTGGTGCTGAAGTAAGCAGTTTCTTCACGTCAGCCATGGCTTTGACTTGCATTGAACCCCAACTCCACTCTCGATCCTTCCCCAGCAGTTGCGTCAGTGGCTGAAGTACTGTAGACAGACTTGGCAAATACCGCCCTAAGAAGTTGCACATGCCCAGCATCCTCCTCAACTCGGGTACATTAGTTGGATCTGGCATGGCAATTATTGCTTCAACCTTTCCTGGGTCTGGTGAAATTCCATTCTTGCTGATTCTATGACCCAAAAATTCAATCTCATGCTTCCTGAGCTCACATTTTTCATAGTTGAGTTTCAGGTTAGCACTGGCAAGTGTTTTCATGACTCTCTCAAGATGTTTCTCGTGAGCTTGTTCATTCTCACTGTAAACAAGGATATCATCAAAATAGCAGATTATATTGGGTACATCCTTTAGGATAGTCTCCATGGTTCTCTGGAATATCTCTGGAGCTGATGAAATGCCAAATGGTAATCTCTTGAAGAAATACCTCCCACATGGAGTGATAAATGTAGTAAGTTTTGCAGAATCTGGATCAAGGGGAATCTGATAGAACCCTGATGTTGCATCCAGCTTGCTGTAAACTGCTGATCCAGAGAGCTTATGTAAGATATCTTCCAGTGTTGGCAAGGTGTACCGCTCTCGCTTCACTGCGGTATTGAGTTTCTTGTAGTCAACGCAAATACGTATGCTACCTGATTTCTTCATTACTGGCACAATGGGAGAGCACCAATCTGTTGGCTCTGTTACTTCCTCTATAATCCCTGTTTCCTGCATTTCTTTTAATTCTTCCTTCACCTTGTCCAGCAATGGTATTGGTATTCTCCTTGCTGCATGAACACTGTATGGCTCAATGTTTTCTTTCAAGATGATTTTGACTGGTGGACACTGCACAGGTGTCTTGTCAAGTTTACCAAATAAAGCATTCACAGTCTCTATCTTCTTCACTAAACCTAGTCTGGATGCTGCTTCTCTACTAAGCAGATTTTCAGTGGTTGCTTGCACAACAAACACTCTCAGTACATGAAGCTGGTCATGAACTCTTGTTGTAGTAGTGAACTGTCCATCACACTTCAGGACTCCTCCTACACTCCTTAGGACTACATTGGTCTTTAATAGCTTGGGACAAGGTGACAACTTTTTGAACTGTGTTGATGAGATGACAGAAACATCTGCCCCTGTGTCAATTTTGAACTTGACATGACAACCGCCAAACTGTAGTACAGTTGTCCATGGTGGTTCTCTACTGTCACTGCACAAAGTCCCTACAAAATGTTCCTTTACTTGTTTCTCTTCAAGTGCCTGCACTAACTTTGTTCTGCACACTGTAGCAAAGTGTCCAAGCCTACCACACTTGTTACACTTCTTTCCCTGAGCTGGGCAAACACATGAGCTACCGTGCCACCTGCCACAACGAGTACACTCAGTACAGCTTTTAACTGCTGACGATGCATGGTCGCTCCTTTCTGTTCTACCACGACGACGACCACTGAAGCCGCGTGAATTGCCAGTTGCACCTTTGCACCTTTGCACTGACTACTAGTACTAGCGACACTTTTCTTGGATTGTACTACGTCCACATTTGTGCGACGTTGGTCGGAAAGCTGTGCTTTCACTTGTTCGTATTGGCGGGCAAGCAAAATGGCGTCTTGCAGTGTTAAATCTGCCTTTAATTGTAATCTTTCGGACAACTCTCTGTCGAGGATCCCTAGCACGAGGCGATCTCTGATGGCTTCATCTTTGTATCTTACTTCTGCCTTTGCAGCGAGCTCATACAAATCTCGAATGTATTCTTCAATACTTTCGTCTGCTTTCTGATTTCTGGCGTGAAATCGTGCACGCTCATGGATGATATTGCGTTTTGGAACAAAATACTCATCGAATTTTTCCACAACAGTGTCGTAATCTTGCTGCTGTCGAGCATCGAGACCAAAAGCGATGAAAATGCGTTCTGCGTCGTTGCCCATAGTGTAGATCAAGGCACTAACCTGAACTGCTTCCTCGTCTTTGTCTAGTTTTGATGCACATCTGAAACGCTGAAATCGTTGCTTCCACTCAGGCCACGAGGCTGGCTGGGAAAAATTAAATTGTTCTGGTGCTCTAAACGGAGCCATTTAGCAGCTTGTGATATTCTTTGTTATATATATCTATCCCACTTCTGACACCATGTATCGTGCTGCGTGCTATCAGCCGACTAACACAAGACACTGTGGATCTTGATGAATACTGTGTTTAATCGTAACAAAAGCAATAAGCTAACTCGCCATCTTGGACGTCACTTAAATGTACATAAAGCCCCGGATGTCCCTCCGGGATAACTCTTATCATTACAACATCGAAGCCCGTGTTCAAAATCTTTTCTCGCCTCTTTCCGTTTCTTACATTTTATTAACCATAAATCCTGCCACAAGAGAGAATAGGACAAAAGTATTTAACTTTCCTAGTCTGGAAAGACAAAGGGTTATAGTCATATGTGTTAATTGGTTTTCTTACCAGTTTCAGCCAGTACGCTATCATTATCTTCGCATTTTTAAAAACTGCGATACAATTTTCGATTTTATATCCGATTTTTTAAATTATGTCTCCTCGCAGGGAAAGGGAAAACAGACGACATACTGGCTAATGGGGGAGAAGGAACCCGCCATCGACTGCGCCTTGTCCCATGGGGTCTTGTGACGACATTCACCGCTATGCAACCACTCACGTCTTGCGCAGGCGCTCACTTCCGCTCAAAATGGCGGCCACACTGCGCCTGCGCACTTCTTGTAGCACGCTGTGCCCATTCCGACGTGTGTAGAAGGGTCTGCACTGTGTGTCACGTGACGGCCAGATCAAAGAAACTTCGTGTAAATATATATATACACACACATATATATTTATGTCATACTGCGGTGTTTTTGATACCGTGAGATGAGAAGTGAAAGTGACTCTGCTTTTTAACCCGTGAGTGGTGCGCAGTGTCTCCTTTGTCTGACTCTGAGGACTCTGAGGCTCGATGGCTGATGCTGATCGAGGGATGTTCTCCAGGTGTAGTCGGCTTGTCTCTTCTGCGATTTTTTTTCTTCTCGTGGAATGGAATGGAATCGCGCTATACGCCACTTAACACTGGCCTTTCATGCTCTGGACATCTTGCTGCAATCTTGTTTATGCTTCTTCATTGTGTACAGCTGCAGCGAGGATGTAACAAAGCGTTTTGTAGGAATACGTGTAACTACACTTTTAAACCAATGTCTTTATCTGGTTAATTATCAAAATCTCTGATGTAGTTTTTTTTAACCTTCTTTTTTATTTTAATAAAAGCTGAACTTTATCACTAATTAGCAATGGTCTATTAGTAAAGTATGTTATTTATTCCCTTATAGAAAATGTCTCCTAATTACGTCTGTGCTTTTAAAATAGCATGTGCTAATAAAGAAAGAATAACCAAGAAGATACAAGATCTGTGAAATTCAAAACTTAGATTGCTTAGAGATTAGTGGTCTCCAAAACTGTGAGCAGACAACTGAAGCAGAAAGAGCAGAGCTGGTCACTGTTACCGTTCTTGGTGTATTGCAGTTACTGTCAGTCTCCAAGATTTTCTTCACCGGACATGGATGGTCTAGTATGTAGATATGATGGACGAAGTCTTTAAGTAACGCTTACATTTTATTTTAAAAAAGTTACTTATTCACAATATTTGTCCTATGTGTTCTGTAGAAAAGTCTTTAATCCTGAATTCATTTACACACTGAATAAGACAGTCTTGTATCTGAATGCATAGTCTTGTCAAAGATGTCCGCGAACAACGATAAAGGTACTATTCAATTTTTGACTACGATAAAGTGGTTATCTTTCTCAACAGTAAAACACTTATAATATTGACAAAAATGACAAGAAATGCACTAATTTTATTAACAAAAACGAAAAGAAGTGCACTAATATTTCATGACTAAAACAATACTATTTTAATGGAAATAAAAGCAGTTAGAGAAGACCTTAATAAGCTCCAGCTCTATATAAATATTTCTAACCAACTTTAATTTAAAAAAATAAGATGGCAAGTAAATAAGGATGCTCGTAAAGTAGAGATTATGGCCCTTATTATAATTAGTGTGGTTCTCCCACTTTGCTTCCTTTATTTATTATTTTAATTTTAAAGACTGTATACAATTTACTTTATTTAAAAAACACAAATATTCAAAGCACTTTATAGAATATTAACAAGGAGTGGTATTCAGTAAAGAATTTTTAAAGAGTTTTGTACTCTTTTAAAAGTTAATATTTAGGCTTATTGAACAGTTTTAGCCAGACCAAACTCCTCTGAAATAGCGAAATGCATGTCAGTTGACATCATACACACTTTGTTTTTGTACGTTTTAATTTCAAACCAATGAAAGTAGGAAACATTTATGTCTTGTTTGTTATGGATTTTGTTTTATTTTGCTGATGTTTGCAACGACCATGGTTTGCAATAGATCTTTACAACTGTATATAGCTCTAGCCGACAATTGTTGACTTTGATCATATTGTTAATTGTTGTACTGTGACAGTGATGTGAAGACTTTCATTTTGTCCTAAGGCCCTTATCATTGACAGCTGCTGCCGATGACCACATTAGACAATCGTTGTTAGACAGAACACCAGGAACCACGCCATGTTTGTTTTGTCTGCTATCGCAGGGGCGGGCGGATCCGAACAGGCGGGTCCGAGACTATTTCATCGAGTTGTTTTTATTTCCATCCATGTGGTGCATAGTGGTAGCTTGCGTGCGTTGTAGACTGTAAATCTGATAGTCCGGGGTTTGTTTTTTGTTGTTTTTTTGGGTGGGGGGATTCATCTGTCATCTTATTTATTTCCAGTTGCCCGGAAGAATACTGTTTTACTGTTAGAGACAGCCATTCATTGTTCCGAGTATTGATATTGCATTAACTTGTAATGTTTGCTACGGTAAAGATTATATGAAACATGCTGTGATATGCCTCGTAAATAGACGTTTTGTTAATATGTAAGCACGAGATTGTTATGTTGAATTTAATATCGTCTATATGCGTATGTGTATGTCCGTCTGTCTGAGAAAGTGATTCGAATGTCATTCATCCCTATTAAAAAAGCAAAGCTCAAGAACACTTTACATAGTTTTCTTGTTTAGTAAAAAAAAAAACATACATCACAAGAGAAAGCCTCTGTGATAAAAAATAAATTCTGGTCTCTCGGCATACTACACCATGAGAATATCGAGATGCTGAACTGCCACTCGCTTTTAGTCAGAACTAGACCACCACCATCATCATCACCACCACCACCACAGCTACCATCATTCTTCCACACACACACACACACACACACACACACACACACACACACACACACACACACACAGAGTAGCTTCTTTAAAACTCACGATTTTGACCCAAACTGACGGACAATCTCACAGGTTGCATTTAAAAAACAAAATAATTTATCAGCATTTCCCTATATGAGTTCATAATTTAAAAAAGACAATCTGCTGTGTGTACATCTCGAATATTGTACAAAACGCCAGTTTTCCCTATTTTATTACTGGCCATCTCAGAGACTTGCAGGTCAGATTTAAATATTCTTGTACAACACTCCATCGTTCTTGTCAGTTAAAAATGTCTGTGTACTTTGTTCCTGTACATAGTGTTCGTCCTCTTTTCTCGGGACTATGTATTTTCTGAAACACGATGAAAACGTTTGTATGTTTGATAAATACGTTTGTGTCAATGGCATAGAAAGCAAAAAGTCTTTTTGTAATTTTCACTTTCTCGTTCCAAAAAATATTTCGTCATTTTTCACTCTGGCCTTTGTGCGTTTGTTCATTTAAAATTTCGATGCTATTACCCATGTAAGGACTTTTGCTTATACTTCTGCTGCTCACTGCTGTCTTCGTTACAAATGTAAATGGCGAAATGAGGGTCTAATTATAAACATCCTATTCTCCAGTGTTAAACCCAGTGAGCCTCGCATTCTCAGATTGTTCTGCTTTTCAGTGTGTTTATTATTAGATGAGTCTATTGTGTTTATTGCGTTGGCAAATTGATAACAAAATAATAAACAATCATTTGACTGACACACGCTCGCGCCCTCTGTATACAAGAGAAAAGGTCAACAAACAACAAACAGTATAAACATCACACTTTGAAGATAAATATTTAGGCAAAAGATGCAGAATACATGAATTAGAATGAGCTTGATAGTAGTTGTATCGTTAAACGACTTATAAATAATATTTACCCAGAGATAAGCACACATCTAAGGAAGTCTAAGTATGGTGGGCGTTGAGCAAAACTGACTCTTCCTTCAATGAAACCTAATAGAGACAACTTTGAAAACTGTTTTCTACTCTTTGTAATCATTACTCGAATTAAAATAATACTTTCTGTAATTCGTTGATAAACAGTTTCCGAATATACTGATGTGTCAGAGAAGTCAAGGACTGGTTTAAACAAAGCAAACTTACTAATATTGCAAACAGTAAATGATGGAGTTGTATTAGAATTTCTTTAAATTGAAGGAGAGGGAAACATATTAATCATTCGCGTTATGTCTCTTGCTACAGATGCCCATAGATCACAAATGCATACCACCTACTAACAATAAACCTGAACTGCTGCATTAAATCTCTGTTTTATCTCTTAACGAGAAATTCTCATCCTAAGGTAGGCAACCCGTTACTTAACTTGCTGCATATACTGACATGGTTTAGTGTATGTATGCGATGTTTCTCGCATTTAGAATGCTCCAAGATAAGCACAGTTCTCAATACTATTGTTCGAAAATATTAAATTTAAGGGAGATGGAGATTCTGGGGAGAAAATCTGGAACACATTGAGAAATTTACCCGTCAAACGTATCAGTGCCGCCAACAAGCTAGTACTACATGGTTAAAACTGGTCTAAAGTACTACATGGTTAAAACTGGTCTAAAGGCAAATGCTTGATAATTAATTGGAACAGAAGGGAACAAAATATAAATAATTTAAAGATCCAACTAAATCCAGGCTCTATTTTTAATTTCAATGCTTTTGTGGATGTAGAATTTGAAGAAAGAAATACAACCTTTCAATAAAACAGTGTGCAGTTTGTCTCAGTTGTATTATATCAACATTGAGCATCTTTCATCAAAAGGCATTTTAATATTTCTTACATTTTGTGACTGCTCCTGCATTTAAGTTTTCAATAATTCTTTCTCTAAAACGCGGTCTCCTTTCTTTGTGCTAAAGCCTAGAGATAAGAATGGGAGAGAGCAGTGTTCCTGAAGATTGTCTCAGAAATAAATATGACCTCTTCACATGAAACTTCTTGTCATTGCATAAACCATAACAGATCTTTCATATTCTTTAACGACAAGCATCGTGTTTCCTGTAATTTCAAATCTTTTTTTTTAGGATAGGTCAGCTTTAATGATAACGATGATTGTCGATAATAAGTGATCAACGCAGCCACAAATAACCTGTGTTGAAATGCGTTACAGTAGGAATCGAGTGTTTTGCCCATAATTTCACTGATGACATTTAACTTATTGACAGCGTGAACAATATGTATTAGCTGTAACTTTTCCTTCATCGATAAATATTTTTTTCAGAAAGATGGTGGAGAAAGATCTTGTCTTCAACACCTCTCTCTTGTTCCTGCGACTATGTCTCCCTTTTCATGATATTCTGACTAATGTATTATTGTCTAGCTTTAGGTACCTACCTAAGCATAAGTTACTCTACATTGTTGAATAAGTTTGTTCACATCAAAGCTGAGGTGTGATGTGCAATGCAGAGGTTGTGCGCTTTTTACTTTTACCCTCCCAAAAACCCATTTTTCAGTCAATGCTTGTCTCAAAGCACACATAACAAACAAAATTCTTCTTCTTTTTGAAACCCTAAGGGCTGTGAATCACTTCTCCCTATCCGCCTGCAATTTCCCCGATGCATCATTCTTTATGACAACATTTTAATCTCAGTCCCACATGTTTCGTGTGTTTGAAGAGTTATGTCTCGGCCCTGTCACTGACCATATCTTTATGAGAATGTTTTCTAGCAAAACACTTTGGTCTGGCCTGATCAGGTTTTTCTGATACTTGAGTTCATATGAGCCTTCATGTTACTAGTCTATATAGCACATAAAAATCGCAGTCCTTCTCAGAGGGAAAAGGTAGTTCGATAATATTAATGGGCACATCGCTGAGGGCCAAGCAGACTTTAGAGAGAATATGAGGGGCTGAAAAAGCTGTCCATATTTTCATGTTTTTGTCCATGTTTTCTTCCTTTGTTGACAAAGAGTTAATCATTTTCCTGAATGGATTATATTCTGCTTCTAGGATTACTAAGAATGCCTAGATGGGCGTCATTGTTACTGTTTTCAGCCAAA
The DNA here is from genome assembly GCA_004794655.1 of Marisa cornuarietis. Classification (NCBI taxonomy): domain Eukaryota; kingdom Metazoa; phylum Mollusca; class Gastropoda; order Architaenioglossa; family Ampullariidae; genus Marisa; species Marisa cornuarietis. The sequence continues at coordinate 7,173,219 of SMMW01000651.1, forward strand.
TTTAAACACAGACCACGATGAAAGATTTGTTCCAGTCCACTAAAACAGATCTGTGATTTTGTTGTTGTCTATCTGTATCTTTGATTTTTTTTCAGGGGGTGGGGGAAGAGGGGAGAGTTGTTTTATTTTAACTGGGATAGGACGAGAGGTGCGAAAAGCCCTTATATTTTAAGTTTAAATCATAATGTTCGTTTTCTATGGCAAGTGTTTTGCCGGGTAAAGTATTTCATTTGATGTAAGGTTATAGTGTTGCTTGAGACGAAGAGTATAGTCAACAGTGTCCCTTTGTTCTTCAACTTCATTCACCGTCACTAAGCTACGTTTTCCGGGAAAAGCTTTGTCCTCTGGAGCCATGTGTTGTTGACAACGCATCTCCATGGCAACAGTTCTGGTCAAAATATTCTTAAATTTCCGCTGCTCGACTGCGATTCTAGCACCACCCCTTATCAATATGTCTGTAACTGGGGCCTGTCTCTGGCCTTGGTTTGCTTAATTTGTCTTTCACTTTGTGATATGTCACTAATTTAAATGTTTACATACACAAATAAACCAAATATGGTGTTTGCTTCTGGGTTTTCTTTCTTCTAACGTGAGGACTGTGCGTCATTCATCTTTCTTCTGCCATTCTTAGATCTCTACTTATGTTCTTCCTCTCGTTAAAAAAGAATTGTCATCGTCTTTGACTTTTTTATTTCTTCTTCTCAATTTCTTTTTCGTTCTTCTTTCTTTCCTTTCGTCGTCTTCTCCTTTGTGTTCGTAAGCCTCGCTGAGGGTTGTTCTTTGAGTTCAACAAACCGATTAATGGGACTAGCATGCAAAGAGACTACCTGAGGTCCCAAACTCTCATTACAAGTCATACATTTCTTATTATGACAAGAGATGCTGACACAATCAACAAAAACATTTAGAAGGGCCTGTGATGTCACAGAAGACAAGCTGTATTTGTGAAATAATTCACTTTGCAGGTAGCTATAACTACCAAGAATACTGTCACCCTTTCCAATAATTTTTTTCTACCGTTTTCTCTCTCCCGACACTATTCCACCTTTTTGTTTTTTTCTCTTTTGATGTCTGTCTGTCTGTCAGTGCACCTTATTTTCCTGGCCGTTTCCAAACTCATTGGAACGGCAACGGAGTTTACACAGTCTTCGTCATATTATACTCTCGAAATCGCAATATCCTACATACCCAAAAGCTCCAACCAATCAAAGAACACCGTCAAACTATTTTTATATCCAATATGGCGTGTTGTTTGTAGGGTTTCAAAATGAATCGATACTACATAGAGATCGCCAATTTTGTTTTGCATATAGTCGTATTAAGGTTTTATTGTATTCTTTGGAACAGCTTTCTTATAGGTGGTTTGGCGACGCCATAACAAAAAATGGCTTACCTGTAGGCGGAGCTATGCAATTTCTTCTGCTCTCTCTCCTCGCTAAACTCCCCTGATATCGTCTCCATCTTCTTCTAATCCTTCCTCCAATTATTCCCAGAAATAATATCCAGAAATGAACAAAATTTTTCCTGAAGTCGCCTTCCCCATCTTCTTCTAATCCTTCCTCCAATTATTCCCAGAAATAATATCCAGAAATGAACAAAATTTGTCCTGAATGTATTCCTCTTCTTCATCAATCCACATTCACTCAAAAACTCAAAAAACAAATCAAAGTCTTCCACTAAACTCAACACAAACAACCTTGTCACTTCTGCATCCATCCTAAACTTCTTTCTGCTATACTTTCCAGACTCTGCACCTCTTAACCTTTCCTTGAATTCCACAATTGCACCACAAATTTTCGCGAAATTTCCACGCACACTCGCCATCTTCAATCCTCTCGAATTTCTATCGTCTGCTCACATCAAATCAAAACTTCTGCGACAAATATCACATGATTAAAACCAGCCAATAATTTAACGACTAAAACCAGCCAATAATTTAACACAACTCCATGTCAATCACCATCACATCACTCGACCAGTCCTCAACATTTGTCCTCTACAATAAAACCTACCCCTACCCACACCCACACCCATAACCCTAACGCTAGCCCAAACCCTAACCCTAACCCTAACCCCACTTCATAAATCACACACAACACTAACCAATGCCCAACCTTACACCCCTCTCAAATATCGATCCTACCCGGTCTCCCCTCCCACAAAATAGCACAGCCCGCCGTGACCTAGTAAAACCACCTGTATGAAAGTTCTGCCTATTCTTTTATTGTAATTTTAGATAAGACATTGTTAACAAAAATTCATCGATATTTTATGCATAGGTTTATACAAAGGCCATACTTCCGGTTTCAAGCTTTCAGCCATTGATGTTCACAAAATCAGGATTGTTTATATTTCTCTTTTCTTGTTCTTATATACAGGTAACAAAAATTGGTTCCTAATGTAATGTTGCTCTTACTGTTGTATATTAAAAATTATATTTAGCTTTGGTAATCATGTGTAGGTACGATGCCCTTTTTCAAGAACTCCACAGAAAGAGTTGAACCCGTAACAAAATTATATTCAAGCCCAAGACACGGCGATGGGTGTTATATAAAGAAAATAAACGACAGAAAAAAGACACAGTGTTTGCTGCTCCCTCCCAACAATCGATCCCGACGCGACAGGTAGCAGACGCAGTTTTTGCTGCTTCCTCCCAGCAACCGATACCGACGACATCAGGCATCAATGCAGTTGATTTTATGGCCGTAGGTATGTATGAAGGAATTGCCCGTAATGAACTGTCTTTAGTGAACCGGTGATGCAGACAGTTTTATTTTGTGTGTACTTTTTTGTTTGTTTATTTTTGCATCTGTAGCTCCACCTACATTGTTGTAATGGGCGTCTATCCTAACGCTATATGGTAAATCTGCACCACCCCAGAAAATGCATACAGTCTTGTTAAAAATATATTTTTTCTTCTCAAAATCTTAGATCCAGAAAATGGAGCAAGCTCTTACTGGAAGAAAAAGCTCAATCATTCTGAAAAATGGGAAAAGATACGCCATGAACTGCTGGTTGTGCACACTGAGCTGTGTGCTGTTCCAGATCAAAGCCAGTGTATCTGTTGTGGCGTCAATTTACCAACAATCCGCTGCTTGGATTGGGGCAGCCATGCACTTTTCTGTGAGGAGGACTTTCTTGAGCGTCACAAGAATGCTGTATTTCATAGCCCAGAAATATGGAATGAGGGGTAAACACATCTGCACCAAACTATTTGATGTGGATGTCAACTGCATTTTTGACACCTTCATATTAAGATGAACATTATTAAAGGATTTTCTGTTTTTTTCCCCAGGGATGTTGTTTTGGTCCGTATGCAGCCAACTTACCTGTGCTTGTGCATAGCAATCACAAGGTACCAACTTGTGCAAAACGTACAAGGGAAATCACTGTGATTGGAATTAGAGGTAAGATATAAACTTGTTTACTTTAAGAAGAAAACAAAATGACAGTGAAAATGATGTTCTAGGTATGGTATGGTTTGCCACATTGTCAATGAAAATATGCTTGTTTACGTCTAGGTGGCCCACAGCTGTTTACTTTTGAATTCTGCTCATGTGAGAGTGACACCGTTACACTACTACGCCATCGCCTTTGGGGTTCTTCCCCAGAAATACCGTCTGTGGCATTTAAACTGGATGTCATGGAGTGGTTGCATGCATTAGTACTTGAATGCCAGGTGTCAGTTAAGGGGTTTGTCAATGCGTTGGCAACCCGACTTAGCAAGATAGAGAACATGAGCAGCAAGAAGGTTTGTTGTGGCCTTTTTTTCAAATTTGTTTTCATTTTCATTATTGTTACCTGTAGTTATTGAGCACTTTTAGGGTAACGAGAAATTTGAATCATATAATGTAATATCAGTCACTGGTCCATGTTGATATTTGACAGAATGCCAGTAGGAAAAGTTTTTAAGTGTGTAAGTGGACAGCCAGGGCTGACTGTTTGTGGTTCTTAAATAGTATTCCATTTTCTTCCTGGACTACATAGTGATTCAGGATTTATCCCACAAAATAACCATATGTTTTTATTTGCAGTTTGTAAATTAGCAGCAACAGGTCCTCTGTGTGAATGATTGCATGTGCAATGTTATACGTGTTAGCTCAGAAAGTTCCATTTATGAGCTCTTATAGACAAGTCATTCACTAGTGCAGAAAGTTGCTTTTGGCATCCCGTTTCATCATTACTTTATATTTTTTATTATTGTTATTAGTTTGGCCTAAGCTTGTGTGTGCATTGCAGGTTAATGGAGTATATCAGGCCCTAGTAACCGATGCATTTACGATGTATATGCATCATGAGTACCAGTTGCAGCAGGTGCAACACATTGATCGAGATCTTGATGATGGAACTAGCTGTCCTGCCTGTCATGTAAGTTTTTAATATTCAGGAAATGGACTTTAATTATTGCAGGGTAGTAGAGGTTGTGGATGTCAGTTTTTTAAATTTTATGCACCAGGTAGTGTTAACAGTAATAATAGAAATGTATAAAGATGTATTTACCGTACAAACAATTTTTTTCTCTAATATAGTTGGTCAAAGAAGACATTGAGGTTAACTCAAAAGACCATGCAACTGATGGAAGTCAGCTAGTGTTGTCTGAAAATGTGAGTATTATTTGGGTTGTTTCACTCACTGTATTTTTCTCTGTCTTATTTACATATGTGTAAATGAATGTTTTGTACTTTGCTGTTCTTTTAATTTTGATCTTGCTTTCTTTCAGAGCCAGATATTTTCATTTGACGCTAAGTTTGGGTTATCGAGAAAAAAATCTTCTGGAAAAAGCCCTGGCGAACCTTTCCACAAAGGGCGGTACTTCATAGACCAAACGGAGGTCGATGAGTTCGTTAAAAACTATAATTGTCACACTAAGAAAGGAGCTGGGGTAAGTCATTCAGAATAGAAGTTTGTTTGGAATTTAGAGGCTATTTATCATTTATCTGAGATCACGTGGTTAAGCGTTATTATTTGTGACATGTTTACAATAAAATTTGATGGTAAAATGGCATGTATCAACAGTCATTGAGATTGTGGTGTCAGAATCATATGGTGCAAGACTAAATCAATCATGTCGTTGTTTTACAGGACTGTAGTGACTTTCAGACTTGAAGTCACAAATCGAAGTCCCGAACAGACAAGCTGGACGAGAAAGCTGTGTTTGGCTGTGCTTGCAGCAGACATGAGTTTCCCCATTGTTTCTTTAGCCTGAAGCACGGTGAAAGGTTATAATGGAGTCATTTCTTGATGACTTTTGTTTACTGTTTGAACAGTTCTCATATCTTGTGTTCTTTAAGGGGTTAGTCATCAATCTTTCATACATGGCACAAATATGCATATAAATATGGTAATAATAATGTGTTTTCAGATTGGGATATGCTGTCTGCCTTATGGAGAAACTTATGGAACAACATCCACAGAAAATTTACATCATGTATGACATTGCATGTGTTCTTTCTGCTCATCTAAAGGTTTGTGTATTTTTGTGTACTTAAAATGTTATTGTATGTATATATGTTTGGCAGATATGTGGTGTATTTGTTATAGTGAAGGTTTAACCCTCTTAGCCCATCATAAAAAATATTTCTATGTTTAAAAATATGGGCTTAAAATTTATAATTTTGAAGACGATAGTGAAACTGCATAGCCACGATCTCTGCCGGGTACGCCAGTAAACTCTTCGGACTCAGTAGGTTAAGAATGGTTGTGTTTGCACTAATTTCTTCCCATAAAGGAGAAAGTCGGTGATATTCCTGAAATTTTTTTCAGTAACAATGTATTGGTTTGCTTATGAGTAGACCTGAGCACAAAACATATACTTCTGATGAGACTCGGTTTCCATCAACATAAATGAACCAGTTTGGTGACATAAGCATGAAAGACCTCCAGGAACAGGATTCATTTTCATCATTGTCACAGACTGTGACTGCCAACTGGCTTCAACATACCTTTAAATTCAGGAGTCTGAGATACTACTAGTTTTATTTTGATTTTTTAAAATTATCATCTGATGTAAAAGTCTTTGTGGTGCACAGTTAAAGTAATGGTTGAATTGTATCAAATAATTATGTTGCAGAAAAGCAACAAAGGAGAGCTGCCATCAAACATACAATTTCTGTTGCCTATTTTCCACAGCTTTGGCCATAAGATGGCATATCAGGTAACATCTACAGACAGGACCAGATTTTTTTTATGTATCATGATTCCAATGACATATGGTCACTCCAAATGAGGGGTCATTTTTTAAATGTATCACCCCAACAGCAGCAAACAGGAAGTAATGTTACATCATTGTGCTAACACTGAAAACATTAAAATAAATGAAAAACAATGAACAAATGTGAAAACTTCATCAAAAACAAACCACAAAGGTATTCACAAATGCAGTGACTCATTTTCTTGTCCTGTGGTACCAGTTAGGTCTTCATAAAAAGCTACTGATATTTTTTTACAGCTAGAGTACGGACCACGAACAGCAGCTGGGATAGGGCTCACAGATGGAGAAACTGTAGAGCGCCTCTGGTCGTACCTAAGAAAATTTTCTTCAATAACCAACATGATGACGCCACAGAGAAGAGTGGATTTGCTAACCGATGCACTCCTTCACAATGCTTCAAAGCTATGAAAGCGATTAGGTTAGTAAAAATGAAAGTTATTTTCATGTATTATTTTGTTCTTTTGCAGTTTATTCCTATATTTTGTTTGATGTTTTGAGGAACATGCTATATGACTCATGATTGCTGAATCAATGCAATCGGAAAGATTTATCATAATCCTGCATTAATTGAATATCATTTCTTGCATTCATTTGCACTCTTACTTGACCAGACTGGTTTGTCGTAAAAATAATATATTTCTGTATGGTTGACAGGCAAACATCTTGAGCAGAAATTCACAAAAGCAGAGACCACCATACAAAACTCTGAAGGTCAATTTCAGGATCTGACACGCTCATTTCAGGGTAATTAGGCATGTTTGTTTTTTGATAAGCTATGATAAACCTTCCTCTTATCATCAGATGATTTTTGTAATTGCAAGTATTTTTGTTATTCATTTAACAGAACCTGTGGATGCTGCAAAGATTTTGCAATGGCGCCATGAGGAAAAAGCAGCGTGCAGGAAAAATGATGGTAATTTGTAGTACTTTTGTTAGTTGTGTTATTTTAGTAAGGAAAATTAGAAGACAGTGAGGTCTAAAATAAGCTTTTTTTACTTTACTTTTCCACAGCCTAAATATGCACCAAGTTAAATGGAATTACAACAGATCACCTTGACTTGTCTATATCACTAATTTTTCAAGTCTGTAATGAATATGACTTCCTCTTTCTTGTCTATTTGTCAGTGTCTTCCAACGAGAAGGACAACTACATGATCACATTATTTCAACTGTTTCTCTCTCCAAAAAAATGTATTCCCTCTGTCCCATAGTCAGGCAAGGCTAATTTTGTACACATACAGCCAAGTTATAGCCATAACAAGGCTTTTTCATGTCTGTGGTCATTTAAAACAATGTTTGTTTCTTTCTTATCAGGGAAACGTTTCACTTTGTGCTTTTCATTTGACCTGTTCAGGTATATATAGAGAAGAGAATAAGTGACAGTCATGCATGCAGTAATAGAAATTGCTATCTTGTGCAGGTAAGCTTCTGGACCTTCAGAAGTGTCTGCTGAAAGCAGCACTGAACTAAGTGTGTACGTAGACTTTTTCCCCTTGTGGTACTGCATGAGACAATAACATTGTATGGTTGGTCATTTTGTGTCTGTTAATAACATGAAATGATCATCTGAAATGCAGGATTATATGTACAAGTTGTATCACTAATAATCAGACCTGTAACTGTGACATTGCATTACAATTTTTATCTACCTTCCACATAGACTGGCAGCCAAGGTTACAAGGCTTGAAAACCAGTACGGCTTTGTGCGGCCCTCAAAAGACAGCAGTCAATACAAAGAAATGCTCGCATCAGCTGTTGTGTGCAAACGAAAGTTGGTTCTCGAGCAGATGAGGGCAGTGTCTGCCGAAAGAAGCTACAGTCTGATGCAGCTGGCAGAAGCTCGTGAGTAAACATCTTACCTTCTCACTGGTTTTCCAAGGGTGCAAACATGATTGCTCAGGCTTAAGTCAATCAAAGTACTCATGGTAATTTAAAGTAACTATTACTCCTACTTTGCATGTGGGGAGAGAGAAGAGAAATCTGGAATTTTGTCTCACATGTAGATATGTATCAAACACCACTGTATTCTCTGTGTCACTGCTCTTATCCAAAAGTAAATAAATACTTAGTAAACTAGCAAAACATAAACAGACTTCATGGATGTGATGTCACATTTTCAGGTGGCCAGGAAATGGCAAAGAAAATGAGTGGTGTTGTGACCAGACACAATAAAAGATTAAAGACAGGCTGTTTTATCTCCGCTTCTGTTTATTCTGAATACCAACAGTTGTCGCAGTAACCTTGAGGGTCAATACCTCGTCAAATTCTCTGGCAGATACCCACGGACGTGTAGCTTTGATGACAATTTCTTAGAACTTAATGTGAGTAAGACCGAAGAGATGGTCTTCGATTTCCGTTGGAATTCTCCACTAAGTGCTGTAAGTGTTGTCCACGACAATGAGGTGGAAATTGTTACTGCTTTTAAATACCTGGGCACCATCTTCAACAGGCGACTTTGCTGGGATGTCAACACTCAAACTGTCAAGAAGGCTCAGCAGCGCCTCTTCTTCTCCGGAAGCTGAAGTTTTTCTCTGTCTCCCACCAATTTCTTCAGCTTTTTTATAGATCGCACATAGAGAGCGTGCTGTCCTTCTCGTTTATCTGTTTCTACAACAGTTTATCTGTGAAGGACAAGAGCAGCCTATACATCATGTGGTATCCACTTGCTCCAAAGTCACTGGGACAGCCCAAAGTGCTCTTCAGACTCTGTATAACAGGCAGACATTTCTGAAAGTATCTGCAATCCTCCATGATGACAGGCATGTCCTGTCAAGAGAATTTGTCCAGGTGCGCTGTCCGTTGTTTCAGCCGTGCGTCTTTTGAATGGTGCTGTGTGAATGAATGAAACATGAATGTGAGTCTGTTTGGTGCACACGAATGTGTTGTGATGGTTTTTAATGTTTGGTAATCGAGCTGTCCGCATATTGCCCTCTGGGACAAATAAAGTTTTATCTTATCTTATAACCCATACCTTTTCAAATTATGACAGTTCCCCTTTATTCGGTGTACATCCCGTGAGGTGCTCAAGGTCGCAAGAGTGTCTTTTTGAGTTGCACATGGTTGCCAAGTATAATTGGAAATTAATAAAATCATGCATACGTACTAGTTGAGTGCAAATACAATCACCGTGCATTCCACCAAGTTTGCTGACAAGAAAATAAAACACTGCTTTGTAGGTTTCTTGTGCAGCAATTCGAGTTTATTTCTTTGACACTATATGTTCATACCTTTCCAAATTGATTCCTTAATTATTTACTCTGCATGCACATCATTGGTTGTATAATTAAAAAATATAAGTCTGCAGTTATGGGTTACGGTTCGATGCAAGGTCTGTATGAATCTGTTATATGCAGTGGCGTAGGAACAGGGGGGGCAGCCGCAAGAAGGCAAGAATGTGAACGTTATTCATTGTCATCATGGAGCTTGTCCCCCCCAAAGCCGAGCATCTTCCTACGCCACTGGTTATATGTACAACAAATGATATGAACATTACGAAGAAACATCCCCAGCAGCACGGAAAGCCGAAAAGTAAAGGGTAAATTTTATCGCGATAGCCCTCGAAAGCCGTGTTATACTTGCGACCTCGCTGTAGTGTTCGGGATTGCGAGTGACAGCAGCGCGCGCTGGCTGTAAAAACGGCGACGAATCACTGTGCGCAGCCCACGCGCGGCCAACGCTGGAATGGCACATTGCTTTTAGCCAATGGCAGAGTATATTTAGCGACCGGAAGCGTTCAACATGTGCGCATCGCATGCCCGCCATTTGTAAATTTTGGATTCTTTCACCTTTCGATAACAGCTATAGAAGGTATAATTATATACACTTTAAAGTAGCATTTTAATTATTTAGACTTTATAGTTTCAGCAATGTCCAAATTTAATGCAAAATATTATGCTAAGAGAAGAAAGATTAGAGCAGAAGTTAAGAAACACATCAACGCAATGAATGCTGCAGTAGAAGTCAGACTGAGCAATATTGAACACTTACAATCTGTAAATTCTGTAGCAGTTGACAGTGCAGAGAATTCGGAGCTGTCAGAATTTCCTCAAATAAATTGCGATTACGATCAAACGGGCGATAGTTCATCAGCACATACATTATTTATGTTTTCTTTACACGTTTTTTTTTGTTTTTTTTTTTACTTTCCTGGTGTTTATTTATTTACTTTTTTTTCTGCGCAATGAGCATTCTTCCGAATGGATACCTGCGCATTACAAATGGACATCATCATCATCATCATCATCAACGTTTTTTATTCAATTACTAGTGAATATTTAAAGCTATAGTTTTTAATGATGCTGGTCTCATCAAAAATTGGCATTAGGTTAAGTGATATTTATGTGAGCTAAATCCGTATGTATTTGATTATAATTGCTCAAGATGCTATTTGTTTGATGAATTCTATATAATAATGATGTGCATGGAGAGGCTTTGAATATTTATTTTCAAATGCCAGTAAGCTGTATGATTTTTTTTCTGCAGATGGCCTTATTCCAAGTTGTCGCGTTTTTGTAAGAAGCAGGTGAAGGTTTTAAAGGGCCAGTGTCTAATTCCAGACAGCTGGCTGCTGGCAGTTAAAGACAACTATGGATGCAGTATGTGCCACTGGCCTCCTGAGTCAAGTAAACCAGAATCAAGCATTATTGTTAAAGCAAAATGCCGGATTCTTCATGGCCTGCGCATCCAGTTCAGCTGCATAAGTCATTAAGTGAGTGCAATTTCTTTTTTGATTCATACTAAATTCAGGTGCAGAAAGAATTTATGAAGCATGGAGCATTAATGGTCAAAATGACTGCTATGCCATTATGTGCCGCAGGAGAAAGGAAGGAGATAAAAAGATAATACCTGGACTGTTTGAACACCATACCTTTCTTTAACCTGTGGCTGATTGTGTTAACATACCATATTATTGTTAGCCTGTAAATGTTTGCAATGTCATTACAGTGCAGATAGTACGACTTTATTTGTGATACTGCACTAGAAAAGATTATTAAAAGCAAAATTTATGTTGTACTAAAATTTGGTCTTGGTTTATAAAATTTAGTTGGCTCCTTTTTAATATTTATTTTTGGCAGGTAACTATCAAGAAGCTAGCGAACTATGTGAGAGACTTGCAGAAATGTCGGAGGTGGAGAGTGATGATACACATACTCCTGTTCAACAAAAAGGATACGGCCAGCGCCAGTTAGTTATCGGTCTGTTTATTAATTTCTCTACTTAATTTTAGGGATTTTTTGTGTAATTCATGTAAGGACACAAAGCTGTGTCATCTTCCTGGTGAAGTGGCATTCTTGGAATAAATATGGGTCACACCAAATAGATATGACAGATAGGAAAGAGTAACCTAAATAAGTGATATTTTCCAGGCATTGTGGACTATATGTTAAAACGTTTGCAAAATTAGAAAATTAACAGATTTTAGGGATAAAACAGCACAAAATACATGGTTTATCTGTTGACCATACCAACATTATGCAACAGTGCATACAATAATAAATTTGGGCCATATCTGCCAGAATACTCATTATTGCGTAACACTAAGCCACACTTGTTGAAACTTGGGTTTCCTTTAAAAGTTGGTCAATTGGTTAAAATTGAAAGATAATCATGGTGGATGGTGGTAGGGCAGGTATTACATGAAAAAGGCAAGTTTGATTGTTATGCTTTGTAACTTGTTAAAATCATTTAATTGCGGTAGTTTGACAGTTAATAAAAAGGAGACTTGTTATAAATGTGCACATCTTTATCTGTAATTCCACTCCCTGCAAAAATATGTAACAAATGACAATAACAATCTCAATGAATAATTCTAACTTGGAAAGTGTGTGCAGTTACAAAAGTTACACAGAAAAATCCACAACAAAAGGAACAAATGGTAGTTACAAGGCAAGTAGTGCATCACAGCAACTAAAAAACAAAATTTGCAATCACAATTTCACATAAAAAATATTTTTTAGACACACCTACAGCATTGTACAGGTGGGGTGGGGAACATTTTTTGTCCTCCAAGGGCCATTTTGACACCCATAACATCATTCACAGACCATACAAATTTATCAACTTAAAAATTAGCTTGCTTTGTTTGGTTAAGCTGTAGTTTTGCCACAGTGTATTAACATTTTTGCAATGTGTGCATTCCCAGCCTGTTTTCCTCCGAGTCACCACAATCCACCTTTTGTAATAAGGTGAGCAAAATCTATGCTCTGTCACTATGAAAAGCAAAACAAATATTTAGAGTCTGTAAAATATATGTTCATAATTAAAAAGTTTCTAGTGCATGAGTATTAGTGCAAAAATACCTCATCCTGATGGAGGAGTTCACGGCATTTACAAAGGGTATACTCACACAGACGTGCTTCACATGCACAAATAAACTCGTAAGCTCAAACTAGTTTTTACCAGCCAATACATTTTCCTTTGCTCGTCCTTTGGAAATCCATGGTAGAATAACGTTGGACACCTGAAGGTTTGAACTGTACACTAAGGTACACAGCAATGTCAACAATCATTTTTCTTCCATTATATGAGCAGACATGGTCGAAGAACGCTATTTGTATCAACAGCCGCCGTCAAACTAGAAGTGCTCTACTCACAGTTTTGGGTTAAGATAACATGCATACATGATTCTGTAAAATCGTCCACTTATAGGCTGCAGGCAGCTGGCGAGAAACATATGCATCTGTTTTGTCATATGTGTGTCTCATCCCATAACAGACATTTCTTGCTTGTCGCTCAAAATTTGTTGATTATTCACTGTTGGTGACAAGCTGCTATGATCCACTACTAATCATCAGGTCTGGTTTTTTTCCTGAAACTTGAAGTAAAAGGTAGGATTTAAAAAAATTGTGTGTTTCAAGCTGTACAAGAAGAAACAATGATCATATGCCATTTTTATACATTCTAAGTGCAGCTGACACCACCATTAGTTGGGCCCATGTGGTTCCGGCATCCCCTGCCTTGCTCTCTGCTGATCTTTTCCAAGTATGCTTTGGCCTCCCAACTCTCCTCTTCCCCAGAAGGTTTCAAGTGCCTACCTGGCAATGGTGTTGGCTGGTTTGTGCAGGATGTGTCCTATTCAACCCTACTTGGGCTACTTGATGTCTTGGCTAGTGGGACCTTGGTTGGTATCCCCCCCCACCCCCGTGGGCCCGGCTCCTAGTGCCGGGGGTGGACACCCAACTTCTCTTTGGATGGGTGACGAAGTGGCCTGCCTCTTTCCTCCTCACTGTACTGGTTTCTGTCTCACAGGTCCTTTCACCTTTATTCCTTTTTCGTCAAAACACTTATTTCCTTCACTGCCGTTTTTCCTATTCTATCCTCTGCTTTTTGGTCCTTTCCCCTTTTTCAATGCTTCCCAAAATATCTCTTTCTCTTCCTTTTTGCTTTCTCAGTGGCCTTCTTTAGGCCCCCTGCGTTTGTCGTGCAGGGCGACCTGTGTCGGAGGAGAATGGGATCCTGGAGGCTGAGGTCACTGATGGGTTGCGACCCATCATACCAACATTCCTCTTTGGCCCAAACTTCTCCTAGACAGGAGGTTGGTGCTGGCCCGCACCAATCAATCGGCTGGTCGTGCAATGCCCTAGTTTTGCTAGAAGGCTGCGGCCTGGGTCAATCTGTTTCACATCCTTGTGGGTCAGAGTATACTTCTCCTGTAGCCCTGGTGCAGCCCTGCTGGATATACCCATGTGGTACCGCTCGGCTGCATCCCCTAGTTGGACTCCGTGGTGGGTGGGGAACAGGAGAAATGAACCTTCATCTTTCTCACGGCCAAAAAACTTTCACATCCTGGAAAACGCTCTCGACCTTTTGATTAAAATTCCTCAGATAGTGAGGAGGAGGCACGTGATGACTTGACAAAGTTTGTAGAAAGGGCATGGCCACATTATTTGATTGTGGAGAGTGGGGATCCGGAGAAACCTATCTCGGGACTGTCCCCCTTTGCCGTCCAGAAATGTTTACAAAACATATCTTCTAACTTTTTGTCAGTAAAGCAGCTAAGATCTGGACAACTCCTAGTCCAATGCAAAAATCAAAAAGCATCCGAAGCATTAAGAAAATGGGACGGAAAACAATTTGTGGACCGCCCCATAAAAGTAACACCTCATAAAACTTTAAATTCATCTAGAGGAGTAATCAGGTGTAGAGATCTTGCTGGATTGTCAGAAGTAGACATACGTACTGAATTGTCTCAGCAGGGTGTAACCCATGTACATAGGGTCACCCTTAAGAAAGATGGAAAGTTGATTCCCACAAACACATATTTCCTCACCTTCTGTATTCCAGACCTCCCAAACTCCATTAACATTGGCTATCGTCGGGTGAAGGTGGCACTTTTTATCCCTTCACCCCTACGTTGTTTCAAGTGTCAAAGATATGGACATGGTTCATCTACCTGTAGATCAGAAACACGCTGTGTAAAGTGCAGTGAATCTCACTCCCCAAATGATTGTCATGGAACAATCAAATGTGCAAATTGTGCTGGATGTCACCCAGCCTCCTCCCGAGACTGTCCTCGTTGGAAGGAGGAAGACAAAATCCAGCGGATAAAAGCAGAACAAGGTTTGTCGTACCCAGAGGCACGTCGCCGTGTCTTAGGAAACCTTCAAGTCTCCACACAAACAGCCGGAAACCCATCTTTTGCAGGGGTGGTTTCCCGGAAATCGGTAAAATCTACATCATGCCAAACAGATATTACATGGATAAACACAGAAACCCCCAAACCCACACACACACTCATGCCACCTCCACCTACAGACCAAACGCAGCAACCCAAACCTTCCACACCTCAACCAGTTCCAGCATACACCTCAACCAGATCAACAGCACGTGCACCCACACGTACTCATCAAAAAACTGCACCTACAAAGTCACAAACTACAATTACCGCCACTCCCCAAAAATCCCCTCTAAAACCTCAACAAACCTCCCGTCCCCCTGGGTCAAAAACAGTTAGCCCTCGCACACGACGACACCCTCCATCACCTACTTCAAATAGGTTTGCACCCCTTTCAGATAGCTTGATGGATATGGAGGAACGAAGGGTTCCTTCAACCTCACCCCCAGGCCGCACAAACACCTCTGGTACACGACATTCCAGGTCATCTTCTCATACTTAAATTATAAATGACAAATCTGTTACAGTGGAACTGCCGAGGAATTAGGGCAAATTTTGAAGAACTAAAAGTTGTTTTACATCAAACAGATACTGAAGTGATTGCCCTCCAAGAGACCTTTTTGCAGGACACAGATACTTTTACCTGCAAAGGTTTTCAGATACTCCGAAAGGCATCCGCAAATGACTCTCATGCTGGTGGAGTAGCTCTTTTAATTCATTCAGATATTCTTTTCAGCCCCATCCCCCTTTCCACCCCATTACAAGCTGTGGCAGCCAGAATATCCCTTAAGAAAACTATCACAGTATGTAGTGTATACCTCCCCCCTTCAATTAGCGTTTCTCGTCAACACCTGGAGGATCTTCTTCAACAGCTTCCTTCCCCTGTACTCCTCTTGGGGGATTTTAATGGACATCATCCCCTGTGGGGTGGGGATGTTAGTGATTCACGTGGTGAACTTTTATCAGGTTTTTTTAATGATTTTGACTTATGTGTGATGAATGATGGTAGTCCAACCTTTTATAGACCCCATAATGCATCTACAACTGCAATAGATCTCTCAGTATGTGATCCCACACTGACAGTTGACTTCAACTGGCATATGTGGGATGATCTTTGTGGAAGTGACCACTACCCTATCATCCTTTCTTCTAACTCAACTAATACAGTAAAACAGGAAGACCACTGGAATTTAGCACGGGCAAATTGGAACCTTTTTAAAACACTCTGTGAATCAATGCTGTCTCCCTTAGAACGATTCATCTCACCTGTGGATTCTACAACCTCTACAGACCATCCAATGGAAAGTTTTTCCTTAGCACTATTGGAGGTCATGAACAAAAGTATCCCTCGTTACAGCCACCACAGGAGGCTCCCCAAAGTTCCCTGGTTTAATGAGGATTGCCGAAAGGCAATTCAAAATAGGAAAAAGGCACAGAGAACAGTTTTTCGATCTCCCACCCCCGAGAATGTTCTAAATTTCAAACGCCTTCGAGCTCAGGCCCGTCACATCTGTAAACAACAAAGAAGGCTTTCTTGGCAATATTTTGTTTCCTCACTGACAAATCGTACCCCATGCCGACTGGTATGGTCAGCTATCAAAAAACTAAAAGGAAAGACTAGCAATAGAGCGGTTGGACACCTAAGAGCCGAACAAAATTTACTCACTGATCATCGAGAAATTGCAAACAAACTGGGCTCCACTTTTGAAATGACAACCTCGTCACTACAATATTCCACAGCTTTTCAGCAAGTGAAGGCTTGCAAAGAATTAACAAAATGTAACTTTCAATCGGACAACTTGGAATCCTACAACACCGATTTCTCTATGTCTGAACTTAAACAAGCACTTTCAAAGTGCTCCCACGGCCCCAGGACCAGACAGTATCTCATACCAAATCATAACCAAACTCCCAGAATCATCTTTGAGGACATTATTGCAGATTTTCAACCATATATGGAATACAGGAAACCTTCCTTGCGCATGGCACGAGGCTATAATAGTTCCTATACCAAAACCAGGAAAAGATCCCTCAGATCCAAACAGTTACCGTCCAATTGCTTTAACAAATTGTTTCTGTAAGCTACTTGAAAGGATGGTAAATTCACGATTGATTTGGGTGTTAGAGTCCCAAAATCTTCTTTCCAGCATTCAGTGTGGTTTTCGAAAAAAACTGTAGTACTACAGATCAAATGGTCAGATTTGAAACGTTTATAAGGGACGCCTTTATTAAAAAAGAACATGTCATAGGAGTATTCTTTGACCTAGAAAGAGCCTATGACACAGTATGGAGGCAAGGAATTTTGTTGGACCTATTTTCTCTAGGCTTTCGAGGCCGACTACCAATTTTCATCAAAAACTTTTTAACATGTCGTATGTTTAGAGTCCGGATACAAAATACCTTTTCAGACACCCATGAACAGCAGGTGGGAGTCCCTCAAGGAAGTATCCTGTCACCTATTTTGTTCTGTATTAAAATAGATGGCATATTGAAGTCTATTCCCAAAAATATGGCTGCCTCGCTATATGTTGATGATTTTGCACTTTGTATACGAGGAAAGTTTCTACCAGGTCTGGAGAGACAATTACAGTTATGTGTAAACCACATCTCAAAATGGGTATTAGAAAACGGTTTCAAATTTTCTCCCTCAAAATCTGTGTGCATTCACTTTACAAAACTTAGAGGTCCTTTTCCTGAACCCTCAATTCATGTAAATGGAACAGCACTCAAGGTAGTGGAAGAGGTCCATTTCTTGGGTGTTATTTTTGATCGTAAACTTTCTTTTCAGAACCACATCCGTCATCTTCAGGCATCTTGTCTGAAGGCTCTAGATATATTGAGAGTGATAAGTAACACAAACTGGGGTGCAGACCAAATCACTTTACTCCGTTTGTATCGTTCCCTAGTGCGTTCAAAATTGGATTATGGATGCATAGTCTATGGATCTGCCAGGACATCATACCTAAAAAGGCTAGACACTGTGCACCATCACGGCCTGAGAATTTGTCTCGGAGCCTTCAGAACCACTCCAATACACAGCCTATATGCAGAGGCAGGTGAACCCCCTCTAGAGTTACGCCGACTAAAACTAATGTTGTCCTATGTCTCAAAACTTCGAGCTCTGCCCCAAAACCCTGCTTTCCACTCAGTTTTCTCCATTCAGTTTCTGGAGAAATATAGGGCACGTGAACATGAACAAAAACCTCTACCCATACGAGCTCACCCCCATCTTCAGAGATTGGGAATGGACCCCCAAAAGACAGCACCAATTGCACTGACCAGAACACCACCATGGCTACTTCCCACACCTGAAATTCGTTTTGACCTCTCTAACCAAAAAAAGGGTGAAACCCCTGACATAGTCTATCAGCAGCTTTTCAGAGAAATAGTCACAGACTATCCTGACTTTTGTCACATATACACTGATGGATCCAAAAATACTGAAAAAGAAACTGTAGCAGCTGCAGCGGTGCCGATGGACATTTCCACACCACCACTGACAGCTCGCTTGGAAGGTCATAGCTCCATTTTTTCTGCAGAGTTAAAAGCCCTTCTACTTGCAATACAGTATATCCATACATCTAAAGAGAAAAACTTCTTAGTTATTTCAGACTCTTTGTCATCCCTACTTGCACTTCACTCTCAACGTTTAGATCACCCACTACTGGTTCAACTCTTTGAACTTTTATCACTACTGCAAAATAACAATTTTGACATTATCTTTATTTGGGTTCCTGGCCATGAAAATATTCCAGGAAACACTAAAGCTGACGAAGCAGCAAAAAAGGCCCTTCAACAACCACTTGTGGTCCATACAACATTTGCCTCAGATTGGTACGCTTCTGTTAAAATGTATATCACACAACTTTGGCAGCTTCATTGGGACTCCATGAAGCACAACAAACTTCATGCTATTTTTCCAAAACTATCAGACTGTATAACAAGAATTTCTAAACCGACGAGAAAAATTGGTTATAAATAGACTAAAAGCTGGACACTCATTTATCACTCACAGATTTTTGCTTGCAGGAGAAAACTCCCCACTTTGTCCTTGGTGTAAAGACCCCCTAACCATAGAACATTTGCTCATCTCCTGTTCAAAACTAGATACAATTCGTCAAAACTGTTTTACAGCACAGACTCTCGCTGACCTTTTTACCAAACACTCTTCCAGATCAATCCTGGCATATGTAAAGTCCATTCAGATGTTTCACCTGATGTGATAGAACTTATGTGTTAAAAAACTGTTATTTTATAAAACTAAGAAAAGAGAAATCTCTAGACTTGTACAATTTCTTTATATCAATCCTTGAATAGTCATATACATTGCTTTTGCCATGAGATAGCCTTAGTTGCTGACTTGGCATAAAACAACAATTAACTAACTAACCCCATAGGCTGATATTGGAGACAACATAAACATACTCTTTTTCTTCTGGCTACAGAGGCTCATGCCAATGCCGACGTGTGCTTGACTGATTAACTGACGTGTAAGTGTTGCAGTTACCTGTTCCTTAATAGATATTTTTCCACTGCAGCAGATGTCCTTTTAACCACTGTCTGCTGGGTCAAAAAGCTCTCAATTCTACTGCGTGTCACAGAATTCTGCACAATATCATTTAATAAGAGTTGGGACTCATCATCAACAAAAATATTGTTGGCATCAGACAGATATATATCTGTGATAGGCACATCTGAATGTACAGGAGAAGGCTGTGACTTCTCATTTAAAGGACAATGTCTATGATCAAGTGACAAGACATATACATCACTGCACTAAACACTAGAGTCAGCCAGAAAAGCGGAACAGTTGTAAACTCTGTTATCAAATCTATTAACAAAGATTTATCACCTGTTCTAGGCTTTTTTCCACCTGATTCCTTGTGTTGCTTTGCAGAATTCTTCTTTATCGTACATGTACACAAATAAATAGACCAAGTAAAAACTTCCAGAAATAAATCCTTTTATCAATGTCTGCTCTCGCAATGACCCATCGGTTTCATTCAGCTGAAACCTTCCGCCTTCATGAGGGAACAAACAGTAGCCTGAGCATTGTGTTGACAAAAAGCGGTGTTGATTAACAGAGGCATGATACTGTCATGACTACAAACAGGGTGTTTCTTGTGTATATTTGGTGCTGTCACAGAATTTGGGACTGATGATGGGCAGCAAAACAGCTGATCTCAGACACTGCATCCTGCAAATATTTCTCTGCTTTAACAGAATCTAGATAGTTCTTTTTTGGGTATTTTTACATAATATCACACAAACAGCAGATAAATGTTTGCCAAAACACACTGCATGCCACATATATTTCATTTGTGCTTTCTTTGCATGCATTACTGAGAAAATCAGTTGTCTTACTATGTTGCACACTGCTTGTTGGCACCTCTTGCCTGGTCAGAAAAGAAAACAAATTAATCAATACATGTAATTATACAAAATTTTATGACTTAATTTAGAATATCAAAAGCTCTGTAATTGATTCTGATAAATCCAGCATTCTAGGGTAATAATGCAATACTTTAGTTGCTACATTCTTTTGCTGCATGGCACAATAATGACATTTACATAACTAACATATATTTTCACATACTATTCACCTTATTTTACAGTGTATTATGGTAAAATATACTTACATATTCTGCCCCACAGAGGTTTGTACCACTTCTGAAGCTGGGTCTTCTGTCATGAAACTGAAGAAACCATAGAGTTAAGCAAGAGATCTCACAATGTACTGTGCTTCTCAGAATGAAAAGACCCAATTGAATCCTATGCAGTGGAAACTCAGAATACAAGTAACCTGGTCTGCAAGCGTTTTGCAAAATGGGCTAACATTTTTTTAAAAATTGTAACTTGGTAAACGAGGAAGACTTTGCAATACGAGCAATACAAGAGCCATCTCCTCCCCACCCCTTTATATCCATCTCTCACTGTGGGATTGTGGGTAATTCTCTCCCTCTGGATTTCCGTTGACGTGCCTTGCTTGTCCAGTCAACATTGTATGATTGTTAGAGTGTAATGTAACCATGTGTGTCTGTACTGAAATGATGGGCCCCTTTTAGAAAAAGGCTGAAAATGAAACCGGCAAGGAGGAGGAGGGTATTACGCTAGAAGTTAAAAGGAAATGATAGAAAAACACGAGCGAAGTATGTGAGTGTCCGATATCGTGAAATTGTATAATAAATCTATGTCAAAGATTTGCAAAATATTTAAGAAATTTTATATGAATAAATATTTTGGGGTTGTGGGACGAATCGTCTGCGTTATGTGCTTTGATATACAAGCGGTTATGCTGCGAGAACATTCCCTAAATGAATTATGCTCGTAATCCAAGGTTTCACTGCATTTTTAGAACTGATATTTTTTTGTACAAATTATTGAAAAACAATCCTGTATGTATTGAAGTATACTAACATATCCTGTACCACTTCTGCAGCACAGACAGCCGGGTCTTCTGCCACACTGCACAACAATGACATTTGTATAGATGGAATACATCATTGTACCATAACCTTATCATGAAACTGAAGAAACCTAAGAGTTAAGCATAATCTCGCACTGTATTGTATTTTTCAGAATGAACAGACACGTTGGGGTCCTATATTGTTAGAACTGATCCATTTTTGTATATAAAAAAGCAAAATATGGAAACTAAAATCCACTGCTGTTATTTCCACATGCATTGTATTCTATGGTGTTTCATAGTAATGTACTCACATATCTTCCACCACCATGGTATGTACTGGTTCTACAGCACATAAAGCAGGTTCTTCTGCCACACTGCACAATAATGAGATGTGTATAGATGGAATACATCATTGTACCATAAATATATCATGAAACTGAAGAAACCTCAGAGTGAAGCCTACACTGTACTGTACTTTTCAGAATAAACAGACCCATTGAAATGCTCTATTGTTAGAACTGATTTGTTTTTATAAAAAAAAGCAAAATATGGAAACTAAAATCCACTGCTGTTATTTCCACATGCATTGTATTCTATGGTGTTTCATAGTAATATACTGACATATCTGTCACCATCATGGTATGTACCGGTTCTACAGCACATAAAGCAGGGTCTTCTGCCACACTGCACAATAATGAGATGTGTATAGATGGAATACATCATTGTACCATAACTTTATCATGAAACTGAAGAAACCTCAGAGTGAAGCATAAGATTTCACACTGTACTTTTGGTTTTAGAATGAACAGACCCATTGAAATGCTCTATTGTTACAACTAATCTGTTTTTGTAAAAAACAAGATATGGAAACTAACATTTACTGCTGTTATTTCCACATGAATTGTATTCTATTGTGTGTTTTTTATTAATATACTCATATCTGCCACCACCATGGTATGTACCGGTTCTATAGCACATAAATCAGGGTCTTCTGCCACACTGCACAATGAGATGTGTATAGATGGAATACATCATTGTACCATAACTTTATCATGAAACTGAAGAAACCTCAGAGTGAAGCATAAGATTTCACACTGTACTGTACTTTTTAGAATCAACAGACCCATTGAAATGCTCCATTGTTAGAACTGATCTGTTTTTGTAAAAAACAAAATCTGGAAAATAAAATCCACTGCTGTTATTTCCACATGCATTGTATTCTATGGTGTTTTTTTATTAATATACTCACATATCTGCCACCACCATGGTATGCACCGGTTCTATATCACATAAATCAGGGTCTTCTGCCACATTGCACAATATGATGTGTACAGATGGAATACATCATTGTACCATAACTTTATCATGAAACTGAAGAAACCATAGAGTGAAGCATAAGATCTCACACTATACTGTACTTTTCAGAATAAACAGACCCATTGAAATGCTCTATTGTTAAAACTGATCCATTTTTGTAAAAAACAAAATCTGGAAAATAAAATCCACTGCTGTTATTTCCACATGCATTGTATTCTATGGTGTTTCATAGTAATATACTCGCATATCTTCCACCACCATGGTATGTACTGGTTCTATGTTTTAGAATGAACAGACCCATTGAAATGCTCTATTGTTAGAACTGATCTGTTTTTGTAAAAAACAAAATATGGAAAATAAAATCCACTGCTGTTATTTCCACATACATTCAGTGAATTCTACACTGTCTCATAGTAAAACATACTCACATATGCTCCACTGCACTGGTTTGTATGACTTCTGTGTTACTGCACACCAATGACGTTTTCATCAGTAATACATGATTCTTCAGTGTATTTGACAAAATATCAAATAATCTTAATGGGCTGTAGACCACAGCTGTGCAGGTACATTATTTTCTGGTGCAACAGCACATTATACAGCATACAAAAATATACAGTATATGCAGCTACCTTTGCCACCCTAGTTTTCCATCTATAATTTGTTAACATTCTAATTCTGCTGTACAAGGAAAACTCTAAACAATTTACCTTGGGGCTAAGAGCTCCATTTTGATATTTGCCTTGTTGGCAAATATTTCGTTTAATTTTGGAACTCCATAATTGGAGGGGTGCTTAAATTTCACACCTGGCATCCCTGTAACTTTTACAATGGGTGCCAGAAAATGTTTTTTATATGGGAATGTGCATTCCCACTCCTCCTTTCTCAATGCTCTGGCTGAAATCAAACATTCACAGGTCAGATAAAATGCTATAAAATGATCTGCACATTACAATAAATACATATTACAACTTATAATTCTTTTGTTACATTTAAAAGCAACTCATTTCCTCAAGCAATTGAGAAGCTCCAATACTGTACATCTCATGCCCCAAGACAGCAGAAAGCTTAACTGCTGTGTTGGTTTCGCAGTTTCCTAGCTCATCCTGCATCTACTACTAATGGAGAAAGCATTTTTTCCCAGCATCTTATGTACTGACTTTTTGGCGCAGAAAAACAAAATGCTTATAAAAACAAAAAAGTCATTTATCTGATTGCAAGGATTTTATATCTTTTCCAAAAGATACAACATTGACACTTTCTCACCATATGCTTCGTTAAAAAATTTTTGCACACGTCTGCGCATATGTGTGCTGTTTGCTGAAGGCGCAAGTGGCTCCTTTTTAGCACCTCTCTTGCTAGGCAGTAATGTGCCATCACTCGAGTAATCCCATTGAAACTTAATTCAAAATAATATTCGGCACCCATGCGTCTAAGAACACTTTCCTGAAAATTAAAAGATTCAATTGTACGTTCACTATTAGATTGCAAATAAACTTACAGTGCACTTTATACATCTAATACATATAAGTATATAGTTAAACAAAGGAGAAAACGAATTATGCATGTCATGCCGGTGTCAAAGTGAGATGGTGACACTCACCACTTTGTTTAGCTTGCGGGAAAGGTGTTTAATAAAATTCTTGTTCTCTTCCCAAGTTTTTGGAAAGGCAGGGGCTGCAGCCTCTGTCGCCAGTTTGTTTTTTGTTTTTGTTTTTTCTCAAGTGGTGACAGAGCTGCATATTCTGCGCTGCCAAAAGAGTCGAGTCTCCTAAGACTTACAGGCCTGGGACCAGTTGCACAACACATTTCTAATTTTAAACACTTTTAAGCCTTAACTCTATCTAGATAATTATTTTAAAGTACACACCACAATTTTAGAAATTAAAACTGCTTTAAGTAAGATAAAGTTGTTGAAGTCTGACTTTCCGACCTGTTAGTACAATTTTTTTTATGTTTTTCTGCAATGAATCAAAATGGCTAAGAAGAGATTTTGCTTCTTTAGAACAGTTTTAAGGTTTAGAAACGTGTTGTGCAACTGGCCCCTTGGCGTTAAGCAGATCAAAAAGTTAAATTTGTCATTGCGAAATAACCCGATGGCTTGTTATTAGTATGTTACTGAATTACTGCTGATAGTGAAAAAATTGCGTTATTATAAGATAATCGTATTTTGCACTTTTTGATAAGCGATCTTAAAAGATATATATTTTGTCGATTTCAAGTAATCTAAGAAAAACACTCACAGTAGTTATTCCGTACTATTGTATATGACCCACGCAATTTTTACATTTTTTCGAAAGAGATTTTATTAAGATCGATTTTCTCGATTTCTTCATTTTGTATTTTTTGGAAAGTGATCTTAACAGAAGTAACCTAAGAAAAACGTTCAAAGCAGTTTAATTATTCCTACTATTGTTATGACGCAGGCATTTTTACATTTTTTCGAAAGAGATTTTATTAAGATCGACTTTCTCGATTTCTTCTACCGTATATATAGTTTGAAAGACTACACAAAACAAATTTGGCGATGTCTATGTAGTTCGTAAAACCCTAGTTTGACGGTGTACTTTGATTGGTTGGAGCTTTTGATTATGTAGGATGTTGCGATTTCGAGAGTATAATATGACGAAGGCTTTGTATACTCCGTTGCCGTACCAATGAGTTTGGAAACGGCCAGGACAATAAGGTGGTCTGTCTGTCAAACAATCTATCTTTTCGTGTGTATTCTATAGATGTTTCTTTAGCCGCAGCAGTCGGACTTCAGAGGATAACATAAATTAAAACAGTTATGTTGTATGGACTAAATAAAGCATTGTAATTGTCATTGTCTACTAATATACTACTAATCCAATATCTGCATAATAACCCATTCACTAGCTGTTTATTATTGTTCCCTCTTCAGCAGCACAAACCACACTTAAAACACATGGAAATACTATCTTCTTTTCTCTCTTTTATTCTAAGCTATATCGACCTTTCATCAGTTTGTGATCACAAATTCTTACTTACTCTGTGTTTACACGGGCATCTTGATTCACGTTTTATCAAATATTTTATTTTAAGATTTTTTTTCACTTTTTTTTAGGCTTAGTAAATCTTTGATCGCAAATGAAAGTGCGTTGTAAAAGTGAGGCGCTTGACAATCACTTGTTTGCTAAAATTAGCCACCAACGTCAGAAATCGTGTTGTCACAAACACACGATAATGACAACTGTATGCTTTCATCACAGATCAGACGACAGATAAGTTCTTTGTCAGTACAGCAACTCTGTCCAGCAAAGGTAAGATCCCGCTTTCGTGGAAAAAATAATCAAATTAAAGAAATAACAGCAAACATCTAAGATGTGCACTTTGTTGACTTTATGACTCTTTTAAGGCTTAGCTAACAAACAAGCAAACAAACCCCCACCTGCACGTCACGGAATGAGACAACTCTGAGCTTTATCTCACGTGTACCCATGTTTCTCAGAGAAAGAATTGCTTAATCTTCTTGCTTCAAGATAAAAATATCACATTACAAGGACTGGCTTATAACTGAAGATTGCGAAGACGACAGTGGGTGAAGTTTGTTTTTTTATTATTGCTGCTCTGAGATAAACATTAAACCAAGAAACCTATACATTTTTGGAAAAGAGAAAACTTGAACTTTGCAATAAAAAGTAATGAAAATCGCCTTGCTCATGCTACCCGGCAAAGCCACGATCGTGGCTTGTCGAACCAAGAGGGCTACATCAAACAGATGAGCTACACTTAGGATCAATAAGTGCCTTGTAAGGAATTATAAATGAATAATAAAGTATAAAATGTGTGGGCTTCATCATATCATGATAATATCAACCTAAAATAGTATATAATTATATTAATATTTCTTATATTAATATAAGAAAATCTTTTGACTTACTGTGCAGTATCTGAACAGTGCTTAGCAAAATAGCCGCCATTTTTACACGCGACATAAACTCTTTTAGCTTCATTATTTCATGATCAGAGATCTTAATAAGCTACCTTATAAGTAATCATTGTAAGGAATGTGGAGCCATCAGTTTTTTTTTTAATTACAAAGCTTTATTGATATAAAACACCGTAGGGGTGCTGCTAAATAGGGGTAGACCCGTCAGTTACAGGCTTCATTGATGTCAAACTTGTGTGTATTGGTTTACTAATTAGGCAGTAACTGCCTACCAGCGCCCTTAAACAGTGAGTCGGGTCACATGTCTTTGGACTTCTTTTGCTTCACATTCATTCATTCATTCACAAGCACTTATGTGTTTTGTTCTCTTGTTCACTATAATCATCCTATTCTAGAAGTTTATTCTTTTCCAGTTTGGTTTGGCTTCCTCGTCTAGTTACCATCATCATCGTCATAATCACCGGCGGTGCTATCGCTGTCATCATGATCGTCATTGTCATCGTCGTCATCTTCATCGTTGTCATTGTCAGTATTATCGGTTGCGGAATCACCGTCGTCATCGTAATTGTCGTCAATGTCATCATTGTCGCTGTCGTTGTTTGTTGTGTGATATTAATGTTATGCTGCAGATAGAAAGCGCGGGAGGATGGCCACTGACCGTCTCATCGCGCTGCTTTTCTGGCTGGACATCGTCTGGTCCGCTTCCATAAGATGTAATGTTTACAGCGCAGACAGCTTCATGGTTACAGTGTAGACTGCGTCACACACTCACACTTACCGCCAGCTGAAGCGATTACAGCGTTACAGTGAAGACAGCATCGTGCACACACTGTAGACAGCATCACACACAGGATGTAGACAGCACCACGCACACACTGTATGCAGTATGATGCTTACTGTGTAGAAACCACTAGTCGCATACAGTTGACAGCATCTGTTGCACGCTGTGGGCAGCTGCACTTTCAGATTAGTTGACAGCACCACCTGAACATTGATTTGGTTACAAAAAATAATAAATTCCGTTTTGCGGTCTTTCGAAGCTGACCCACTTGCTAGATTCTTCTTTCCTCATCCGACGTAAAGGCTATCTCTTTCTTTCTTTTTATTATAAATATCTTATAATATTCATAGTCTTATATTCTACCCTGTCACCCAGTAAATTTATTTCACAAACCTCAAAAATGCTGTTTGTGTCTCAGTTAACGTGGCTCGAAAGCCCAATAGCATCAATCAGCTGGGGACCAAGCTGTACAAAGGGGCGCTGCTGACCTCTGACCTGGCCATTGATGGCGTCTGGTCAGTCTTGCCGTCCCTCTGCGCCACAACCGCCAAGCCAGCCGACAAGAACACAGTCCCATTCTGGTCGATAGCCCTGAAACACGCGTACCTTATAGATGAATTGCAGATCATGTTCAGATACAGCAGTAAGTAATACAATCTTCATAGCCAACCCCACGAATGTTGCGTGGCTAAAATGCTCTCTGATTCATTCAGCAGATTCTTAACTATTTGCGGAAGGCGATAATATCCGTCATGCTGATTGTTAGTCCCAAAATGTAGAACGTGAATACCGGGAAGTGCAGATGAACCAGCGTTTACCAACGGCTGGCACAAGCATTTCTATATCAACTTTACGTTGACAGGTCTAAGCCAGTACAGAGTTTACGAAGTACATGTGGATGGCAAGCTCTGTTTTCGTCGATCTGACATTTCCACGGATCCTAAGCGTGTGGAGAAGATCAAGTGCAGTAACGAACTACGCGGAACGAACATTGTCATCTCCATACCATCGCAGGCGAGCAGCAAGGCCAAGGACCCGCCAGAGCTCAGCATTTGCGAGGTCGCCATCTTCGGTAAGGTCCCAAGCTTCTTCACCAAAACACGCATTGGGAACATATCTGTTTTTTCTTTCCTAAATGTTGTTTCAGCACGTTTTCATATATTTTGGGTTTGGTGGGTTTTTTCCTTTAAGGTTTTGATTTTTTTATATTTCGCTATTTTGTGTTGCGTTGTGTTGATTTTATCTGGTTTTGTTTGAGTTACTTTGCTTTGATTTAGCCTTGTTAGATTTGATTTATTGCTGTGTTTATGGCTGTCGATTGTATTTCGACAGTAAGCAAAAGTTTGTTTAAGGTCTTGATGCGCACTTAAATCCTCTCTTAGCAAACTATTTTCACGAGGATGCCTCGTAACTTCCTTTAGGTGATGGTAGCCGAACTTGACGAACTCTTCAGGTTTTAAGGCTTTGCGCGAATCCATTCCCGTCTCACTTCCCCTTAACACTTTCTAACCCAGGTGGCACAAGGACTGGTGGCCAATTTGTAATATTCTGGGACCTGTAAATGTAAGCTAGCATAGACGGTCTTGTGAATGATTGGGCCTGTTGTCTAAATGATTTTTTTCTATAGCTTTTGAACAATTCTGCTTCTTCAGTGTATTTTTTAATTTTATTCTTTTTCCCATTTTGTAAGCATGGAACAGAGCTTTACGCAGACATATTTCTAAGAAAAAGACAACCTTGTGCTTAGTGACGTAGACACACAGTACAACAGAGAAAAAAAAACAAACTAAACAGTTAGTAAGTGAATGGACGGACGAAGAGAAGAGAAAGAAGGAGTAGAGTGGTAAAAATATGAAACTGACAAACCTACATGAACGTCAGCAATTAGTGTTTAAAAGTACGTGCATGTGTGGTTATGTGCATGTGGTATGTACGTTTGTGTGACCTAGGGCATGGCTGCAGACCCGGGTTCTTCGGCAAGAACTGCGATCAGCGGTGTGGCTTCTGCGCCCGAGGGAGGTCAGAGTGCGACCCAGACACAGGAAGATGCTTCAGTGGCTGCCAAACGGGCTGGAGAGGAACCCACTGCTTAAGTGGTGAGTCCCATCCGAAGGTGCAGATCTTTTCGAAGAGACCAGTGATGAATGAAAAGCTATCCGGCGTTTCAGAGTGAATGAGTGAGTGACGTGCGCCCTTTAATTTCCTTATTTTGTCTCAGGGTTAATCTTACCCTCATTTGATGACTACTCCTCCAGGTGAGTAAACACAAGAGCGGGAAAATGGTAGGAAAAGGTGAGCAGATAAATATTACTGGTCTCGTTTTTTTTCTTGATAAACAAACGGGAAGCTCTTTCTTTGCAGCCAACGTGGCGCCGCACCAAACAACCAAGTATTCGGGTATAGTGGTGTCCGGCAGGAACAAGGAAGTAGATGGCAGCACCTTCAGGGACGAGTTGTCAAGCTGTCTGCTCCTGAAAAGGGAAACAGAGAAGCCGGAGGACCTGCGGTGGAAGCTGACACTGGCAAAGAAATATCTAATCAAAGAGATAATTATAGTTTCCCCTAGGAACAGTAAGCACTTTAATTAACAAATGTCTGATGGAGAGCAATTTTAAATTGTCTATGTCATGTGTTGACTGAAAGAATGTGCAAGGAACAACGCTGTTGGAAAGGGCCCTAGAAAAAATGTCGGACATGTTCAAAGAAATCATACGAACCTCAATATAACACTTCTGAAGACAAACTAGATCTTCTATATGTTTTTGGCTTTGTTGTAGTTCTTGTGTTTCTTATATTTGTAATTATGTTGGTTTTGTCCTTGTTCTGAATTTATTCTTGTGATGTTGTGCTTAATAATCCTGTAGGTTTTGTTTCTGCTCTTGGTTTTTAAACGTCATATTTTGGGTGTTGTTGATTTTGTCCTTTATTTTTCTGTTTTTCTAAGATGTTCTGCT
The DNA here is from genome assembly GCA_004794655.1 of Marisa cornuarietis. Taxonomy (NCBI): domain Eukaryota; kingdom Metazoa; phylum Mollusca; class Gastropoda; order Architaenioglossa; family Ampullariidae; genus Marisa; species Marisa cornuarietis. The sequence continues at coordinate 7,203,415 of SMMW01000651.1, forward strand.
TAATGTTATTTTTGGTTTTGTTTCTGTTTCTGTTCTTTTGGGTTGTTTGTAATTTTTGTGTTTTGCTCTAGTTTTGTTCTTCCTTGAGCTATTTCTTTTTGGTTTTTCTTTTGCATGTGTACGTGTTCATGAGTTTGTCAAGTGTGTGTGTGTGTGTGTGCGCGCGCGCATATGCATACGTATTAAATTACTAGAAAGATTCACGAGTGACAGGAAGTACAGCACACATGCACCAGCATAAGCTGTAGGTAATCAGGACCAACACCTGTGCTCAATACACTCCGTCCGTCTCTGCACACATGAGGTGTAAGGATAAAACTAATTTCTATTTCTGTCAGCAGCATTTTGTTAAAGAGAAACTATTCTCAATTACAACTGTTGTGTTGTTTTCCTGAAGGGGCAATGCGAAATGGCCTTCGAAGCTTAAGCATCACTTTAGACGGAATCCTATGTACGTCAATCAAAAAACAAGACATCAAAGACGTGCAAAGCTTCATTTGCAGGTCCCGCAAGAGTGTGTACGCACAAGAGGTTACCATTAATATCGAGGACCCCAACAGCAGGGAAATATACCTTTGTGAAGTCGAGGTTCTAGGTACGTAAACAGTAGGTGGTTATTTTTTTAAAATGCGCGATATTTGTGCTTTATCCTTTCTCACTGTGTACGTTACGTGTGCATTTCTGTGAATATGAATTCTTAGCCTTCTTCCTACCTCTTTCATTTTTTTCCTTCTTTTTTTTTTATTATTCCTTTTTATTATTCCTACCCCTAAAATATATATTTTTTTCAATTTCATTATTTCATTTATCCTTTTCTTGAGTGTGCACGTGAAGGCATTGTAGTGTTTCCGTAATTTTTAAAACAACATATTATTCAGGCCACCCCTGCTTCCTTACCTGTGCTTACCGATTCCTTTAGGCATCATATAGTTTAAAGATATAACGAAGTTTCCTGTTTAAAAAAGCAGTAGAAAAATTTAAAAATCGTTTTAATCACTGAACAAAACGAATTTTACTGGTCAACCTTATGTGAGTGGAGGAGAGGGGAGTGGTGATGAGGAAAGATGTAGATCAATGCTGATCAATGAAGATCAATACTGTGATAAAACAATTGTTGCAGTGTGCCCACAAGGCGCGTGGGGAGATAGCTGCGCCAGAAAATGCCAACAATGCGGAGCGAATCAGTTCTGTGACTCGGTTAGTGGGCAGTGTCTGCCCTGTCCGACGAGAGAAAAATGTCCTTCGGGTAGGGTTGACCTCGATAACAACTTTTTTTCTTCTGTTTTTCCTTCTCCTTCGCATCTTTCTTCCATCGTATAGACTAGGTGTAACGCTATGTCTAGAACTCTAGATGTTAAGACGAGGGTTATGAGTAGTACTATGCAAAGTGATGTCATCTAGATAAAAGAAGATTGATAGCCGTAAGATAAGATTATCTAAATTTTGTTGGTACCTGTTGGTGGTTGCTGTCCTGTATCACTAATAATGATAATCCGTCAAACAGGAGAAATACCTACTCCATCCGAACCGGTTGAGGAAGTGTTCGTTGAAACAGACACAGTTGTGGAGATCGTGACATGTAAGGAACCAGTCAGATGACGACCTCTCGACAATACTTTAATTATCCCCTTTCTCTTATTGTTCTTCTTTATGTTCTTTTTCTTCCCTTTTTTATTCTTGCTGTTCTTATGATGGCGGTGGTGGTGTTAGTAGTGGTGGTGGCGGTTGTGTGTTGAGATGATGGTCGTTGTGTTAGTGTTACTGGTGGAGTGGAAGTGGTGTTGGTGATGGTTTGATGTTGGTGGTCGTGGTATTATTTGTGCGGATGCTGAAGGTGTTGCGGCGATCTTTTTTCTTTATTCTGCCTTTTTTCTTGCTCACCGCGTCTCTTTATTCCTTTTGGTCCTTTTATCTATCCTTTTATCTACATCTCTAATGTCCCAAACGCGTCCCATTTTCTTGGTTGTTTCCTATGACTAGTCCGTCAGTTTCGTGCATCACGCAAGCGCATTATCTGGCTCTAGGATCTAGGCGAGTGGTTTATGTACCAGTCCAAACACTAGTTGGTTCGATCCTCAGGTGGATCCTCTCTATGCTGACACAAATGTTAAAAAATTGCTTCTCCCACCCCCACATAAGATAGAATGAAAGCCAGCTGCTGACAGAATATCGCAGATGAATACTGCCCTCGCAATAAGGACTGCTTAAGAGACTTGTTTGAGATCTTTTTATATAATCACGAAACAAACCTAATAAAGTAATTTAAGTCAATAGACCAGCCAATTAACCCTATATATCTATTCACTGACCTGTAAAACCTATGCAGGTATCACTTTACGCGTCAACGTTAAATATCAATGGAACTTGGTCCGAAAAGATGCACCATTACAAAATCGGCTAACAACTATTATAATGCATTAATGGAATTTTTTGGAAATTATTCTGCTTGTTCTGCTCTTTTTAGGTTATTAAAGTATAGCCGCCATGCCAAACATAAACTAATTTTAGTCCTTAACTGACATGTATTGGTCCGGTGTTACTAGAATAAACTTTCATTGTCAGCGTAGTAAGGGCGATAATTTTATGTGTTCTTTGTACTAGAAGGCTAGAGTTACTGCCCATTTTTGTGATGTGTTTGTACAGCTAAATGCCAGGTGGGCTTCTGGGGGCCTAATTGTACCTTGCCTTGCAACTGTGTGGACCATAAAGAGCAGTGCTATCAGGTAGATGGCTCCTGCAAATCTGGTTGTCGCTCTGGTTACGAAGGTCTGAACTGCCTTAAAAGTAAGTATTTGCTGAGCTTTCTTCCTCGAAGGCACAAACACCACTTCCACAAATAACATACAGAGGGACTTTGTGATAGTACAAGCACCAGAAGCCCTCATGTGTCTAAACTGAGGATAACTGGCATATCAAAATTAGCCTGTGGCTGTAGAAGAAGGTTGAAAGAGAAAGAAAAGAGGAGAGTGACAGTAACAGACTTTATTTTCTTTAAATGTAATCGCAACCTTAAGTGATGACCTGACATTATTAGTAAAAATCCTTGCTTTGAACAGAAGGTAATTTGTCGTTTGTAAGGAAAAAGAAGATGGTTGTAATTAAAGTAACTTTTAAATGAGACGATAGCTCTACTCATGTAACTACAGTATAAACTCTTTTATATGCGCTTTTGTTTTCTCTTTCCCTCGCTTTCTCTCTCTCACACTCGCTCTCTTTCTCTGTTTATTAAATGCACATCATATATATATAGACACGCCTAAATCAAATTTGTATAGAAGGACAAACTTTCATCGGTACATAAATATGTAGACAATATGTGAGCAGTTGGGTACATAGTTGGGTACACAGGTTACTTCCAGGTCGGACATACGGGAAGGTCGGGGTTTTAAAACACGACTCACTAATTTGCCGTTTTATTTTCGCCATCTGCTGGAAGAGTGCGAGCCTACGTTTTACGGCGATAACTGCCAGTCTGAATGTCGCTGCTCGGATCCCCTCGAGTACTGCGACTTCATCACCGGGAAGTGCAAAACCAGTTGTGCGCAAGGATTCTCCGGCTCTTCCTGCCAGACTCGTGAGTCACTGTTCTTTATTAACTTTTGCTTGAATAGCACCTTCGTGGCAAAACTATGGCAAAACTCTCGACCCACAGAAACAAAATATTATGTGATGGACACTTCAGAAAATAGCTTAGCTTCTTTAAATGATAGACGAGTTTGTAATGGCAGGTTGTGGCCGCTTTCTAAACTCTGAGGTGTTTTTTTTAATAGTTGTTATCATCATCGTCGTCGTCGTCGGAGGCGGCGACGGCGTCATCATCATCATCACCAACAACTTTATTATCATTGTCATCATGATCATCGTCATTGTCACCATCATGCGTTGTTGTCGTCACCGTGCATAAGGATGCGGATGGGTCTAAACATGTGAATATATCAACTAAGTCTGACCTCAGTGGTTTTTTTTTCTTTCAGCTGCCCCTGGCGTGACTGTACCAGATGGCTCAAACAATATACCCGGCCTCTTTAGTGAGTTAGCCAACTAGAGTTTTACTCAGTTAAACGACCATGTTTCGGTATCATAGAGTTCGCGTATGTGTTTGAATATGCATATGTTTGCTGTTCATATAGCATAGACCATTTCACAGCAGCAAAGAAGCATGGCAAAATAAGTGAATACAATTTAAAAATAAAGAAGAAACGGATTGATGTTCATGCATACGCGACAAGAAATATGTAGGTAGTATGAACACTTCAATTGATCCATCAGACACCCATCTGTTCTGAGTGAATACGCATTCGGTCAGATCCTCTAAAGGACTGTCACACTTCAGCTCAGTGTTTCCACTCGAGGAAGTCCCCGGGACCCTTGAATCTTCCTCGCTTTAATATCATGTGTTCCCTTGCAGATTGCGAAGCAGGCAAATTTGGACCCCTGTGCGGAGACAGATGTAACTGTCGGCGAAAAGATGAGGTGTGCCAGATAGTGACAGGAGAGTGCAGGACGTCCGGCTGCGCCCCAGGGTTCACCCACGTGGACTGCCAAACGGGTATGGGAGTTGGTCCTGTGGAAAGCTTTCGTATAACCCAGAGATCATGATGAAAACCGTGTCATCACCTACCTTTCTAGTTTTGTTTGTTTTTGTTTTAGATCTGAGGTCCCCGTCATTACCATGCTGCCCAGCGGTACACAACCTTTAAGAAGGAAGCATATCTCAAGTCTAACTAGACACATCCTTACAATGTCTATTCTATTTCCTCTTCTCTTTCTGTTTCTCCTTCTAGCATTCTAGCAACAATACTTCATCAATAGGCAGCTATATATGTGTCATCGAGGCGCAGCATTCAATATAATTATACTGATCATCGATATGCAATATATATCTATATATAAATAATAGGATTTATATACCGCATTCCCCTACACAGAGGTGAGGTCAATGCGCTTTATAAGATGTAAAGGGCAGGAGGCAGTGATGCCGTGTGACAGAGAAGGGCGTTACGATCAGGCAATCAAACAAACACACATACACAGTGAACATTGTCAGGAACATGAAAGAACACAGAGAGAAAAAGGTAGAGAAAGTAAAAGTCAGAGTAAACCAATTACACCATGTGTTTTCGAAAGACCCTAAGGCCTTTAGCGTCTGCACTGTACGGAGAGACTGAGGCAGTGCATTCCAAATACTGGGGCCAGGGAAAGAGAACTATAGCCAAACCTCACCAGACTAATATCTCATTTTACATTCACGCACATACACGCTTGCACACACGCACACACAAAGCGATGAAAATGTCTTTCAAAAACAAGCCAGGAAAGTGAGTTAGCCCATCGAATTTTTTTTTAAATCTACAAATTTGAGAGCCGATGTAGAAAGATAGAGATTGTGAACTTTAATAGTAATGGCGATCGTACCAGAGCTACTGATATAGAATTCATTGTGCAATTATCTTGAGAAAAAAAAGGAACAATAGCAGTAAGTGCTTTTACTGTCTTCTTTGTTCTGCTTGCCCTGGTGTTAACCTGCTAAACGAGGATGGTGATTTTGTGCCTTGCTCATTTATTGTCGATGCGTTTGTTTACGTGGCAATCAATATCTTCTCCTTTGTCTTCTCCCTTTGGTGAAGATCGGTCTCTTTCTTCCTTATGTCTTTCATGACATAATAACAGCCCCTTTCTATTTCTTTCCTCGCTGCCTGCAGAATGCCATGACACAACGTTTGGCTTTGAATGTCAGAAAAATTGCCGTTGTCTGGATCCGTTGGAGGTCTGTAACAAGGCGACTGGAGAATGCAAAAAATCGGGCTGTGCCAAAGGGTTCACAGAGATCGACTGCCATAAACGTGAGTTCTTGCTGCTCTTATCACCGTCATTTTTTGTTCATCATCGCTGCTGTTGTTATTGTCGGTGATAATAAGTGATCTTATATAGTACAAATGCCCAGCCAAGCCCGGCATTACCGCGCTTGACAAAAAATACAATTGCTATTGTCACAAAAAGAAAGAAAGAAAAACTTTCCATTATGAAGCCCCTGATGTCAAAATGGGAAGTGCAGTGTCAACACATACACTGACACACACAGAGAACAAATACACGTCAAAAGAGAAAACCGTGTACAAGAGTCTGAATTCTATACACTTACATAATTAATCATATTGCACTGACTGACACACCAGAAGGCGCGTGTGATAGTATGAACGTAACGGAGACAATGGATGATAACAGTGGCTTGAATGAGGTTGTGTAGCTTCTTTTCACAGCGCAAAGGTTTTTCTGGGCTCTATTTTCCCAGCTCGTAGTGAAAATCTGCTTCTGTTAAGTCATTATTTTATACGAGGCTACTGCAGATGAATTAATATTCACATTAGTCTTGTCCGTACATCGTCCGTACATTGTCAGGATCCATATGCTCACGAGGCAAAGAGAGCGGACGACGTTGCTTCCCATCACCGACTTGCTGACAGAAACCGTTATGACCATAGACAAGACGGGCAAGAGATGGCAAAATAGAAAGCTCTAGGTAGAAATCAGAAGTACGCACACAAGTAAACACCTCGGCACAATGATAAGGTCATTGAAACACTTGCGCCTACTGAAGGGAACTAAACACACGAAATCAATGCAGAAAAAAACACAAAAATGAAAAAAGTGTATCCTTTTCCTCCCAAGTCGGTAAAGCTTAGGAACATCCCGCCTTCATCATTAGTGTTACACGTGGCTGCTTGTACAGGATAGATGTAGAAAATACATGTCTGGAATTGCGTGTTTGTCTTTTCTTTCTTTGTGAGTTTTAACCTGGTTCCGTGCAAGTGTATGCGTCCACAAGGATGTGTTTGAGTGAGAGACCATGTGTTTGAGTATGTGAAGAGAAGGGAGATGACAGAAATTTCAAGCCACTTGAATACGAATACAGGTATTTTTTGTGATTTTGATTGTGCTTGGGTTATGTGGCTAATTTGTGGATTCATTTGTGTATTAAGACACTTCAGCTCCATTTTTAAAGTTGTATGCGTTTGAGGGAAAACAAAGTTTGATCCAGCTATTCCTCTCTGCTACTCTCTCTCACCAGCCTGCTTGGCCTTTACCCACGGTGCAAACTGTCAGTTCAAATGCCGCTGCAAGGACCGATCAGAGGTGTGTGAACCAGTCACAGGACAGTGCACAACTGGCTGTGAGGCTGGCTACGATCCGCTTGACATCTACTGCAACCAAAGTCAGTCACATAACCTTCCTCAACCTTTCTGGGTACTGCGGTAAAAGACTGCTTTAGATGCTGAGGCTTTCTGAACCCAACACATATTATTTATACATCTGTGACTGCTTAACGCAATTATTTTACATTTTCACTTGTTTTCTTCATGTCACTGTTTAATTTCTTTCCCATTTTCCAAGTGCCCAAAATTTCAAAGATTCATTTTCAAGTAAACGATGTCGTGTCAAATGTGAAGAACATTGTCACATGTTTCAAAATGTTGGTTTGGTTAAAAGTTCTTTTTATCGGGGTGAACGTTTAACCAAGTTTAACCAAGTTACGGTCACAAAAGAACAAATGGTTTGGGGATAAACGTCTGGGACATTGGAACTTTGGTCAACCTGCTAAATTCAAGTTTGTTTACCAACATACTACCAATACCTTTACCAATACAATGAAATTTTAGAAGGACTTCGGTACTTTGCCCTGTTAAGAACGGCCTTCAGACAGGATACTGCATCTTTCTACAGCATTTCGGCAGTTGGGCGAGAGACACATGGGCTAGCTCTTTTTTTGCGCAAACGCGTTTTTCTGATTTTTTATACTGGTTTCAATTAGTCACCATGGTGATGGATATCGGAGCTTCTCTTACAAGTTTCATGTTTAACATGCTCGTGTTCGATATAAAGCTGGAAGCTTTTGTAACTGCAGCTAAAACCATGAAGACGAGTAGTCAGTCTATCTTAATAGAATAGAAACAATTCCTATACTAGATTTCAACAGCACAAGCATGGATGAAAATACACAGTCGTGCGCGCACACACACACTCAAGTGCATAAAAATACACACAACTGTTTGCTTTCCTTACCTTCGTGCAAAATGTACAGTTACCTTAGTGATAAACTCGAATAAAATTATCTTTTAAGTGACATCTTTAGTAAAATCATTTTTGTTGTCTCTGTACTTAAGCCACAAACATATTCATACACATATACATTTATCTATGCATACATACACCATTAAGCCTATATATATACATGCAACAGAGAGAGAGAGAAGACAACACAGACCTTGGTTATTTTCCTGTCAGTCCTTTGAGCCTTTTATTCTTACTTTAGCTTGTAAGCCGGGCAAGTATGGTCAGGACTGTGTACAAACGTGTGGCAACTGTATGGACGACACCTGTGACCACGTCACTGGCGCATGCAAAGCTGGCTGTGACAGCGGGTGGGAAGGCGTCATGTGCAAGAAAGGTAGGTCATAGGCCATGCTACACTCAGCGACACTGGGTGGGAAAATCTTTGCTAGAGAGGTAGCTCATGGGTCAGACAGAAGGGAAGCAGGGCTAAAAGACTAGAGCGGAACAAACTAAAATTCTTCAAATACATGATGAGAATGAAGGAAGAAAAATCGCAAATAAATGAACTAACCCGCAATCTAACAAAAGAACAAAAACAAAGAAGTCAACGTCCATATCCCTTCCCTCTTTCAATTGATGGTGTTTGTATGCCTGCGTGCGTGCGTGCGTGCGTGCGTGCGTGCGTGCGTGCGTGCGTGCGTGTGTGTGTGTGTGTGTGTGTGTGTGTGAGGGGTGGAATGGATGAGTCAAATGTGTTGTGGTGTGAAAGCGAGTGTCTTTATAAACCAGAGTAGCGATTTTTTTTTATATTAAATTATTATTATTTTATGATGATTATTATTATTATTATTTTATATCACCACATGATCACTACGGTCTTTTTATGCAACTGTCTGTTTCGCGCCAGAAAATCACACGCTATCATATGCGAGTACCATATTGTAACAGCATGACCTTTGATGCAAAACTGAGATATTAGAAAAACACGAAGATAATACACAGCTTTGAGCATCATAATGACCCTGGGCAGGACAAGCGCCCCTGCATCATACAGCAGGTTAGACACTTGACACTTTAGTCATGCTAGCTTTATATCCCACTGCATCTTATGCTCACCACTGAATCTCTCAGCTGACTCCGTGGCTTTTGTGCAGAGTGTGACGCAGGTCAGTGGGGTCCCAAGTGTTCCCGAAAGTGCCACTGCAAGGATCCCAACGAGAAATGCGACCACATAACTGGCGAGTGTAAGATATCTGGCTGTCCTGCAGGCTTCTTTGGCAAGAGCTGTGAATCAGGTACCATTACTGCGGTTGCTTGCGTGAAAACTATCCCTGTGTCAAACACACTGACAACTCACCAGTTTTCTTCTTTGCATAAAATCATGTAAAGTAACATAAAGTCAAGTAAGGAAACCCAAAATCAAACGAGCTGACGGCAAGAGTAAAAGGATGTGAAAGAGCGTAAGGTTGTTCATAACCATGCAAATGTCGACGAACATTTGACCAAGTTTTGCAAAGGTTGTGTAAAATCATCACGTAAATTCTTTGCCCAACTGGGCTAAATATTCGTCTATATATGTCCTGTTTAAAACGGGTTGTAGGCTGAAGGTCTCACTCAGTAAGACCGGACATGAAGCGTAATATTTTGTGATTATTATTTACCAACTGACAGTGACCTTTTCATCCGTGTATAAAAATTTGACATCAGGGATGAAGGTCGCGATAACATTAGCAAATGTACATTGTTGTTCAAGTTCTTCTGGTACTAGTCTATAAGACTTGCATTCTTTGTACCAACGATCGACGCCACACGGCAAGCAAACCACAAATGTTCCATTGATGACGACATTGACAGTGAGAGCGCCTGTTTACTGTGATTGTAACACTGACACTGAACCCCCTAGTGACAGTAACAGTGGCAGTGACAGTGCAGAGCCTGCAGCTGAATTTTAAAGAAAAAGAAAGTTCAATCTGTCAAATGTTTCACGTCCACTGGTGATATTTTCCTTTATTAGGAGTGTGAATAGTTTGATCTTCCTTCATTTATTGACCACTCACATGTACAAAGCTCTAAAATGTTCATTTCTTGCAGTGTTGTAGATTCTACATGTGAACACTTTTCCATACGTTTATTGTCTTAATGGAAATATTGCCAGTTGAATTATAACTTGTAAACATAATGTTATATGCTGATGAAATAATAAACGATTGCACTTAAGGATTAATGCAAGGGACCCAGAAAGATCGTCTGCCCCGGGCCACGGGGGCGACTATTTTTTTTCGCACACGATTTTTCTCACTGACTTGCTGCACACATGCACGACCTGCCATGCATGGCTGCCAAGCTAACAAACCTTGACCTTGCACGATTATCTGTTCTATAGGAACTGCATGGGCAATACCATGCATCTTCCTGGTTTGAAAATCTGAAAAGTAAATAACAGCTCAGCGGACACTAAACTTTGTAATTTTGAAAATGCAATTCACAGTGGTGGTTCTGTGACACCTAAGCCAGAAGCTCAGAAATCTGAAACATTTGTCCGTGGTAATTTCGAAGGTTGGGATTTATTAGCATAAGTCCAATCCTTACCAAAAACAAAAATTTCAGAAATCTTCTCTTCAATAACTAACCTGTTAAATTTACACCGTCTCACATTTTTTAATTAGCACATCCATCTCGGCATTTCTTACTTTGAATACCTATTGTTTTTGAATGAGAGGTTGGCGTTTCTTTCGCAAGGTCAAGGTTTGCCTGCTTGGCAACCAGGTATTGCAGTTCGCGCATACGTACAAGTCAGTGAAAAAAACCGCGTGCAAAAAAAAATAGTCGCGCCCCAGGGCTCGTGCTGGATTTCTGTGGCCCTATCTATCTATCTATCTATCTATCTATCTATCTATCTATCTATCTATCTATCTATCTATCTATCGCACAGAGGAAAATATGCCTGCTCTCTCTCTCTCTCTTTCGCGGGGGTTGAATTCTGCTTACGACACAGCTCGGTCGCTTTTCTCGGTGCTCCTACAGATCGCTAGTAAAATTGTCAAATATGTTGTACCCATGCGGGGATTATTGACTGGATTACAGTACCAACTGCTTCAGCTACATAAAGTGCTCTTGTGTGGATATTTTCTTGGATCAGAGATATTTCTTGCATATATTTCTGTGACATGGAAAGGTGCGCGAATACAACTCATCATGGAAGATGGCGGCGACATGAGTGTCACAAGCCCAAGCAACAGTACGGCTGGTAAGGAGTTTACTATCTCTGACTTGATGCAAGTGATGTTAGGAATCCAAAAGGACGTGCCATCCATTAAAGAAGACAATACTATAATAAGACACAGAGATTCACAGACTGGAGGAAGAACACAAATCCCTCAAACAACAGAACATGCGTTTGGTGAAACGCTTTGATGACTTGCAAAAACAAGTAGAGACACTGGACAGAGACTCAACCTTACCTATGGAAATGATGGGCAGGCAAATCGACATACAAGAGCAGAGATCACGTAGAAACAATGTACGTTTCTTCAATATTGCCGAGACTGGGAAAGACAGTTACACGGCTTGTGCTGAGCAGATTCTGGATTTACTAACAGTTTTCACAGAAAGAGACTGGTGCAGAAATGACATTGAACGAACCTCCTAAACGTGGTCGGAATCCCCACCCAGTGATCGTAAAATTGTACACAGGTCTGACAAAATGGCCATTCTGATCGCAGCTAGATTCAAACTATAGAAGCATGGTGTCAAGGTGTCAGGTGATTTAAAAAAACATCAAACAGAAACCAGTAGAGATCTTAGAAAACAGGGCAAGAGGGCATACTTCAAAGCAGGACGACTTTACACTGAAGAAATGAGAATCGCACACAGATCGATGCAGTATCCCACATAATAAATATGACAGACTTGCGAAAGGAAAAGTGTCACGCAGACAGAACGGCAACGACGACTATACCAATAGTATCAAAGAAGATGCCAGCGTTAAACAAGACCCCAATAATTCCCTACCCCCTCCAGAGACCGATCCCCCATCCCCAATGTGAAATCACCCGACTTCGCTGACCAACGGATGAATTTAAGACAAATAACGCAACCACCCTTACACCCGCAACAAAGCACAGCCATCTTATGCCGAGATCATGGCAGTCAGCCGTGACAGATCTCCTCTACCGGCAGCACGTGAGACGAAGATCTTTCGTAACAGACCGTGCAACAAAGGGAACAAGCAGCGAGGCCACGTGCAGTCGAGGGGAAAGGGGAGAGAAGCCAGCGAATGATAACAGCGGTGACAGTGATACTAGTGTTGCTAATATACGTGTTCTAAACTGGAACATTGAAGGTTTGATGAGTAAGGTCGGTGCAGCAGACTGTATTCAGTATATAAATGCATTTGATATGGTGTGTCTAACAGAGACATTCCTAGAGCGTAACACCAAACTAGAATGTTTCTCTTTGTTCAGCTCTTTGCCCAGGCTTCAAGATATTCTGTGTGTGACAATAAACCCAGCGGCGATGTGCTGGTTATGTTAAAAAGTAGATTTGAAAACCACGTACGATGCACCATATTATAACATTTTATTACTGAAATTGGACAGGCATACATTTGGATGTGATAGGGACATTTTTTTGCTGTGTGTACGTGCCGCCGGTTTCGTCGCCATATTTTAATTAAACAAGCCCATGTATCTGTTAAGAGTGCGTTTAACAACCTGGAACAGTAATTCTCGATTATTCGCAAAGTGTGGGCCATTCCTATTATTACATAGTCATGGGTGACTAAATGCATTGGTTATTTCATTTTTAACGAATCGTGAAAGGTGATCCATCGACGGAGATGCTCAAGGGTGCTTGCTATAGGAGCTATATCATTATTCCTTGTCCTACTTTTTAACAGAATATTTGACACCACCCGGTACCCTGAGGCATGGAGAGATGCTATTGTCATACCACTGCATAAAAGTGGTGATTGTGATAATCCGGACAAATAAGGGAGTATATCACTCCTTAGCATCTTAGGTAAAATATTTTCCAATATTTTAAGCAAAAGATTTACAGATGGGGCTGAAGACAAGAAGATTGTAGAAGAGCGAAGCGTCTTCCGATCAAGACGATTTACCATTGATAATATTTTTGCGCTTTATTCAGTTGTATAGAAGTGCCTGTTGATAAAGTCTCTAAAGATATACGTTTGTTTTGTTGATTTTAAGAAAGAGTTTAATACCATAAATCAAAATGTTCTATGGAACGTTCTTCGAACTACAGGAGTCAGTTGTAAAATGCTGCTGATGTTACAAAGCATGTACAAAAATGTTAAGTTTTATATAAGATTGTATAAGATGTAGTGATGCTCTTACAGATTGGATTGACTGTCCGGTAGGAGTCTGACAAGGGTGTCCCCTTTCACCCATATTGTTCTCCTTCTTCATTAATGAACTTGCGGTTGAAATATGTAATAATGGTGTACATGGTATACAGCTTATCCCGGATGTGGTACAACTGTTAAAATTATTATTTGCTGAGGACCTTGCACTTATGTCATATTAAAGTAGTGGTCTTCAAAAGCAAATTAATATACTAAAACAATTTCCAGATAACTCAGTTAACCTACAGAAAACAAAACTTATGGTATTCAGTAAGGGTGGTTTTCTGGGTGCTAAGGAATCTTGGCAAACCAGAAACTGGAGTTCGTCAATTCTTATAAATATTTGGCCTTTTACTTTACCACGAAACTTTCCCTTACTACTGCAGTAACTTAGCAACTAAAGCAAAGATAAGGACTAACCAGCTGTTGCGGAGCCTATGGAAACTAAGTGAAAGTATTCCTAGAGAGTTTCTTTTTCAAATTACATGATATGCAGAGTGCTCCTCTTTTATTGTATGGATCAGAAATGTGGGGCTACCAGGTTTTTGATGTGTTAGAAAAAGTTTACTTATTTGCTTGCAAAAGATTTCTAGGTGTGGGGCTGAATACACCAAATAGTTTATGGTGATCTTGTTAGATTTCTAATATGTATATCCAAAGTATCACATGTTGGCTTAGGCTTGTTAATACGCCAGATGATAGATTACCACATAAAAGCTACAATATGCTGTTACATATGCAAGAATCAGGAAAGTGCAACTGGGCACACCACGTGAACGAATTGCTGTGTGTAAATGGTTTTGGACTTGTATGGTTACAGCAGGGTGTAGGAAGCGTTAATATATTTATACCCACATTCCGACAACGACGGAAAGACTGTTTTGCCCAGAACTTGTACTCTGATCTGGAGAACAGTTGGCGCTTAGAAGTGTATGCATCGTATAAAAGTGATCTCCAGCCCGAACGATACATTGACCGCTACCAGATGAAATGTTTTAAAGTAGCTTACATCCACTTTAGATTTGGAATATCTGATATAACAACACATAACATACGAAACAGAAGTGATGTTTTTGTGGGTACGTTCATACCCCACAGAGAAGGCTTTAGCACTTGCTATATAAGCTCAAGACAATGGTATTTAGATGATTGTATTTATACATAAAGATACAGACTACATATTTTGAATATAATGCTTAATGACCCAATATATTGTTTAATATTGATGACACCCCTTGACAGGAACCCAATGGTGGTTTCAATAAATGATCAAAATCTCTCTTTCGCACGGAGGAAAATATTCATGCTCTCTCTTTCTTACACAGAATGCGTGGATGGGTTTTTCGGCGAAAACTGCGTTCAGCCGTGCGGAAAATGCGAGGGAGGAGGAGCTTTGTGTGACAAGAAGACGGGACAGTGCGTTAGATGTGTGCCGGGTTTTATGGGCGAGAAGTGCGACCAGGGTAAGTCCCAGTGATCTCCATCTGCCCGCAAAAAGTGATGTTTACCCTTAGGAGAAAAAATATTGACTCCGAGGTCCTTCCCTAATCAGGCAAATGTCATCGACCTTGTGATCTGTGATTTAGGGACGCTTTAGGTTCGACGCTTCGGCTCTTTGACTGGTTAAGAATGGTTACAGGTTGTGGGTTTTTCCTGTTCGTGTGTATCTCTCTCTATATATAAATTTATATATATCTATATCCTACTGTACCCAAGGCCTGCATTTACATAAAAAGTGTATGAATGTGACTAATTTGTTTCTGGGAGGAGTAAACAGGTTGGAGTGTTACATGGGTGAGTCTATGTTTTATTTACCGCAATAATAATCTTGCACTAAATATTTGGCTAACTACTAAGTGGCTAACTACGAACGCGGCCTGACCGCATTTACTTCTTGTCTTAACTCTGACCTCAGCATGCAAACCGGAATACTACGGTAAAGACTGCACGTCGAAATGCGGCCGGTGCTTCATGGGAGATTGCGACGAGCGAGCTGGCAGGTGTAAGCATGGCTGCCTCGGAGGGTATCAAGGGGAACACTGCCATCAAAGTCAGTATTTCTTCGGGGTACATCATAAGAAACGTAGCCACGTGTATACCCGTGATATAATTTATATGCATCTAATATTGAAATTAAATAATTGCGAAGTAACTAAAGAACGTAAGCATGGCTGGTTGGTTCGGAGGTGCAAGGTTCGTATCCCGGCTCTGACACATCTCTCTGCCTCTCCCTCCCTCTGTATTTGACACCTGCGTACAGGCCTGACGGGTGGTTTTCTCTGGGGACTCCGGTTTCCTCTACTGTGTGTGTGTGTGTGTGAGAGAGAGAGAGAGAGAGAGTGAAGAGAGTTATAAATTGAAAAATGGCTCAGGAGTTTGTAGTATGCATTCATGCCTTCTAATAGTGTGTGTTCGTGCGACTTCATAATAAATAGACTTTATATCGCATTTACCCACGTAAAGTAGACAAAAATGCGCTGTACAGGCACAAAAATACAATCAACGCATGTAGGGGGTACAACACAATGAAGAGCAACATAAACTGGTTATCAGTTACTGGCACTGAAAAAAGCATAGTGAACAACATTGTGCAGGCTCACTTGGCGGAGGCTTCGTGGCTATTGATGGATGGTGGTTCGTTTTTATTGTTGTTGATTCACGCTATCCCTTTTGTCAGCTGGCGTCCGAACTGAAAGCGCGCTAGTTCAATGCCCCATTAGCGCAACAAACTTCCCCAAGTCGACCCACCGTGCGGTAATGGGTACCTGACTCCTTAGAGGGTTGGGGAGGGTAAGGCAGCGAGGGAAAAGTGATGAGCACCGCCCTCATGTAAAGCTGGTCCCGAGAAACGTGAGGTCTCTAACACCTCTGCCCCCAAACGACCTATAAAGGTTAGGGGATAACCTTTACCTTTACCTTTTGTCGGCAGTGTGTACAGAAGGACGATACGGCGACAACTGCGGCAAGGCCTGCGGAAAATGTCGCAAGTATTGCAACGTCACCACAGGTGTGTGCAGTCCAGCAGGTTGCCAAGATAACTTCGCCGGCAGCAAATGTTTGCATGGTACGTGGATGGTCTCTACCTATGGCACGTGTCTCAACTTCGATATCTTTACTGCTAGTGTTATAAAAATCTAGAGAAAGCCTGTAAATTAATAAATTTATAGCCCGAAATTTCATGGCGCTTCACAGATATCAGTTATAACAACAACAATAATAATCATAATAGGAAGAAATTGAAGAAACCAACCAAGACGACAGGAAAGAGAAGTGGATAACGCGTGGAAACGGGAATAATAATAACAGAACGTGTAACTGATTAACTTAACAAATACAGTATACTCTGTTATCCAACAATTTTAGTCTATGAAATTAAAGCGGGTACAGATAAAAATCTTGGAGACAGAAGATGAATGGGAACCTTTGTTTGAGCGGCCTGGGGACACATTTTACGGTCGAAATTAACATTTTAAGTCTGCAATTATCATCGGAGAAGTCATTGGAACAGATAAAGAATGATGAGGATAAACCTTCGCCGGTCACACAAGCTGTAGTGTAGACAGTTTTACACACACACACACACACACACACACACACACACACACACACACACACACTTATCCAAATGTGTAATGTCGTCATTCGATGAAGTCAGAAATCTTAATAAGCAGCACAATATCACCATCATCATCATTTAGACTGTTAAAGACCTGTTCAGAGAATATGATAAAGAAAAATCGTTTTCTTTGCCTTTGTTTTCTGGGTTTTTTTTTCCTTTCCTTTTCTTTTCTAGAATGTCTGAAATGATCAATTTCGAAAGCTGAGTGTTTTCTCGCTGAGTTTGTGACTATTTCTGCTCTTTGTGAGAGTGTGTCACATATATCTTTTACTTCGGTGCTTTGAAAAATTACGTGTCGAAGGGAAAGATCTTAAATGGAAGTCTTCCTCTGCAGACTGCGGGAAACTGCATACGTGCGAGATCCCCTGTGGACATTGCAATGGCGGGGATGCCATGTGCAATAAGAAACTGGGCATCTGTACCGGTACTCCCGCCTGTCTGCCTGGCTATTACGGAGTCGCCTGCAGAGACCGTAAGCTGTTCTTGAAGCCTCGTAATTAATGGAACCTCGTAGACCTGAGACCTCGTCAATAGTCTGGAATAAACTTGCTATCTTGTATATCAACCTGAGATCGCTTAAATAGACTGGAATGTCAAAAATAGACTTAAGATCTTTTTATAGATTTCAAAGTATTTTTAAGACTGAAATAGACTGGAATATCGTAGAGTGGAGTCTAGTTAAAAAAGACGACATCTCGCAGACAGAAAGGTAACTTTTCGTTCTCGTGGAGGAAGGTGCTAGAGATCGCGCATATCTGCAGGCCAGGGGCCAGTTGCACAACACATTTCTAATTTTAAACACTTTTAGGCCTTAACTCTATTTAGATAATTAGTTTAAAGTTCACACCACAATTTTAGAATTTTTAAAACTAAAACTGCTTTAAGTAAGATAAAGTTGTTAAAGTCTGAGTTTCCGTCCTGTCGATACAATTTTGTGTATGTTTTTCTGCAATGCATCAAAATGGCAAAGAAGAGATTTTGCTTCTTTAGAAGAGTTTTAAGGCTTAGAAACGTGTTGTGCAACTGGCCCCAGATTTTTACTCTTTCTTGCTGCTTTTTCTACGCCATTAAACCGCTGCGCTGCACAGGTTTCGAATCAGCGACAGTGCGAGCGTCTGCTTGTACTCTCGTCGCTCGGCTATCCACTAAGCATTTATTTTAGTAAATAGACTGATGTCTCAAAAAAATAAATTCTCGTCAACACAGGTGATGGATGAGGATGACGAGCAGGCAGCCAGACACGAACAAACAAACAATGAAACAAATAAAGAAATATGAATGAATTGTGAAATACTAACTTTACAGACTTCACGAACGTTGTTTGAAATCAAAACTGCCAACTTTCATATGTGTGTAAAATGGCAGCGTGCCCACCTGGCAAGTGTGGAGAGGGAACTATGGAATTCTGTACCAACGTCTGCGGCCATTGCTTGATCAATGGAACCAGCTGCGACGCAAGGACCTGCGCTTGTCCCGGCGGAAAATGCCAAGCTGCCTACGAGGGGGAACTTTGCAACAAATGTTAGAGAGCTGCATTGGTTTTTCTCTTTTCTTACACTTTCATTGTGCAATTATTGTGCACTCGCGCACGCATATATATATATATATATATCGAAAAGCTACTTGTATTCTCTTTTACATCCTTAACAGTGTTTATTGTCGTTAGCTCCTAGTTTTTAACTTTATTGCGTTCAGACATAACAGCACTAGTATTGATGAAAAATTCCACTTCTATAATTTAATCAATTTTGTTCTACGTCAGAGTGTGTTTCCTTCTTTAATTCTGTGAGGCTTCTTTCAAGCTAGACCAATTAGAGGCAGAAATGTCTGGCTGTTTTCAGTGATACACATAAAGTGCCTCAAGCTGACAGTCTGCATCAAGTGCACTAATTGCCTTTTTGGTATCGACGACTGCGATTTCTCAACAGGAAAGTGCAAAAGCGGTTGTTCACCCGGCTACATTGCGCCCTACTGCAACCGAAGTGTGTATAAATTACTCAACGGCAATCATTATGGTCTTTGTGTTAGCTCCCTCGTAACCGTTTTACTCATTCTGATTCAGTAATTCACGCATTCATTCATTTTTTAAAAATTCTTTTCTTTATTTCCTTTATTTGAGTCTACTTCTTCCCTTCCTTTCAAATTTTTGTTGTTGTATTTGCTTTTTCTGTCATTTACTCTGTCTTATAGTTCCTTAAAACTTGTTTCCGCAACTCATTCATTAATTTTTTTTACTTACATTTTAACTTTCCCCTTTCTCTCACTCCTACTCAGTATGCCTTTTTTTCTATGCATTTTTCTAGGGGAATGTGGGAGCAGAAGTAGCTTTGTAGAGATGCACTCCGATTAATTTCTCTCCTCCATTCTTTTCCTTGTTTTTCTCTAGCAAAATCGCATGTCAGCCTCATAGGTCATATACTTCATGCTAAGTTCATAGGTCATATACTTCATGCTAAGTAGACGAAGAGTCGGTTCAAGTACCATATGTAGTTCAGATGAGCAGTTTGTTTAATTTGTTGAGGTTTCTTTATCATTCTTTTTTTTTCTTTTGCAGCCTGCAAACGCCTGTCCTATGGACTCGGGTGTCGGCACAGATGCAATTGTCCCGACCGGCTATGTCCTTGTAACCATATCAACGGCTCGTGTCCCACCAGATGTCTGCTCTTTGTCGACCAGTATTCCGACAATGCCAAAAAATGCAAGTTATACTTAGTCATTCTGAAAATAATGACCCGTATATAATGACATTTGCCAATAACCTATAGATTCTGGTGTTACCAGCTGATTAAAGTACAATTAACTGCTATCCCCAGAATCTATAGGTATTATCCTGAAGAAAAGCATGCACTGATATCGATGTTTACATGTATAAATATATCTATATTTATCTGTAGTACATACTATCATTTTATCAAACATATGACACTTGCAGATTCAACCTCAAAATGCACCTTCATTTCATTTTAGAAACGTATAACTAGATGATGATGATGATGATGATATTGCAGATTCAATTTTCCGATACCTCAACGGAAATATGAGTATGTATTATTTTTACTTTCTTCTTTTTTATGGGGACCCTTTTAAAAAAACTTATTTAAAAGCCTTCATAAGAGACACATATTATCAAATATTTGACTGTTTGGTAAATTTGATGCATATGACCGTAGTGTAACAATGTTTCCAACACAGTCACATGCATTTGACAATGTGTACGAACGTTTGACCAAGTGTGGCAAAGTTTTGACATAGCGTTTAAATCAAACTTTGCCGAACTTGCTCAAATCTTCGCCCATAATCGTCGGGATAATTAAGAATTTACCCAGGAGACTATATACAAAGAGATTTAAAAAGTAAAGAGCTGACCCACACCCAAACGCGAGTACACAAGAACAACACAACGCGCGTGTCCATGCCGAGACGTCACAGTGTTCATTGTATTCACAGGCACACCGCTCACAGCTGGGGTAATGGCATTATCCTTGCTCGTCATTGGCTTCGTGATTCTCGTCACAGTCATGCAAGTATTCTTGTTACTATCGTTTGACAGCAAAAAAATCCGCCAAAAAACAGAAGGCGGTTAAGGAGCCATGAAAGATCTTATAGTGTCTGGGGTGTGCTCAACACAAGAAACTATCTTCCCATTCAGAGTAAATATCCCCTAACATCCTGGACCCACGAGCCTTGAAAGGTCTATTAATTTAGGGGTGCAGTGCCGTTGTTTTCTTTTTGTTGGGTAGAGCTCAGCTTAAGATGCTATTTCCCCAAGTTTGGGTTAATACTCTTTCTTCCGTTTTTGAGAAACAATTACTAAGCACAGAAATTATTCAACAACACAGACTTACATGGATAATTTTACGCTGTCAAGTCTATATCCCATGAGAGTTAATTAGATATACCTGTGGACAAACCTGAGGTCAAGAGTTTGACCTTTTTCTGTGCATGGTTATGTTTGGAGGTGTGTGTCTCGAGAACAGAAATTAATTAATTTAATGTGTGTTTATTTGGGAAATATGATCTTGCACTGAGCTTTACCCAGCAACAGGAGGATGTGCACACCACTAGAAATTTTAGAACCTTTTTAAATGTACACAAAATGCCGAATATTTTTTAAATATGATTCACGTAAACGTTCGCAAAACATTGCCCCATACTGGACAAAATGTGCGGTAAAAATTAAGACCTTTTTTAATATTTCCTGCACAATAAGAGGTCAAAACATGACTTGACAAAGTTCAAGGCTACATTTACGTCAACAGAATGAGAAGCATTAATAATGAGACTGATATAAAGGCCTCTGCCTGGACTGTCGTTAATATTAGTTCCCTGGACATGATATCCTTCGCGCAAAACACTCAAAAACCAGATATGTTCAAATAATATTCTATGACTTCAGGTAGATGTTGTCAGTGTTGTCTAGTTAAGGGCGGTAAAGTTCATAACTGTTCACATCGTGTTTACCGCTAACGTTGACTTTCCTTTACAACAGATGGGGACTCAGAAGAAATGGTAAACGAACGTTGGCGGTTGATCAGACTGAAAAGGACAATGTTTCTCTTCACAATAAGACAAATTAATCAACAAAGAAAAAGGCAGACAACGTCAAATACGTCACCAGAATTAAATTTTCCAACTTCGTGTCCAAACATAATTCAATGCTATGTGTCATAGTCCTAGAAATACCTCTATTTTTATCAATTCTTTTGAGCGCTGATTGTGTCTTTTGTATGGGTGTTTTATATTATGTTTTGGTTTTGCAGAGGTACGATAAGACACTCATTTTTTAAATCTTGAACCATAAATAAACACTTTATCGATCTAAAACTAATTAACATCGAAAGTTGAAATCCCCTTATCAGTAGTCTTGAACATTGTATAAACATTAAAGTTAAATGTAATAAAATGTTACATAAAATGAACGTCGTTTTAATTAATTAAGCATTGTTATATCCATAGTTTGCTTTTTTTTAAATCAACTGTGTTAGGAAACAAAATACCAAAATAAATCCTGCAATCACTTTTTGTAATGTATTTCTTTTGAATCTGTCATGACATATGTAAATCAACAGTAGAACAATTATAAGTAATCAAATTGCAACATTTACATGATCTATCGTTTATAATACAATATAACATTACGCACTTTTTAAATAAACTCCATTTATTTTTATTTGTTAGTAGTTTTGAGTGTTATTAGTGGAACCGTTTAACTCGTTGCAGAAAGGTTGCATAAAACAAAAGAAAACATGCATGCCAAAAGTGAAACTCGAATTACAACTTAAAAAAATTTTCACGTCTTAAAGACTTATCATCATTTAACAAAGGTTAATTTTTTTAAGTATCCATGTGGGAGTAATCGTCTCGGACAACCTTTCTTGTTATGTCTTTTTTCTTTTAAATAATACATTTCGTACCAAAACATAATTCTGGTCTATCTCTGAATATTGCAGCATCTGTTTACAGAGCTGGACATCCTTTCAAGAGAACTAGAATTTTAGTCAAAACATCCTCTTGAAAACTTTTGTCTTCTTCCCTGAAATAATAACTGAAACAGGAATGGACTGACTATAGTGCTATAGCCTTAGCCGATGGTCCATCTACATTCTAGTGTTATAAAGCGGATACTGATCATGACTGCAGTAGGCAGGAGACAAAGATTGCATTTTTTTTGCCAAAAGCACGTTCATTGGATACAACTTTTTCCTTTTCATTTTTTCAAAAAAGAGATGTATCAAGAAGAATTTAGGCTTTTAAAAAAAAATTAACAAATCATATTTTTGTCTATATTAAACATATATTTATAGATTTTTTTGAACTGAGCGAATTTCGTGCGTAACTGGGTAGCAACATCAATGTTAATCAATCAATCAATCCTCTTCGTGCTATTTGCACATAAGGCCTCAACCAGAGCCCGCCACTGATGTCGATCGGCTGAAACCCGCTCCAGGCGACCCCATGTCCAGGCTTTCCTTTCATCTCCCTTTCCACTGTTCTTCTCCAGGTTTCCTTTGGGCGGCCTCGTTTTCTTCGGCCGTCTGGAGTCCATCGTAGAGCGATTCTGGAGAGGTCTGCTGTCTGCTGGCGAAGCACATGTCCAATCCGTCGCCAACGCCTTCGTTGAACCTGCGTGGTGATGGACTCGGTTTCAGTTCTTTGGTGGAATTCTTCATTGGTGATGGTGTTTGGCCAAAAGATGTTAAGTATGCGCCTGAGGCATCTGTTTTGGAAGACGTCAAGCCTGTTACCGATGTTTTTGGTCATCTTCCATGTTTCTTATCCATAAAGGAGGGTGCTGATCACATTTGACTTGAAGATTCTCAGCTTGGTCTTCTGGCTGATGTTATTTGCCTTCCATGTGCTCCTGAGTGAGGCGAAGGCTTGGCTGGCTTTCGCCAGTCGGGCTCGAATCTCCACCTCCGCATCCCCGGTGTTGGACATCTTGGACCCAAGATAGGTAAAACTGTCAACTTCCTCAATCTCTTCTCCATTTAGTTTGATGTTTTCTTGGACTCACTCTCATACTTTTTGTTTTCTTTGCGCTGACCTTCAAGCCAAGGTTTCCAGCTGTTGCTGAGAAGGCATTTGTTTTCTCCTGCATGTCTTGGTGTCGGTGTGATAACAGGGCAATGTCATCAGCAAAGTCCAAGTCTTCCAGCATTGTTGTTGCTTTCATAGTCATGGTCCATTTGATCCCTCTCCTCTCTCTGTCAGTGGAATTCTTCATGATCCAGTCCATGGCCAGGATGAAAAGGAACGGCGACAGAATGCAGCCCTGCTTCACCCCAGTGTTGACGTTGAAGGGGGCTGTAAGCTCCGTGTCACAGACCACCTGAGATTTGAAATCGCTGTACAGCATTCCAATGACCTGGACAAGTTTCGCAGGGACTCCGTAATGCCTCAGGATCTTCCATAAAGACTCGCGGTGGATGCTGTCAAAAGCCTTCTCCAGGTCAATGAAGTTGATGTACAGCGGTGCGTTCCACTCATTGCTCTGCTCCAGAATCTGACGCAGAGTGAAAATGAGTTCAGAGCAGGATCGCCCAGGGCGAAATCCTGCTTGCTGAGGCCGGAGGTCTTTCTCAACGTTGCTGTCAGTCTTGACAAAACAATCTTGCTGAAGACCTTGCTGGTGATGAAAAGAAGTGTTATAACCCTCCAGTTATTACAGTCTCCAAGATCTCCTTTCTTGGGTAACTTGAAGATGAGCCCTGTCTTCCACGCATCGGGGATCTGTCCTGATTCCCAAACTTGTCTGCAGATTTCAGTCAACATGGGAGCTGTCACTTTCACATCTGCTTTCAACATCTCTGCTGTTATTCCATCTGCCCCTAGTGCTTTGCCGCTTTTCTTTGCCTTGATTGCTGCTGTCACTTCTTCCAGGCTTGGCGGGTCTGTGCAGATGTCAAGGTCTGTATCTGCTGGCTGGATGTCTGCAAGCTGAGGGGTGTCTGGTCTGTTTAGAACTGACTCAAAATGCTCCCTCCAGCGCTGTAGTTTTTCTGCCTCTCCCTGGACAACATTTCCGTTCATGTCTTTCACTGGTACCTCACTGTTTTTGAACCTGTGGTTTAGATGTTTATTGATTTTATACAGTGTCTTCAGGTCATTTTTTCCTGCTGCTTCTTCTGCTTCATCTGCCAGTTTCTCTATGTAGTCCCTTTTGTCGGTTTTGATCATCCTCTTTACCTCTTTGTTTATTTCTGTATATCTTTGTCTGTGTTGTTCCTTCAGACGTTCAGATCTGGTGTTGTTGATTTTCTGCTTGGTTGACTTTCTCTCTTCTATCCTTTTCCATGTCTCTTCTCTGATCCACTGTTCTTTCTTTTTTCGTTGGAAGCCCAGTATTTTCTCTCCTGTTTCCTGTAAGACTCGATTGAAGTCATCTAAGGTCATCTCCTGTTGGTCCCCTAGTGCCTGGAACCTGTTCTTAACTTCCACTACAAAGGCCCGTTTGGTGGCTGGGTCTTTCAGTCTGCCGGAGTCCACTCTCTGCTGACGTGCCTGTTTTCCTCGCGATCGAAGTAGCTTCAGAGAAACTGAGGCTATCACAAGAGTGTGGTCACTGGCAACGTCTGCTCCTCTGTAGGCTCTGACATCTTGAAGTGAGCTCCTCCATCTTCGGTTGATGATGACATGGTCTATGTGGTTTTTTGTGATCCCGTCTGGTGATGTCCACGTTGCCTTGTGGATGTCTTTGTGTTGGAAGAGTGTGCCTCCAATCAGTAGATTGTTTTCTTCACAAAATTCTACCAGTCTCTCTCCGTTGTCATTGATGGTGCCAATTCCAGGCTTGCCCATGATATGCTCCCTGCAGGTATTGTCACTTCCCACCTTGGCATTGCGATCGCCGGTGATGAGCAACATATCATGGGCTCGGACGCTCTCCGTGGCTGCCTGGAGCTGATCGTAAAAAGCATCCTTGTCTTCTGCCTCGGAGTCTTCTGTTGGTGCATAGCAAACTAGCACTGTCAGCTTGGTGTACTTTGAATGGAATCTTGCTCTCAGAAGCCTGGGTCCGTAAGGCTTCCATTCCAGCAGTGTCTTTTCAGTTTTCCTATTGAGGAGTAGTGCTACTCCTTCAGAGTGTTGGTCGTCTGATCTTCCTGAGAACAGGACAGTATGCCCTGATGCTAGTCTCCTTTTTCCCGTGCTGGTCCATCTGACCTCGCTGACTCCCAGGATGTCCGAGTTGTACCTGTCAAACTCCTTGACTAGTTGAAGCAACCTGCCAGTCTGATACAAGGTCTGGACGTTCCAGCACCCCAACCTCAACTTCTGCTTCGGCTTCAGTAAATCCACCATCGGGGCGCCAGCTCCCTCTCGGGTTTGACTGTCGTCCGTCATAAGTCCAGTTACCTGGTGTGTTTTATTACCTTCGCCATCCGTAGTGAGTACTCTGGTTTTAGTTTCTGTAACATGCATTTTTTTACATGGTGGGGTTGTTAGCCCTACCACAACCTAATTTATCTCTAGGTGAGGTGTCCACCTTAGTCGCCTCTTACGACATGCCTGGCTGGACAGCAGGGACCCTATTCTTACAATGCTCACTAAGCAAGCATACCCCGGGGTCCCACGGGACTAATCAATGTTAAGATGACATTTTAAAGCAGTTGGCGTCAGTGTCCTCAAAAGTCCTCTAGCTGTTTGCTCGAATTCTGTCGTCGCTTGAGATGTTTACTGGTGTCCATGGACAACATATTCTGTCGTGTCTGTGTTTGTATGTTAGGAAATTGTTGTTTATGTGTTGGAATAAACGCGCTGAGAATATCTATACTGCTGGGCCACCTCATAGCAGAAGCGGTATTCCTCCTGGCACAGAGAAATCTAGTTAAACTTTTCACAATAAAGAGCGGTGCTCGTGACATACTGCTCACGTTGAAGGGTTTGACGTGATTATATATTTGCACAGTTGTTTTATGGGGAAGTTTTAGTCATCCAGTTCGTCCAGTTGGTAGAAAGGACATACAAACAGACAATATGAGAGAGACATATCTTTAGTGGTGATGCTATTAGTGGATAAATTTGTCTCAAATAAACATAAACTTGTTTTGAATCTGTAGTCGTGTCTTGGCCTCAATAATAGATTATTCTCACCTGCACATTTTCCAACCCATTCTGACTATTCTTGTCAGCAAGTAAACAGCTTTATATCACTAGGTGATATGCATACTGGATTGTTAGCTAAAAGTAGGCCTGCTTTTATGATCATTTAATCAAATGAATGTTGGTTTTACCCATACAGGCAGCGCCCCAGCGTTGTGTAAACTAGGAGCTACCTACTGCAACCTTTTCATTAGTACTTGTATGGTTGACATGAAACTACATACTACGGAAGTCACTGTTTGAGGTCTGATGTTGTGCACATTTCACACAGCTGAGTACACGTCCACCACATGATAGTGTGTGAGTCTCATTACGACCTTATACACAGCGCAGAACAGACCGCTTCTGGCTGCTCCATCACCTAAGTAACAATGGAAATGAAAGATGCTCATTAATACAGCGTATCATAGCATTTTTATCTTTTTGGTTTTGAATTTCCTTTTATTAAATTGTATAAAACTTAGGAAAAGTTATGGACTCTAAGATATGACGGGCATTTATGTAGTTGATTTTTTTGTATTATGGTTAACTTTTTTTGATTTACTTTTGAGATTTACGTCTTTCAGGCTTGGTGATGTACACCTTTTAACGAAAACAGTTATTTCTAGCATTCTTTTTCTCTTGAAAGTTATATATGTTGTATGTATAAGGTTATGCAGGTTATGTATTACATGCCTAATAATAAAGGTAAAGTTAAGGGAAAAGTAGAGACTAAGTATAATAATGTAACAAACTCTATATCCTTTCAGACTTCAGAAAAAAGTTGCCGCTTACATTTCAATAAGGAATTACTTTAAGGTAAACGAGAAAATAAAAAGAGGGAGGAGGTGAGCGATGGTCATGGCGGAGGTAGGACACGTCGATCTGTACCTCATCGGTGTAAAGGAAATGCTTTGATTTACTTAAAGAAAACTTCCCATGGCCTGTACTGGTGGATTAAACACATCTACGTTATAATGGCTATAGAGTGCGCCTAAGAAGTTTCTAATGGAGAATAATTTATGTTGAAGTTATTGTAAAAGAAAGTGGAAACTGGCGAATCTGTACTGCGAATTGTGATCACCTCAGTCGAAAGCAGGCTGAGCAGTGTGCATGGTGTTATGCTGTTATGTTGTGGTGTTTGTTACTCCTCTACACGTTCTCTAAGCTTTTGGACTGCGCGAAAGACTAATGGCTCCAAAAAAGACAAACGACGATAACAAGAGAAAACCAGCACTAGCGAAAGTATTTTAAGCACGTCCGGTCAGAAAACTGGAGAATTGTATGGACAAGAGAGACGACAGCGGGAGAAGGGAGACAATTACATCAGTCAAACATGTCAATCTCAATCGCGCGATCGACAAACCCTCCTGACCCAAGATTTCCCGTCGGCTAATATTACAAACAGTGAGATAGCAGACCGACTGGAGAATCTACAAAGAGCCACAGAAGTTGTGAGGAAGCAAGTGGAAGATGGACATCGCTCACTGAGAGAACACATTGACAACAAAATTGAGTTCCTAACGAGCGCTATCTTCGATAAACTTAAACAACCAAGCAACACTTCTGTCTTTATTTGTTACTTTCCTTGTGTTTTATGTATTTATTTACTTTTTTATTCTATTTCTTTATTTTTTTGTTTTTGCTGCGCAATGAGCATTCTTCTGAATGGATACCTGCGCATTACAAATGGACATCATCATCATCATCAACAAATGACATTTCGACTCGCGGCCATTATGAAGTAGAGTTACCTCTCTTCAGCCGGCACCGTTCGGAGTGACTAGAGGGAAAGAAACTGAAATATAATCCACAGTTATATAACAAATAACGTTACCCGCAACAGAATAAATAGGGAAAATCCTACATAATAACGATACATCGTCTCTCAAGTGGGCCATAACATTCTTTTTGACCCTTGACGGGGCTTATCAACGAACAACAGTCACATGACTGTTCACGAGCTGAGTATGGCGGGGGCTTGCCGTCTGCTACTTCGTCGTCGTAGGTTTTTAAAATGTTACTAACACCACATAAAACATTGCACTAGTATTCATGACATATTTTACTGTTTGTATTATAATCTGTAGCCTTTAAAAATGGTTGTTCAGGAGACGATCGTCAAAGATGACGATGTGGCATTTTGGATTGAAGAACATATTTACGTAAGTCTTTCAGAAGTATTTTTACTGAATCCACTACCTCTTAATATTGTTATAAGTGTTTAATGTGTAATTTTATGTTCCTGTCTGTCTACAACTCCTAAATCAGTGTTATTCTAGTTCTTTGATGAACCCACTCTGTGATCATTGATCAGATATATATGAGCTTCGATCGTCACCTCCCCGATGCATCCGACGACTCAGTACAGTGGTATATACAGTTTCAAGTAACTGCGCCTTATTTTATAGAATGCTCTGAAAAAAGAGGCAGAGAAACATCTCTTACACCTTAAATTTTCTAGGCATATAAAAAGCAGATTGGCTTGCTTACTGCCCATTTTTATCATGAAGTGCAAAATTCACCCTTTTTTTTTAAAGAAAATTTATTTTTTCATGCAATTAACGTGGGAGGGCATAGGAATAGTACTTAATATTTGTTTTTGTGTTTTCCTACTTTCTCACAACAGGTTCCAGTGGTTGTTGGTGTGGTGCTGCTAGGCATCATTGCTCTTATCATCTACTGCTGTGTGAAAAACTACAGGTGCAGAGGAATTTCTCTTCCCTAACCTTCCATGCATGTGCATGCACATGCAGTTACATATACATCCACACATGTGCACACATGCATGCAGGCTCACAAAAAAGATATGTTCTGCACAGACATAAATTCTATTAGACGTGACATTAACTTAGGTGTGTGGCTTAAGCAATTCAAGCTCAGCTGTCTGTTGCCTCTGTCAAAAATCATTTTTGTTGTATACCACTTGTAGTCTTTAAGTAGCAAAAACTATTTCTCAAATATGTCAGTGTAAACATTGCTATTAATTTCCTTTTCAAAACATATTTTGGAAGCTGATAGTCTTTCGCTATTTTTGTTTTAATTCTCTTGGAAAACTTTATTTTGCAGGAAAAAAAATTCATTTGTCTATAAAAGACTGGAGTATGACGTTGCATTGGCAGAGCAGTTTAACAGGCAGAGAGAACAAAGGGAGAATGAAGTTAGAGGTCTGATTCCTTAATCATTTTATTTTCTTCATAAAATATTGGATAGAAAGCAAAAAATCTTAGAAAAAAATAGTTATAATTTTATTATTTGCCTGGGTCCTTCTGTTTGCAGTTTTGTTTTTGCTTATCTCCTTTTTTTCTGCCTCTTCGTTCCCAGCGTTCAAGTGAAGCTCAGAAACATTTGTTTCACCAGCTTTTCTTTCTCATAAATGATATGCTTTTGGATTTTATCCCCTCCACTTCCTCTGTTCTCGATTTTTTTTGTGTTCTTCACTTTTTTATCATCATGTTCATTGTTACTGTTTTGCTGCCTGTGCTTTGAGCCTCCATACTGTGGGGCAAGCATGTTTTAAGTCTTTTTATATTATTATTTTTAAGATGGTCATTTTTGTAGATAATGTAGTTATTAAGAACTTAATAGTTTGGATGAAACAGGAAATTATTCAATTTTAAACAAAATTAACAAGTTATACTAGGCGGTAATAATAGATGCTTTATACATATTACAAATCTGAAAATACATTTCATGCTTAAGTGTTATTCTGCCAACTATTGAGAAGTCGTAAAAGATTACAGGGAAATTTTGTCTGATGTTTCTTTCAAAGTCATAAAACATGTATTGGATAAGTGCTATAAGAAATACTTATGAACTCTTGGACAACTGTATTAAAACTTTATTTCTGATTTAGATGCTGCATACTTAAAATGTCAATACTACCTGCGGTCCCATCCATATTACAGCAGCATTGCCCAGTTGATGGATCTAGGTATTGCCAAAGAAAATTTTACTTTATTTAAAAGTCTTATTTGCCAAGCTTTATTTTATCAAAATTTATGCTGTTAAATGCTGCATTATTTTCATTTTTCCCATTACAGCAGAAACATGTCACATTTGTTTTGTTATTTAAAAGTCTTATATATAATTTTCATCTGTGCCCAGGAATATTTTAAAATATCATAGGTTAAATAGTAAATGAATATTGTTTTTTTCTCTTGATCATGCAAAATACATTGTACCCTTCCAGTAAATCTAAGTCCTTTTTTTCCCATATAGACTGAGGAAGATTGTATGACAAATGTGTGATCAACTTTTTGGCTATTTATAGGCAGCCGCATTGATAAGCACTGGTTCCGGGTGAGAGACAACAAAATTCAAGCAGATCGACTATTGACCATCATGCCTTACAATCCCCAAATGGTTTTGCCTTTTACCAGGGGAACTTGCAAAACTCTAAAAGAGCTTTTCTCTGTTCTTCAGGTAGCTTTACTCATGTTTGCATGATTTTATGTTTATAACAATTTTTTATTTTAAACTTCACGATTGGTTGCTTTATGCACATCTTGCCAGAAATGGTCTCAGGTATGTTTATATTGCAGCTTTGAAATATTGCTTTACCACCTAAACAGTGCAAATCAAATAAAATCATTGCATGCTTCAAAAGGGAATGAACATGTTTTTAAATAATGTAGCACAGGATAAAATTTCTTTCCATTAGGTAACCTTTTGTTAAATTGTTTTATGTTCACTGCCAGGCCAATTTAATTTTTTCATCTTAGAGCATTTAAGTTAATTGCAACAAAGAATGCAACACTACCACTGGGAACACCAGTATCACAGTGTCAGTCTAAGAAGTTGATACACTGTTTGCCCTTTTCAGTTAATATTGCATCCCTTGGCTGGTTCACATGGAAAGCCATAGATGCCCATTAATTTCGATGAATGCTGACAAACATAAATTCTAACAGCATAGGTTGTGCAACATAAAATGCTGTTGAAGTCAAGAGAGTTTAAGATGTCAAGTGAACTTGATTCTTGAAAAACTATGTGTTTACAACAGCAATATGTTTATAACTATTATTGCCTTATGGGAATAAGCATTTATTTCTACATTTGTAGAGGAAACAGAAAAATCTGTTGCTAATTGTTCTCCAAGCATATAATGAATTTACAGAAACTTTATATGATTTTCAGCATCCCTACATTTTTCCTGTGACAGACATGGACTTTGCTTTAGATGAAAGTTTTGTTGTCATTATTCAACCCGTGAGTCTGAGAGGATCCCTCAAAGACTATATTTACCAGGTATATGCAGTTAAGTAGTTGCATTTGTAGACCTTATTTTGTCATGTGTATGCTTGTGTGCATGCTTTCAAATGGATTATCATGTTCACTATGTATTTGTGTGTGTGTGTGTGTGTGTGTGTGTGCATATGTGTATGTGTGTTTGAATGAGTGAGAGAAGAAGACAGAATATGTACTAAGCAAAAAAGTTCCCATTCCAAGAATTGTAAATCTAAGAATATTATGAAAAGGCATATCGAATATGGTTTATAATTTGGCAGACCAGGTTCCAAGACAGCTGGTTTACAAAATACAGTCATAAAAAGTATGGATTGAGCATGAACCAAGTGCAGATGTTTGGCAGACAGATTCTAGAGGTATGCTACCAAAAAGTGATTATGTGATATGTAACCAAAGTAGCAGTAACATATTACACATCTGAAATACATTTTGTACCAGTTGATAGCAGTAGGATGATCTGTATAATGCTTAAGAATGCTTAAAGCCTGAAGACTACTAGCTTCGGTAAATGCATTAAGTACTTAAGGAACTGAAGGATAGCATTTTTAGATAGTAAATGGTAGCAGTAATTTTTGTTTAGATTACGTTTTATTTCAAATGATCTCTGAACCAATATACAAGGGAGAATTAAAAGGTAAAGGCAATTTTTTTTTAAATTGTTCAATAACTGGAACAAAAAGAAGCTAGAAAAATGTAACATACATACATTGCCTGTTGGATAGTTTAACCACACACAATCCATTGCTCGGCCTTAGTCACGTGGCAGCCACGAGGGCAGAAAAATGGACCACCTGCTGCAAGATTGCACCATCAAAGAACAACGTGCTGTAATGTACTTTCCTTTAGTAGAGGGTTTGAAACCTGTGAAAATTCACCTTCGGATGTTGTCCTGGTACCATAGCACCATGAATCAACCAAAAGCTTATGAATGAGTACAAAGCTTTAAAGCAGGAAGAATGGGTGTAAATGACGATGGTTGTTTTGGTCACCTATCAGCATCACACACAGGAAAGCACATCGACAGGGCAGATGCCTTGAAAAGACTTTTAGATAATGGGTCTCAATTGGTCGCAGATTCGCCTCTCATGATAATAGGAAGTAGTGCTCACCTGGCTTAAGGAGCAGCCAGAAAGCATCATTTCTGTAGGAATGCAGAAGCTAGTTGAATGATAAGATAAATGTGTCATCTTGCAAGGGGACGGTGGAAAAGGGATATGTTTAATTGCTCACAGTTACTTCTACTAAAGCTGTAAAAAGCATTTTGCCTTCACTTTTTGAGTCTTCCTTGTATTATGACAACTAACTTTGCAGACTACATCATTATTACTGACAACATTATCTGCCACAAG
The DNA here is from genome assembly GCA_004794655.1 of Marisa cornuarietis. NCBI lineage: Eukaryota > Metazoa > Mollusca > Gastropoda > Architaenioglossa > Ampullariidae > Marisa > Marisa cornuarietis. Next base: position 7,236,632 of record SMMW01000651.1, read on the forward strand.
TAATTAAGTACAAGTTACTTAGTACTCTGATAACCTAAATAATATTTACACTTTAAGGTACATTATACAATTAAAATGAAGAAGAGTTACCATTAAAAAATATGAGTGATCATTTTAAAATTTGTCTGTTATAAATTAAAATTTGGTTAAATATTACAATAGCTTATTGTCAGTAGTTTGAAAGCGGTTTGACCTACATTTATCTCCAGATCATAACATTTGTGTCAGTATATACAGTGAAGTGACGTACTTACAGGTTGAATTGCTTTATTATATTTGTGTGAAGGCCTTGCTTTTCCTTGAAGAGAAGGGTTTTCCACAGCACTGCAATCTACATTCTGGAAATGTGATGCTAGAAGACAGTGTTTGCAGGTTTGTTTTTCAAGAGCTCAAGCAGTTCTGTGCAATGAAACCCGTACATCATTGTTTACCAACTATGTGAATAGCAGGCTCTAATTCATTATTCATAAATATACCTTAAAGAACAAGCAAAAAAAAGTGTTTGTATTTATTTTGTTTGTAATGAAAATAGAGCCATTTTTTTATATGTAAACTTGATTTTTGGCTTGGTTATATTCATGTCCTATATTGTAAAACATAAGCAAACAAAAGCTACAGGATAGATAGCCTTAAAATTCATTATAGTTAGACTGATTCGCAATGCATGTTATTTCATTAAAAGCATTAGATGCATGAGGTATGTTCCATAATCACCTCTTTTATTTGTGTAAGACCTTTCAGACCTGTAAGACATCTTTCCCTTCAGGTTAGCTGGTTATGAAAATGTGTTTCTGGGAAACACATCCCGCATCCAACCATTCTTCAGAAAGAAGCTGAAAAACAAGAATAAAGATGCTATAGATGTGTTATCATTTGGTATGTATTATCACTTATCAGCCTTAGTGTGGTCAGTTTTATAAATAAGGGAGGGAAGTGTCGAGCAGAATATATGGTTCTATACTTCTACAATGTACTGGAGCATAGTCTGCTGATGTTTTCTTAATTAATTTTCATCCTGAAGCAAAACTTGTTTTAGATATCTAACATTAATGATAATCCAGTAGAAACATTTCTATTGACTAGCTTCTTTTATAAGACATATATATATGTATGCATATTTGTGTGTGTGTGTGTGATATAGCCTTAGCTGCTGCCACGGTGTAAAACACAATCAACCATGTAGACGTGTGTGTGTGTTGCAGAGCGTTTGGTGGTTTCATCATTTTATTTATCTGAACCTGTGTGCTCAAAGTATCACAATGTTTTGCAGGCCACCTCCTGTTTGAAATGGCTTATGGCTATGAGTTGGAGACGGCCCATCCAGGTCCACATCAGCTAGTTGGTCGTCAGCCTCCTTCCATAGTAGAGGTCAAAGATAAAGATTTTGTTTTACCTCATTCATGCCATGGTTGCTAGAAGCCTGTAGACACGCTGGGCCGCACTATTTTCCCCACTTTTAAAAAAATTATAAAAAATTAACTAAAAAAGGTAGAAGAATATAAATAATTTTGAAAGATCAAAATGTAAAGAAAAGGAACAGCCTTAATATGTGTTTGCTTGAAAACACACTTTTATAGTATTCCCAACAGAAAATGCCATGATAATTAGCCCATACACAACGCGCGCAGTGAAACATTAGCCGCTTTCACAAGCGTAAATGAATAAATACATAAGGGAGGAAACTACTGAAACCTTTAGGAAATGTTCCACCGTGGATTCCTTCCCTTGAACTGCTTCAGCCAATCAAAAGTTTTCGTTTTGTAACAAAGAAGAATGTTTACTTGGTCAAGCGCCATTTTGAATTATCGAAGTACGTTGCCGGTCACTCTGTTTGACATGTATTTGTACTTCAACAACGGCAAAGGAGAAGAAAATGGTAAGTAATATATAAATTCTAATGTATATTCTAATAAAACATGTTTGTTTGGTACTTATGTCTGTATATATATATATAAATATTGTGTAAATCGAAATTTCACTCCCCGGCATTTGCTAGCCATTTTCCAAACAGAAAGGCGTACTTCCTGCATTTTTTAAGAAAGACAATTGTGTTCAAAAATGAATAAGCTATCTTATTTATTAAGTTTTTCTTCCCAAAAAGCCGATGTTTAAGAGTAACAAAATTTAAAAAGTGCATCACACCATAGGGCGTGATCCGCGGTCAGGTGAAGGTCACGTGATCACACCTTTGAGGGCGAAGCGGAGGGAACGAGTTAACCAATTAATCTGTGTAGTACTACGGATCAAGCTAACAATTTACACAAGTTATGTGCTTTCAGAAGTTGGAAACAGTCTTGTTATTTGTTAATTTCTGCAAAATATTTAGTCTTACTTCTGTGTTCTACACTGCTGTTGAATAACTGCAATCAATGTTCCAGATTCTGAACTTCATATTTGAGAATGAAAGTGGGAAGTACCCTTCTCTACAAGAGGTAAACTGTTTTGTTGACTTGTTTTAGTGGGTAGCTAGTGGGTTAGAAAGAAAAATAAAGGTGACTGACTTTTCCATGCCAGCAACATGGCACAAGGAAAGGATTGATGGCTGGATGTCAGAGGATTTAGCCAGACAACTGCTAGAAGACTGAGCCTGTCAAAGCATCAGTCAGTAGAAGTGAATGGAGCAGAACTTCTCCCCCTCCCCTTTGGCACCGTGTTTTAATTTTGTTTTTTTTTTATTTTCTTTTTTGGCCTCTCATCGTAGCCGTGCTTTCCAAAGAAGGCAGTTCATGAAAGTCAATGAAAATCCTAAGCAGTTGTGAGTGGGCATTGAGCAGATTTTTTCTGGTCTGTGCACATGTATTTAAAAAGAAAGATGCCAGACTAGTGGTTAGTAGTAGGATCTCCACTGTGCATCATACTGTACAAATATGTTATTTTAGTTTGATTTTCTTTACTACCTCTAAGTTAATGATAATTTATTTAAGCACTTATTGATGTCTAATTCCAGATCGCCCAAAATAAGTTTTTCAGCCAAGTACAGCCAAAGGAGTTGGAAGTCTTTAACCCTGTACCAGTAAGTGGACTTTTTGTTTATTAAAAGTGCAGGTATCATGGTACAATTAAAAGGGAGCAAAAACAAGCAGGTGTGGGCTGTGCTGCTGTATATACTTATCAATCATGTCAGTTACTTGTTATCAGAGATTTTGTGTTAGTTCAATGATTTAAGATATGAGATGCAGAAAGATAAATCCTGTGGTACATATCTTGCAATCTATGAAAACAAGTTTTCATGCCAATACATTTTATTTTTACTTTGTCAGATCAATCTTAGCCAGGCCATGAAGAGTATATTGAAAGCAGTGAAGGGAGGGAAACCTTTAAAGTAAGTCTATTTTTACAATATTCCTTTAGTATTGTGAAGCTAAATAAATACAAGAATCAATTTATATGCCACTCCTGTGTTTGTCTGTTCAGTATGTATGTATGTGCCATTTTTATACTTTTTTATGTACATAGCTTTAAATTTTCAGCTCCAGGTCTACATGACTAAAACAAGTTACATTAAACTACTAATATGGACTCACACTCCATGTACATTTCTTTTAAATGTAGCTTTAAACTTTCAGCTATAGGTCTACATGACTAAAAAAATGTTACATTGATTAAACTACTAATATGGATTCACACTCCTGTTTAACTCATTCATTACTAGTGTATTGACGCAATTGAGCTATAGCTATGAAGACCATCACTTTTGCAGGTGAAAACTGTAAGGGAAGAGATAAGCCTTTTTCTTTATGTATGTAATGCTTAACAATCTCTATTCATTTCTTAAACAGGAAGAAGAGATCATCATCTTCCCTAAAGACCATGATCTCATCAGATTACTCTGGTGTTTCTGCATCATCCACAGCTGCACCACCTCCTCTGGCACCTCCACCACCTCCTCTGGCACCTCCACTACCACCGCCACCACCTCCACCAGGAGCACCTCCACCATTGTCCCCATCAGCGAGCTCTGCACCTGTGCCTCCTGCTTCAGGTGGGGGTCGATCAGCTCTGCTAAGTAGCATTCAGCGTGGTACCCAGCTGAAGAAAACTGTGACCCATGATCGAAGTGCTCCAAAACTGTGATTGTCTTCTCTTATTTGGCAGAAGTACTGAGCTTTGCTAAGGAGTTCATGGACTTCAGTAGAAAACATGGAAAAAAAAATATATATATATATATATTCCGTGGCAGTGCGCGTTGTTATGACATGCTATATTACATTCATAAAAAAATCGGAGTTTGGGAGGCAGTGGAAGATAGGCCTCTCACATTCAAAATTTAGTGCTCCACAGATTAAAAAATCTGAAATATGTGAGTTACATCATAGATCCCACCTTTATTTGTTTTAAATTAGTATTATTTATATCTCCTTGCTTTTGCTGTTTGACTTCACCTTTTCTTTAGGCCTGATGTTTTTCATATTTATTAGATGATTTGTTACTACTTACACTGCTTAGTTTTCCAGTGTTGTAATTTTTTTCAATTAATTTACTTGATGCCAGCCATGATCAATAATTTCAGTTTCTGATCTTATATTTATGTTGGGAGCACATGTAGCCTGGTGGTCAGCACACTCAACTGTAACTAGAAAATTCTCCCTGTCCACCCAGCACAAGTGAGTTCCTAATTTATATGGGGGAAGCTCAAAGAAGTGATGGATTATAATTTAGCGCTGTTTCTTACAATCTTGTGTCCTGGACTTGTGTTCACTGCCCCTGCAATCAGTGTACTATAGAATACTTTTATCTTAGTTTTCATTTGTTTGTAAATATTTTCTGGGGCATGCACTACCTTGCCATCTTACAAATAATATAGTTATATTATTCTAAAGGTTTGCATTCCTTTTGTTTGTTTCTTGGTCTTTATTTTAAGACCTGAATAGTTCTATTCCATTATGACATTATGGTCAATTTTTGAGATTTATAATCATGACTAACTGATTCATAATTTATTACCAGTAGCGACTGTTGTGAGATAAAAAGAAAAGAAAGCAAATCACCATTTCTGCAAAATGATAAAAGGTGCCAGTACAGTATTTGCTGTAAAAGCTGTGATCGAATTGTGCAGTGAGTTAGCCAGTGACAATTTTTGCTAGCTTGTCTTTTAATGTTTGTTTTATGTTCTATATTTGTTCTCTAGAATTGCTATATTTATGAAATGATGTGCTTATTTTTAAAATCTCTTTTGTCCATGACATGATTTCATTTTCCTTTGATATAAAAAGGCCATGGTGTGAAACTACACTTCTGGGACTAAACAGTTGAATCTGAATTATTGTTCCAACCAGAAGAAAGTGTTTTAAATTGCTCTGTATTTTTTTTTCTATTTATACCCACAAAAGCAGAATAGTATTATTCTGGTATTGCAGATTTACTGACAAGACAGGCTGTATATTTTCTTTATTTGACATTTGGTTATTTTTGTTGCTCTGCAATCTTGGGGATTACTGATTTTTGAAAAAAAGCTTTTCCCGGTTTTGACTGTTAAAGAAAACTGCACAAGATGATTTTTTTTATGTTAGTTTCCACTAGAATGCACTATTTGGGATCACGTTTTTATAAATATTTTCTATGCATATTTTCTTTCTATAACTAGGAAGCTCAGTCCTTGTACAGATATTCAGTACTTGTGTAATTCATCTTCATGACAGCTTACCTACATGTTAAAATTTTACTTTTGTATACATGTAAGTTGGAAAAGAGAGAGAAATGTTTATTTTTTTTACCATTACATATAAGAAATGTATACGACAAGTAAAACGTGTAAGTAGAATGACTACAGCATAAATGTATTCCTGGTTGTTTCAGCTTACATGTGCAATTGAGAAACACTTTATTTATCATGCAGCTGATGAAAGAATTTAAATGATTTATTTACCATGCAGCTGATGAAAGAATTTAAATGATTTATTTACTATGCAGCTGATGAAAGAATTTAAATGATTCAATGGGTTATTATTAGTGAGGGCATTTATTGTGCTGAACATATGTGAACATGGGCTAATAAGCATACAAAACTTTGTTGGGTGTAGAAGGTCCTGTTTTTTAATTTTACCTATGCATAAGGTTGACCATCTGGTCAGTTGGAGGCAAGAAAGTACAATAGTTTGTTCCTTGAGATGAGTGATTGAAGCTTGAAAGCTACTTTTGTTTTTAAATTACATGCAGCAAATCAAAGTGATAAATGGCATTCCCAAATGTGGTAGAAGACTTGTCATTCATAACATTGTCTCTCTTATAAATGATATGAATGTTATTAATATTTTTTTTATTTCATAAAAAGCACAAAATTTTATACTTTATACACAACTTATGTGTCACTAATTTTGAGATTATTTAGATTTGTAACATGGGTGTAGCCACATCCAATTGCAGGAACTTTGGTTAAGCTATTTTTCTTGCTCAGTTTCTTAACCATTAGAGATCGAGCATGCCATTATGAGCCTCTTGATCTTTTGTCCTTCGTTTTGTTGAAGAAGCAACATAGTTGTATTTATACAAATGAAGTTGATTATTTGGCAATATGACTGGTTTTTCATTTTGTTTCCACCTCGTTGCCATCAAATGTTATTAATGGTTTTATGTAAATATTTATATGTATGATTATTTAGAACTGAGGGTTGTCATTAAAAAAAATAAAGATGTTATTGCAGATGTTTTCTGTTTGGAAGTGACGAAATGTTTCATGGTAACAGGGGAAGAAATCTGTCTCATTCCTTCCCCCACTCATTCCCATTCCTCATTTACAGATGCACAAATCAGTACTGAGACATTACCAGAGATTTGTACTTTCAATTTTTATATTACTTTGTGGAGGACACAATGAGACTGACTGTAAGTGCACTAAGGGAAAGTTATGGCTCAGATTCATGGTAACAAGAGGGTTGGGGGTGGGAAAGGGTGAACCAGATGAATGAATATTGAGTCTCTCCTCAGGAAAATTAATGATTTGCTTTCTGTGAGTTTGGAGAAACTGTGCACAGAAAATGCAAAGAATGGATCAGTCTGTGTAATTTTCGTTACACCATGATTATAATGGCATCAAGAAGCAGTCCTGCTTTTCCTGAAACGGAAATTTGAAAACCTGTTGTAGTCGGTAACCTTTGTTTGCCTATTAAAAGCTTGCTATGGCAAAAGGGATATAGCAGGTAGACAGAATTAAGGATGACGGCAGAAACGCAAACAAAATAAGCATTCTTAAATACGTATTCAGGGCAGCCTTTCCCATCCCTGCATATTGATGAAAATGCATTTGAATCGTCTATGTCGAATTTTGATTAACACTAGGACATGACAAATAGTAAATAGGAACACAATGACAAGAATGAAGAAAGTTAAGTTTCCCAAATCTAAAGAACACCGAAAGGTTCACCAACTGGTAGTAAAAGTAAACAGAAAAAAAAGTGAAATCAACACTGAACCGAAAGAAAACCCCTACTACCCTCGCCTGTCTCGGGATCAATCTGGCCAAGATATGTATATATTCTTCCAAAGTCTGTTTGCAGGAACTTTTAAGTGACCTTTACATGGACATGCTTTGTTGTGTCTCGTCAACGGGAGGACGGGGGGTGGGTGGGAATTGAATTTTGAACACAGCTCCTTCCGTTCTGTCACTTGCTGCAAGCATCTTCTCCCCTTGCTCGGTTTGTTAGTCTTCTTGCTCATGAGTCTTGTCGATGGATGTGTATGCCTCTGCTCCTCTTATCGATCGAATTATTTCGTTACTTCCCACACCGTCTGACATACATCTTCTGTCTCTGTTCTCCTTGACTGTTAACGATGTTGTTTCTTCCGGAGGTAACTATGCCTGTAAATTGTTCAGAGCAGGGAGTGGGAGAGAGAAGATGTAGAAGCTCACTTCGTAACCATGCAAGACAAAGGAAACAATCATGAAGTAATGATCGTTGTTTGAGGTCTCCTCTTCCCCACCCCCATCTCTCCCTCTCCTTCCCTTTTGTAGTTAGAGACTGTGTTTTTGTCTTTGTTTCTCGTACTGCCTTATGTTCAAGCGCACGTACATCACATGTGCTGTTCTTGTCGTCATCCTAGTTGATTTTTACGTACGCTAATAAAATTATAAAATCCACTTTGTGGAACGCTTGTTTTCTTTTGTTTGTTGTTTTCAGCTTGTTTTTGCTGTTTGATTGGTTTGCTTTATGGGTTTTTACGCGCGCCTGTGTGTGTTGTGTGTGTGTGTGTGTGTGGCGTTGAATCAGCTTTGGTAGCTATATACTCATCGACTTCGAAAAAGTGATTGCAGACGTGAAATAATCGAGGGGGTTAAAGTTCGTTTAAAAACAACTATAGATGAGACTACAGACTTTAGGTGGAATTGTTTTAAAGTAAGCTAATTATCGTATAATATATTTCATCTCAAAAGA